>CM024614.1:24737527-25179017 GCA_014182575.1 Eucalyptus decipiens | reverse complement strand
TTTCGTTTTTATTTTGATTTGACGATTTGCCGGGTCGAGATTTCGATCGAGGGAAACGGTTTTTAAAAGTTTTCCGTATATTTTTCGTTGTTTCTAAGTTAATATATCG
This sequence comes from Eucalyptus decipiens, assembly GCA_014182575.1. Taxonomy (NCBI): domain Eukaryota; kingdom Viridiplantae; phylum Streptophyta; class Magnoliopsida; order Myrtales; family Myrtaceae; genus Eucalyptus; species Eucalyptus decipiens. Next base: position 25,178,908 of record CM024614.1, on the reverse strand, counting down.
TTAATTATCCGGCGATCGCGCAACGGCTCCTCGAAAGCCGGAAGTAGAACTCTCCGGACATTTCTTAAGACGAGAAATGGCTTCGCTTCAAATAAGTTTGCAATGCGTAACATGACGGGTGCGATCATACCAAAGACTAATGCACCGGATCCCATCAGAACTCCGAAGTTAAGCGTGCTTGGGCGAGAGTAGTACTAGGATGGGTGACCTCTGGGAAGTCCTCGTGTTGCACCCCTCTTTTCGTTTTTATTTTTATTTGACGATTTGCCGGGTCGAGATTTCGATCGATTTTAGATTTATTTCGTTTTTATTTTTATTTGACGATTTGCCGGGTCGAGATTTCGATCGAAAACGGTTTTTAAAAGTTTTCCGTATATTTTTCGTTGTTTCTAAGTTAATATATCGTTAATTATCCGGCGATCGCGCAACGGCTCCTCGAAAGCCGGAAGTAGAACTCTCCGGACATTTCTTAAGACGAGAAATGGCTTCGCTTCAAATAAGTTTGCAATGCGTAACATGACGGGTGCGATCATACCAGCACTAATGCACCGGATCCCATCAGAACTCCGAAGTTAAGCGTGCTTGGGCGAGAGTAGTACTAGGATGGGTGACCTCCTGGGAAGTCCTCGTGTTGCACCCCTCTTTTTCGTTTTTATTTTTATTTGACGATTTGCCGGGTCGAGATTTCGATCGATTTTAGATTTATTTCGTTTTTATTTTTATTTGACGATTTGCCGGGTCGAGATTTCGATCGAGGGAAACGGTTTTTAAAAGTTTTCCGTATATTTTTCGTTGTTTCTAAGTTAATATATCGTTAATTATCCGGCGATCGCGCAACGGCTCCTCGAAAGCCGGAAGTAGAACTCTCCGGACATTTCTTAAGACGAGAAATGGCTTCTGCTTCAAATAAGTTTGCAATGCGTAACATGACGGGTGCGATCATACCGGCACTAATGCACCGGATCCCATCAGAACTCCGAAGTTAAGCGTGCTTGGGCGAGAGTAGTACTAGGATGGGTGACCTCTGGGAAGTCCTCGTGTTGCACCCCTCTTTTTCGTTTTTATTTTTATTTGACGATTTGCCGGGTCGAGATTTCGATCGATTTTAGATTTATTTCGTTTTTATTTTTATTTGACGATTTGCCGGGTCGAGATTTCGATCGAGGGAAACGGTTTTAAAAGTTTTCCGTATATTTTTCGTTGTTTCTAAGTTAATATATCGTTAATTATCCGGCGATCGCGCAACGGCTCCTCGAAAGCCGGAAGTAGAACTCTCCGGACATTTCTTAAGACGAGAAATGGCTTCTGCTTCAAATAAATTTGCAAAGCGTAACATGACGGGTGCGATTATACCCGCACTAATGCACCGGATCCCATCAGAACTCCGAAGTTAAGCGTGCTTGGGCGAGAGTAGTACTAGGATGGGTGACCTCCTGGGAAGTCCTCGTGTTGCACCCCTCTTTTTCGTTTTTATTTTTATTTGACGATTTGCCGGGTCGATTTTCGATTTTAGATTTATTTCGTTTTTATTTTTATTTGACGATTTGCCGGGTCGAGATTTCGATCGAGGGAAACGGTTTTAAAAGTTTTCCGTATATTTTTCGTTGTTTCTAAGTTAATATATCGTTAATTATCCGGCGATCGCGCAACGGCTCCTCGAAAGCCGGAAGTAGAACTCTCCGGACATTTCTTAAGACGAGAAATGGCTTCGCTTCAAATAAGTTTGCAATGCGTAACATGACGGGTGCGATCATACCGGCACTAATGCACCGGATCCCATCAGAACTCCGAAGTTAAGCGTGCTTGGGCGAGAGTAGTACTAGGATGGGTGACCTCTGGGAAGTCCTCGTGTTGCACCCCTCTTTTTCGTTTTTATTTTTATTTGACGATTTGCCGGGTCGAGATTTCGATCGATTTTAGATTTATTTCGTTTTTATTTTTATTTGACGATTTGCGGGTCGAGATTTCGATCGAGGGAAACGGTTTTTAAAAGTTTTCCGTATATTTTTCGTTGTTTCTAAGTTAATATATCGTTAATTATCCGGCGATCGCGCAACGGCTCCTCGAAAGCCGGAAGTAGAACTCTCGGACATTTCTTAAGACGAGAAATGGCTTCTTTCAAATAAGTTTGCAATGCGTAACATGACGGGTGCGATCATACCAGCACTAATGCACCGGATCCCATCAGAACTCCGAAGTTAAGCGTGCTTGGGCGAGAGTAGTACTAGGATGGGTGACCTCTGGGAAGTCCTCGTGTTGCACCCCTCTTTTTCGTTTTTATTTTTATTTGACGATTTGCCGGGTTTTTCGATCGATTTTAGATTTATTTCGTTTTTATTTTTATTTGACGATTTGCCGGGTCGAGATTTCGATCGAGGGAAACGGTTTTAAAAGTTTTCCGTATATTTTTCGTTGTTTCTAAGTTAATATATCGTTAATTATCCGGCGATCGCGCAACGGCTCCTCGAAAGCCGGAAGTAGAACTCTCCTGGACATTTCTTAAGACGAGAAATGGCTTCGCTTCAAATAAGTTTGCAATGCGTAACATGACGGGTGCGATCATACCAGGACTAATGCACCGGATCCCATCAGAACTCCGAAGTTAAGCGTGCTTGGGCGAGAGTAGTACTAGGATGGGTGACCTCTGGGAAGTCCTCGTGTTGCACCCCTCTTTTTCGTTTTTATTTTTATTTGACGATTTTTATTTTTTAGATTTATTTCGTTTTTATTTTTATTTGATTTTGCCGGGTCGAGATTTCGATCGAGGGAAACGGTTTTTAAAAGTTTTCCGTATATTTTTCGTTGTTTCTAAGTTAATATATCGTTAATTATCCGGCGATCGCGCAACGGCTCCTCGAAAGCCGGAAGTAGAACTCTCCGGACATTTCTTAAGACGAGAAATGGCTTCTGCTTCAAATAAGTTTGCAATGCGTAACATGACGGGTGCGATCATACCAAAGCACTAATGCACCGGATCCCATCAGAACTCCGAAGTTAAGCGTGCTTGGGCGAGAGTAGTACTAGGATGGGTGACCTCCTGGGAAGTCCTCGTGTTGCACCCCTCTTTTTCGTTTTTATTTTTATTTGACGATTTGCGGGTCGAGATTTCGATCGATTTTAGATTTATTTCGTTTTTATTTTTATTTGACGATTTGCCGGTCGAGATTTCGATCGAGGGAAACGGTTTTTAAAAGTTTTCCGTATATTTTTCGTTGTTTCTAAGTTAATATATCGTTAATTATCCGGCGATCGCGCAACGGCTCCTCGAAAGCCGGAAGTAGAACTCTCGGACATTTCTTAAGACGAGAAATGGCTTCGCTTCAAATAAGTTTGCAATGCGTAACATGACGGGTGCGATCATACCAGCACTAATGCACCGGATCCCATCAGAACTCCGAAGTTAAGCGTGCTTGGGCGAGAGTAGTACTAGGATGGGTGACCTCTGGGAAGTCCTCGTGTTGCACCCCTCTTTTTCGTTTTTATTTTTATTTGACGATTTGCCGGGTCGAGATTTCGATCGATTTTAGATTTATTTCGTTTTTATTTTTATTTGACGATTTGCCGGGTCGAGATTTCGATCGAGGGAAACGGTTTTTAAAAGTTTTCCGTATATTTTTCGTTGTTTCTAAGTTAATATATCGTTAATTATCCGGCGATCGCGCAACGGCTCCTCGAAAGCCGGAAGTAGAACTCTCGGACATTTCTTAAGACGAGAAATGGCTTCGCTTCAAATAAGTTTGCAATGCGTAACATGACGGGTGCGATCATACCGGCACTAATGCACCGGATCCCATCAGAACTCCGAAGTTAAGCGTGCTTGGGCGAGAGTAGTACTAGGATGGGTGACCTCTGGGAAGTCCTCGTGTTGCACCCCTCTTTTTCGTTTTTATTTTTATTTGACGATTTGCCGGGTCGAGATTTCGATCGATTTTAGATTTATTTCGTTTTTATTTTTATTTGACGATTTGCCGGGTCGAGATTTCGATCGAGGGAAACGGTTTTTAAAAGTTTTCCGTATATTTTTCGTTGTTTCTAAGTTAATATATCGTTAATTATCCGGCGATCGCGCAACGGCTCCTCGAAAGCCGGAAGTAGAACTCTCCGGACATTTCTTAAGACGAGAAATGGCTTCGCTTCAAATAAGTTTGCAATGCGTAACATGACGGGTGCGATCATACCAAGCACTAATGCACCGGATCCCATCAGAACTCCGAAGTTAAGCGTGCTTGGGCGAGAGTAGTACTAGGATGGGTGACCTCCTGGGAAGTCCTCGTGTTGCACCCCTCTTTTTCGTTTTTATTTTTATTTGACGATTTGCCGGGTCGAGATTTCGATCGATTTTAGATTTATTTCGTTTTTATTTTTATTTGACGATTTTTTTCGATCGAAAAACGTTTTTAAAAGTTTTCCGTATATTTTTCGTTGTTTCTAAGTTAATATATCGTTAATTATCCGGCGATCGCGCAACGGCTCCTCGAAAGCCGGAAGTAGAACTCTCCGGACATTTCTTAAGACGAGAAATGGCTTCGCTTCAAATAAGTTTGCAATGCGTAACATGACGGGTGCGATCATACCAAAGCACTAATGCACCGGATCCCATCAGAACTCCGAAGTTAAGCGTGCTTGGGCGAGAGTAGTACTAGGATGGGTGACCTCTGGGAAGTCCTCGTGTTGCACCCCTCTTTTTCGTTTTTATTTTTATTTGACGATTTGCCGGGTCGAGATTTCGATCGATTTTAGATTTATTTCGTTTTTATTTTTATTTGACGATTTGCCGGGTCGAGATTTCGATCGAGGGAAACGGTTTTAAAAGTTTTCCGTATATTTTTCGTTGTTTCTAAGTTAATATATCGTTAATTATCCGGCGATCGCGCAACGGCTCCTCGAAAGCCGGAAGTAGAACTCTCCGGACATTTCTTAAGACGAGAAATGGCTTCTGCTTCAAATAAGTTTGCAATGCGTAACATGACGGGTGCGATCATACCAGCACTAATGCACCGGATCCCATCAGAACTCCGAAGTTAAGCGTGCTTGGGCGAGAGTAGTACTAGGATGGGTGACCTCCTGGGAAGTCCTCGTGTTGCACCCCTCTTTTTCGTTTTTATTTTTATTTGACGATTTGCCGGGTCGAGATTTCGATCGATTTTAGATTTATTTCGTTTTTATTTTTATTTGACGATTTGCCGGGTCGAGATTTCGATCGAGGGAAACGGTTTTTAAAAGTTTTCCGTATATTTTTCGTTGTTTCTAAGTTAATATATCGTTAATTATCCGGCGATCGCGCAACGGCTCCTCGAAAGCCGGAAGTAGAACTCTCCGGACATTTCTTAAGACGAGAAATGGCTTCGCTTCAAATAAGTTTGCAATGCGTAACATGACGGGTGCGATCATACCAGCACTAATGCACCGGATCCCATCAGAACTCCGAAGTTAAGCGTGCTTGGGCGAGAGTAGTACTAGGATGGGTGACCTCTGGGAAGTCCTCGTGTTGCACCCCTCTTTTTCGTTTTTATTTTTATTTTTTGCCGGGTCGAGATTTCGATCGATTTTAGATTTATTTCGTTTTTATTTTTATTTGACGATTTGCCGGGTCGAGATTTCGATCGAGGGAAACGGTTTTTAAAAGTTTTCCGTATATTTTTCGTTGTTTCTAAGTTAATATATCGTTAATTATCCGGCGATCGCGCAACGGCTCCTCGAAAGCCGGAAGTAGAACTCTCCGGACATTTCTTAAGACGAGAAATGGCTTCGCTTCAAATAAGTTTGCAATGCGTAACATGACGGGTGCGATCATACCAGCACTAATGCACCGGATCCCATCAGAACTCCGAAGTTAAGCGTGCTTGGGCGAGAGTAGTACTAGGATGGGTGACCTCTGGGAAGTCCTCGTGTTGCACCCCTCTTTTCGTTTTTATTTTTATTTGACGATTTGCCGGGTCGAGATTTTTCGATCGATTTTAGATTTATTTCGTTTTTATTTTTATTTGACGATTTGCCGGGTCGAGATTTCGATCGAGGGAAACGGTTTTTAAAAGTTTTCCGTATATTTTTCGTTGTTTCTAAGTTAATATATCGTTAATTATCCGGCGATCGCGCAACGGCTCCTCGAAAGCCGGAGTAGAACTCTCGGACATTTCTTAAGACGAGAAATGGCTTCGCTTCAAATAAGTTTGCAATGCGTAACATGACGGGTGCGATCATACCAAAGACTAATGCACCGGATCCCATCAGAACTCCGAAGTTAAGCGTGCTTGGGCGAGAGTAGTACTAGGATGGGTGACCTCCTGGGAAGTCCTCGTGTTGCACCCCTCTTTTTCGTTTTTATTTTTATTTGACGATTTGCCGGGTCGAGATTTCGATCGATTTTAGATTTATTTCGTTTTTATTTTTATTTGACGATTTGCCGGGTCGAGATTTCGATCGAGGGAAACGGGTTTTAAAAGTTTTCCGTATATTTTTCGTTGTTTCTAAGTTAATATATCGTTAATTATCCGGCGATCGCGCAACGGCTCCTCGTAAGCCGGAAGTAGAACTCTCCGGACATTTCTTAAGACGAGAAATGGCTTCTGCTTCAAAGAAGTTTGCAATGCGTAACATGACGGTTGCGATCATACGCGCACTAATGCACCGGATCCCATCAGAACTCCGAAGTTAAGCGTGCTTGGGCGAGAGTAGTACTAGGATGGGTGTCCTCCTGGGAAGTCCTCGTTTTGCACCCCTCTTTTTCGTTTCTATTTTTATTTGACGATTTGCCGGGTCGAGATTTCGATCGATTTTAGATTTATTTCGTTTTTTTTTTATTTGACGATTTGCCGGGTCGAGATTTCGATCAAGGGAAACGGTTTTTAAAAGTTTTCCGTATATTTTTCGTTGTTTCTAAGTTAATATATCGTTAATTATCCGGCGATCGCGCAACGGCTCCTCGAAAGCCGGAAGTAGAACTCTCCGGACATTTCTTAAGACGAGAAATGGCTTCTGCTTCAAATAAGTTTGCAATGCGTAACATGACGGGTGCGATCATACCAGCACTAATGATACCATCAGAACTCCGAAGTTAAGCGTGCTAGGGCGAGAGTAGTACTAGGATGGGTGACCTCCTGGGAAGTCCTCGTGTTGCACCCGTCTTTTTCGCTTTTATTTTTATTTGACGATTTGCCGGGTCGAGATTTCGATCGATTTTAGATTTATTTCGTTTTTATTTTTATTTGACGATTTGCCGGGTCGAGATTTCGATCGAGGGAAACGGTTTTTAAAAGTTTTCCGTATATTTTTCGTTGTTTCTAAGTTAATATATCGTTAATTATCCGGCGATCGCGCAACGGCTCCTCGAAAGCCGGAAGTAGAACTCTCCTGACATTTCTTAAGACGAGAAATGGCTTCTGCTTCAAATAAGTTTGCAATGCGTAACATGACGGGTGCGATCATACCAGCACTAATGCACCGGATCCCATCAGAACTCCGAAGTTAAGCGTGCTTGGGCGAGAGTAGTACTAGGATGGGTGACCTCTGGGAAGTCCTCGTGTTGCACCCCTCTTTTTCGTTTTTATTTTTATTTGACGATTTGCCGGGTCGAGATTTCGATCGATTTTAGATTTATTTCGTTTTTATTTTTATTTGACGATTTGCCGGGTCGAGATTTCGATCGAGGGAAACGGTTTTTAAAAGTTTTCCGTATATTTTTCGTTGTTTCTAAGTTAATATATCGTTAATTATCCGGCGATCGCGCAACGGCTCCTCGAAAGCCGGAAGTAGAACTCTCCGGACATTTCTTAAGACGAGAAATGGCTTCGCTTCAAATAAGTTTGCAATGCGTAACATGACGGGTGCGATCATACCAGCACTAATGCACCGGATCCCATCAGAACTCCGAAGTTAAGCGTGCTTGGGCGAGAGTAGTACTAGGATGGGTGACCTCTGGGAAGTCCTCGTGTTGCACCCCTCTTTTTCGTTTTTATTTTTATTTGACGATTTGCCGGGTCGAGATTTCGATCGATTTTAGATTTATTTCGTTTTTATTTTTATTTGACGATTTGCGGGTCGAGATTTCGATCGAGGGAAACGGTTTTTAAAAGTTTTCCGTATATTTTTCGTTGTTTCTAAGTTAATATATCGTTAATTATCCGGCGATCGCGCAACGGCTCCTCGAAAGCCGGAAGTAGAACTCTCCGGACATTTCTTAAGACGAGAAATGGCTTCGCTTCAAATAAGTTTGCAATGCGTAACATGACGGGTGCGATCATACCGACTAATGCACCGGATCCCATCAGAACTCCGAAGTTAAGCGTGCTTGGGCGAGAGTAGTACTAGGATGGGTGACCTCTGGGAAGTCCTCGTGTTGCACCCCTCTTTTTCGTTTTTATTTTTATTTGACGATTTGCCGGGTCGAGATTTCGATCGATTTTAGATTTATTTCGTTTTTATTTTTATTTGACGATTTGCCGGGTCGAGATTTCGATCGAGGGAAACGGTTTTTAAAAGTTTTCCGTATATTTTTCGTTGTTTCTAAGTTAATATATCGTTAATTATCCGGCGATCGCGCAACGGCTCCTCGAAAGCCGGAAGTAGAACTCTCCGGACATTTCTTAAGACGAGAAATGGCTTCTCGCTTCAAATAAGTTTGCAATGCGTAACATGACGGGTGCGATCATACCGGCACTAATGCACCGGATCCCATCAGAACTCCGAAGTTAAGCGTGCTTGGGCGAGAGTAGTACTAGGATGGGTGACCTCTGGGAAGTCCTCGTGTTGCACCCCTCTTTTTCGTTTTTATTTTTATTTGACGATTTGCCGGGTCGAGATTTCGATCGATTTTAGATTTATTTCGTTTTTATTTTTATTTGACGATTTGCCGGGTCGAGATTTCGATCGAGGGAAACGGTTTTTAAAAGTTTTCCGTATATTTTTCGTTGTTTCTAAGTTAATATATCGTTAATTATCCGGCGATGATCGCGCAACGGCTCCTCGAAAGCCGGAAGTAGAACTCTCCGGACATTTCTTAAGACGAGAAATGGCTTCGCTTCAAATAAGTTTGCAATGCGTAACATGACGGGTGCGATCATACCAAAGACTAATGCACCGGATCCCATCAGAACTCCGAAGTTAAGCGTGCTTGGGCGAGAGTAGTACTAGGATGGGTGACCTCCTGGGAAGTCCTCGTGTTGCACCCCTCTTTTTCGTTTTTATTTTTATTTGACGATTTGCCGGGTCGAGATTTCGATCGATTTTAGATTTATTTCGTTTTTATTTTTATTTGACGATTTGCCGGGTCGAGATTTCGATCGAGGGAAACGGTTTTTAAAAGTTTTCCGTATATTTTTCGTTGTTTCTAAGTTAATATATCGTTAATTATCCGGCGATCGCGCAACGGCTCCTCGAAAGCCGGAAGTAGAACTCTCCGGACATTTCTTAAGACGAGAAATGGCTTTCGCTTCAAATAAGTTTGCAATGCGTAACATGACGGGTGCGATCATACCAGCACTAATGCACCGGATCCCATCAGAACTCCGAAGTTAAGCGTGCTTGGGCGAGAGTAGTACTAGGATGGGTGACCTCTGGGAAGTCCTCGTGTTGCACCCCTCTTTTTCGTTTTTATTTTTATTTGACGATTTGCCGGGTCGAGATTTCGATCGATTTTAGATTTATTTCGTTTTTATTTTTATTTGACGATTTGCCGGGTCGAGATTTCGATCGAAAACGTTTTTAAAAGTTTTCCGTATATTTTTCGTTGTTTCTAAGTTAATATATCGTTAATTATCCGGCGATCGCGCAACGGCTCCTCGAAAGCCGGAAGTAGAACTCTCCGGACATTTCTTAAGACGAGAAATGGCTTCGCTTCAAATAAGTTTGCAATGCGTAACATGACGGGTGCGATCATACCAAAGACTAATGCACCGGATCCCATCAGAACTCCGAAGTTAAGCGTGCTTGGGCGAGAGTAGTACTAGGATGGGTGACCTCCTGGGAAGTCCTCGTGTTGCACCCCTCTTTTTTTTTATTTTTATTTTTATTTGACGATTTGCCGGGTCGAGATTTCGATCGATTTTAGATTTATTTCGTTTTTATTTTTATTTGACGATTTGCCGGTTTTCGATCGAGGGAAACGGTTTTTAAAAGTTTTCCGTATATTTTTCGTTGTTTCTAAGTTAATATATCGTTAATTATCCGGCGATCGCGCAACGGCTCCTCGAAAGCCGGAAGTAGAACTCTCCGGACATTTCTTAAGACGAGAAATGGCTTCGCTTCAAATAAGTTTGCAATGCGTAACATGACGGGTGCGATCATACCAAAGACTAATGCACCGGATCCCATCAGAACTCCGAAGTTAAGCGTGCTTGGGCGAGAGTAGTACTAGGATGGGTGACCTCTGGGAAGTCCTCGTGTTGCACCCCTCTTTTTCGTTTTTATTTTTATTTGACGATTTGCCGGGTCGAGATTTCGATCGATTTTAGATTTATTTCGTTTTTATTTTTATTTGACGATTTGCCGGGTCGAGATTTCGATCGAGGGAAACGGGTTTTAAAAGTTTTCCGTATATTTTTCGTTGTTTCTAAGTTAATATATCGTTAATTATCCGGCGATCGCGCAACGGCTCCTCGAAAGCCGGAAGTAGAACTCTCCGGACATTTCTTAAGACGAGAAATGGCTTCTGCTTCAAATAAGTTTGCAATGCGTAACATGACGGGTGCGATCATACCAGCACTAATGCACCGGATCCCATCAGAACTCCGAAGTTAAGCGTGCTTGGGCGAGAGTAGTACTAGGATGGGTGACCTCCTGGGAAGTCCTCGTGTTGCACCCCTCTTTTTCGTTTTTATTTTTATTTGACGATTTGCTTTTCGATCGATTTTAGATTTATTTCGTTTTTATTTTTATATGACGATTTGCCGGGTCGAGATTTCGATCGAGGGAATCGGTTTTTAAAAGTTTTCCGTATATTTTCGTTGTTTCTAAGTTGATATATCGTTAATTATCCGGCGATCGCGCAACGGCTCCTCGAAAGCCGGAAGTAGAACTCTGCGGACATTTCTTAAGACGAGAAATGGCTTCGCTTCAAATAAGTTTGCAATGCGTAACATGACGGGTGCGATCATACCAAAGACTAATGCACCGGATCCCATCGAACTCCGGTTAAGCGTGCTTGGGCGAGAGTAGTACTAGGATGGGTGACCTCCTGGGAAGTCCTCGTGTTGCACCCCTCTTTTTCGTTTTTATTTTTATTTGACGATTTGCCGGGTCGAGATTTTCGATTTTAGATTTATTTCGTTTTTATTTTTATTTGACGATTTGCCGGGTCGAGATTTCGATCGAGGGAAACGGTTTTTAAAAGTTTTCCGTATATTTTTCGTTGTTTCTAAGTTAATATATCGTTAATTATCCGGCGATCGCGCAACGGCTCCTCGAAAGCCGGAAGTAGAACTCTCCGGACATTTCTTAAGACGAGAAATGGCTTCGCTTCAAATAAGTTTGCAATGCGTAACATGACGGGTGCGATCATACCAAAGACTAATGCACCGGATCCCATCAGAACTCCGAAGTTAAGCGTGCTTGGGCGAGAGTAGTACTAGGATGGGTGACCTCCTGGGAAGTCCTCGTGTTGCACCCCTCTTTTTCGTTTTTATTTTTATTTGACGATTTGCCGGGTCGAGATTTCGATCGATTTTAGATTTATTTCGTTTTTATTTTTATTTGACGATTTGCGGGTCGAGATTTCGATCGAGGGAAACGGTTTTTAAAAGTTTTCCGTATATTTTTCGTTGTTTCTAAGTTAATATATCGTTAATTATCCGGCGATCGCGCAACGGCTCCTCGAAAGCCGGAAGTAGAACTCTCCTGACATTTCTTAAGACGAGAAATGGCTTCGCTTCAAATAAGTTTGCAATGCGTAACATGACGGGTGCGATCATACCAAAGCACTAATGCACCGGATCCCATCAGAACTCCGAAGTTAAGCGTGCTTGGGCGAGAGTAGTACTAGGATGGGTGACCTCTGGGAAGTCCTCGTGTTGCACCCCTCTTTTTCGTTTTTATTTTTATTTGACGATTTGCCGGCGAGATTTCGATCGATTTTAGATTTATTTCGTTTTTATTTTTATTTGACGATTTGAGATTTCGATCGAGGGAAACGGTTTTTAAAAGTTTTCCGTATATTTTTCGTTGTTTCTAAGTTAATATATCGTTAATTATCCGGCGATCGCGCAACGGCTCCTCGAAAGCCGGAAGTAGAACTCTCCGGACATTTCTTAAGACGAGAAATGGCTTCGCTTCAAATAAGTTTGCAATGCGTAACATGACGGGTGCGATCATACCAAAGCACTAATGCACCGGATCCCATCAGAACTCCGAAGTTAAGCGTGCTTGGGCGAGAGTAGTACTAGGATGGGTGACCTCCTGGGAAGTCCTCGTGTTGCACCCCTCTTTTTCGTTTTTATTTTTATTTGACGATTTGCCGGGTCGAGATTTCGATCGATTTTAGATTTATTTCGTTTTTATTTTTATTTGACGATTTGCCGGGTCGAGATTTCGATCGAGGGAAACGGTTTTTAAAAGTTTTCCGTATATTTTTCGTTGTTTCTAAGTTAATATATCGTTAATTATCCGGCGATCGCGCAACGGCTCCTCGAAAGCCGGAAGTAGAACTCTCCGGACATTTCTTAAGACGAGAAATGGCTTCGCTTCAAATAAGTTTGCAATGCGTAACATGACGGGTGCGATCATACCGCACTAATGCACCGGATCCCATCGAACTCCGGTTAAGCGTGCTTGGGCGAGAGTAGTACTAGGATGGGTGACCTCTGGGAAGTCCTCGTGTTGCACCCCTCTTTTTCGTTTTTATTTTTATTTGACGATTTGCCGGGTCGAGATTTCGATCGATTTTAGATTTATTTCGTTTTTATTTTTATTTGACGATTTGCCGGGTCGAGATTTCGATCGAGGGAAACGGTTTTTAAAAGTTTTCCGTATATTTTTCGTTGTTTCTAAGTTAATATATCGTTAATTATCCGGCGATCGCGCAACGGCTCCTCGAAAGCCGGAAGTAGAACTCTCCGGACATTTCTTAAGACGAGAAATGGCTTCGCTTCAAATAAGTTTGCAATGCGTAACATGACGGGTGCGATCATACCAAAGCACTAATGCACCGGATCCCATCAGAACTCCGAAGTTAAGCGTGCTTGGGCGAGAGTAGTACTAGGATGGGTGACCTCTGGGAAGTCCTCGTGTTGCACCCCTCTTTTTCGTTTTTATTTTTATTTGACGATTTGCCGGGTCGAGATTTCGATCGATTTTAGATTTATTTCGTTTTTATTTTTATTTGACGATTTGCCGAGATTTCGATCGAGGGAAACGGTTTTTAAAAGTTTTCCGTATATTTTTCGTTGTTTCTAAGTTAATATATCGTTAATTATCCGGCGATCGCGCAACGGCTCCTCGAAAGCCGGAAGTAGAACTCTCCGGACATTTCTTAAGACGAGAAATGGCTTCGCTTCAAATAAGTTTGCAATGCGTAACATGACGGGTGCGATCATACCAAAGACTAATGCACCGGATCCCATCGAACTCCGGTTAAGCGTGCTTGGGCGAGAGTAGTACTAGGATGGGTGACCTCCTGGGAAGTCCTCGTGTTGCACCCCTCTTTTTCGTTTTTATTTTTATTTGACGATTTGCCGGGTCGAGATTTCGATCGATTTTAGATTTATTTCGTTTTTATTTTTATTTGACGATTTGCCGGGTCGAGATTTCGATCGAGGGAAACGGTTTTTAAAAGTTTTCCGTATATTTTTCGTTGTTTCTAAGTTAATATATCGTTAATTATCCGGCGATCGCGCAACGGCTCCTCGAAAGCCGGAAGTAGAACTCTCCTGGACATTTCTTAAGACGAGAAATGGCTTCTGCTTCAAATAAGTTTGCAATGCGTAACATGACGGGTGCGATCATACCAAAGCACTAATGCACCGGATCCCATCGAACTCCGGTTAAGCGTGCTTGGGCGAGAGTAGTACTAGGATGGGTGACCTCCTGGGAAGTCCTCGTGTTGCACCCCTCTTTTTCGTTTTTATTTTTATTTGACGATTTGCCGGGTCGAGATTTCGATCGATTTTAGATTTATTTCGTTTTTATTTTTATTTGACGATTTGCCGGGTCGAGATTTCGATCGAGGGAAACGGTTTTTAAAAGTTTTCCGTATATTTTTCGTTGTTTCTAAGTTAATATATCGTTAATTATCCGGCGATCGCGCAACGGCTCCTCGAAAGCCGGAAGTAGAACTCTCCGGACATTTCTTAAGACGAGAAATGGCTTCGCTTCAAATAAGTTTGCAATGCGTAACATGACGGGTGCGATCATACCAGCACTAATGCACCGGATCCCATCAGAACTCCGAAGTTAAGCGTGCTTGGGCGAGAGTAGTACTAGGATGGGTGACCTCTGGGAAGTCCTCGTGTTGCACCCCTCTTTTCGTTTTTATTTTTATTTGACGATTTGCCGGGTCGAGATTTCGATCGATTTTAGATTTATTTCGTTTTTATTTTTATTTGACGATTTGCCGGGTCGAGATTTCGATCGAGGGAAACGGTTTTTAAAAGTTTTCCGTATATTTTTCGTTGTTTCTAAGTTAATATATCGTTAATTATCCGGCGATCGCGCAACGGCTCCTCGAAAGCCGGAAGTAGAACTCTCCGGACATTTCTTAAGACGAGAAATGGCTTCGCTTCAAATAAGTTTGCAATGCGTAACATGACGGGTGCGATCATACCAAAGACTAATGCACCGGATCCCATCAGAACTCCGAAGTTAAGCGTGCTTGGGCGAGAGTAGTACTAGGATGGGTGACCTCTGGGAAGTCCTCGTGTTGCACCCCTCTTTTTCGTTTTTATTTTTATTTGACGATTTGCCGGGTCGAGATTTCGATCGATTTTAGATTTATTTCGTTTTTATTTTTATTTGACGATTTGCCGGGTCGAGATTTCGATCGAGGGAAACGGTTTTTAAAAGTTTTCCGTATATTTTTCGTTGTTTCTAAGTTAATATATCGTTAATTATCCGGCGATCGCGCAACGGCTCCTCGAAAGCCGGAAGTAGAACTCTCCGGACATTTCTTAAGACGAGAAATGGCTTCGCTTCAAATAAGTTTGCAATGCGTAACATGACGGGTGCGATCATACCAAAGCACTAATGCACCGGATCCCATCGAACTCCGGTTAAGCGTGCTTGGGCGAGAGTAGTACTAGGATGGGTGACCTCCTGGGAAGTCCTCGTGTTGCACCCCTCTTTTTCGTTTTTATTTTTATTTGACGATTTGCCGGGTCGAGATTTCGATCGATTTTAGATTTATTTCGTTTTTATTTTTATTTGACGATTTGCCGGGTCGAGATTTCGATCGAGGGAAACGGTTTTAAAAGTTTTCCGTATATTTTTCGTTGTTTCTAAGTTAATATATCGTTAATTATCCGGCGATCGCGCAACGGCTCCTCGAAAGCCGGAAGTAGAACTCTCCGGACATTTCTTAAGACGAGAAATGGCTTCGCTTCAAATAAGTTTGCAATGCGTAACATGACGGGTGCGATCATACCAGCACTAATGCACCGGATCCCATCAGAACTCCGAAGTTAAGCGTGCTTGGGCGAGAGTAGTACTAGGATGGGTGACCTCCTGGGAAGTCCTCGTGTTGCACCCCTCTTTTTCGTTTTTATTTTTATTTGACGATTTGCCGGCGAGATTTCGATCGATTTTAGATTTATTTCGTTTTTATTTTTATTTGACGATTTGCCGGGTCGAGATTTCGATCGAGGGAAACGGTTTTTAAAAGTTTTCCGTATATTTTTCGTTGTTTCTAAGTTAATATATCGTTAATTATCCGGCGATCGCGCAACGGCTCCTCGAAAGCCGGAAGTAGAACTCTCCTGGACATTTCTTAAGACGAGAAATGGCTTCGTTCAAATAAGTTTGCAATGCGTAACATGACGGGTGCGATCATACCGGCACTAATGCACCGGATCCCATCAGAACTCCGAAGTTAAGCGTGCTTGGGCGAGAGTAGTACTAGGATGGGTGACCTCCTGGGAAGTCCTCGTGTTGCACCCCTCTTTTTCGTTTTTATTTTTATTTGACGATTTGCCGGGTCGAGATTTCGATCGATTTTAGATTTATTTCGTTTTTATTTTTATTTGACGATTTGCCGGGTCGAGATTTCGATCGAGGGAAACGGTTTTTAAAAGTTTTCCGTATATTTTTCGTTGTTTCTAAGTTAATATATCGTTAATTATCCGGCGATCGCGCAACGGCTCCTCGAAAGCCGGAAGTAGAACTCTCCGGACATTTCTTAAGACGAGAAATGGCTTCGCTTCAAATAAGTTTGCAATGCGTAACATGACGGGTGCGATCATACCAAAGACTAATGCACCGGATCCCATCGAACTCCGGTTAAGCGTGCTTGGGCGAGAGTAGTACTAGGATGGGTGACCTCCTGGGAAGTCCTCGTGTTGCACCCCTCTTTTTCGTTTTTATTTTTATTTGACGATTTGCCGGGTCGAGATTTCGATCGATTTTAGATTTATTTCGTTTTTATTTTTATTTGACGATTTGCCGGGTCGAGATTTCGATCGAGGGAAACGGTTTTTAAAAGTTTTCCGTATATTTTTCGTTGTTTCTAAGTTAATATATCGTTAATTATCCGGCGATCGCGCAACGGCTCCTCGAAAGCCGGAAGTAGAACTCTCCGGACATTTCTTAAGACGAGAAATGGCTTCGCTTCAAATAAGTTTGCAATGCGTAACATGACGGGTGCGATCATACCAAAGCACTAATGCACCGGATCCCATCAGAACTCCGAAGTTAAGCGTGCTTGGGCGAGAGTAGTACTAGGATGGGTGACCTCCTGGGAAGTCCTCGTGTTGCACCCCTCTTTTTCGTTTTTATTTTTATTTGACGATTTGCGGGTCGAGATTTCGATCGATTTTAGATTTATTTCGTTTTTATTTTTATTTGACGATTTGCCGGGTCGAGATTTCGATCGAGGGAAACGGTTTTTAAAAGTTTTCCGTATATTTTTCGTTGTTTCTAAGTTAATATATCGTTAATTATCCGGCGATCGCGCAACGGCTCCTCGAAAGCCGGAAGTAGAACTCTCCGGACATTTCTTAAGACGAGAAATGGCTTCGCTTCAAATAAGTTTGCAATGCGTAACATGACGGGTGCGATCATACCAAAGCACTAATGCACCGGATCCCATCAGAACTCCGAAGTTAAGCGTGCTTGGGCGAGAGTAGTACTAGGATGGGTGACCTCTGGGAAGTCCTCGTGTTGCACCCCTCTTTTTCGTTTTTATTTTTATTTGACGATTTGCCGGGTCGAGATTTCGATCGATTTTAGATTTATTTCGTTTTTATTTTTATTTGACGATTTGCCGGGTCGAGATTTCGATCGAGGGAAACGGTTTTTAAAAGTTTTCCGTATATTTTTCGTTGTTTCTAAGTTAATATATCGTTAATTATCCGGCGATCGCGCAACGGCTCCTCGAAAGCCGGAAGTAGAACTCTCCGGACATTTCTTAAGACGAGAAATGGCTTCGCTTCAAATAAGTTTGCAATGCGTAACATGACGGGTGCGATCATACCGGCACTAATGCACCGGATCCCATCAGAACTCCGAAGTTAAGCGTGCTTGGGCGAGAGTAGTACTAGGATGGGTGACCTCTGGGAAGTCCTCGTGTTGCACCCCTCTTTTTTTCGTTTTTATTTTTATCTGACGATTTGCCGGGTCGAGATTTCGATCGATTTTAGATTTATTTCGTTTTTATTTTTATTTGACGATTTGCGGGTCGAGATTTCGATCGAAAACGGTTTTTAAAAAGTTTTCCGTATATTTTTCGTTGTTTCTAAGTTAATATATCGTTAATTATCCGGCGATCGCGCAACGGCTCCTCGAAAGCCGGAAGTAGAACTCTCCGGACATTTCTTAAGACGAGAAATGGCTTCGCTTCAAATAAGTTTGCAATGCGTAACATGACGGGTGCGATCATACCAAAGCACTAATGCACCGGATCCCATCGAACTCCGGTTAAGCGTGCTTGGGCGAGAGTAGTACTAGGATGGGTGACCTCCTGGGAAGTCCTCGTGTTGCACCCCTCTTTTTCGTTTTTATTTTTATTTGACGATTTGCCGGGTCGAGATTTCGATCGATTTTAGATTTATTTCGTTTTTATTTTTATTTGACGATTTGCCGGGTCGAGATTTCGATCGAGGGAAACGGTTTTTAAAAGTTTTCCGTATATTTTTCGTTGTTTCTAAGTTAATATATCGTTAATTATCCGGCGATCGCGCAACGGCTCCTCGAAAGCCGGAAGTAGAACTCTCCGGACATTTCTTAAGACGAGAAATGGCTTCTCGCTTCAAATAAGTTTGCAATGCGTAACATGACGGGTGCGATCATACCAAAGCACTAATGCACCGGATCCCATCGAACTCCGGTTAAGCGTGCTTGGGCGAGAGTAGTACTAGGATGGGTGACCTCCTGGGAAGTCCTCGTGTTGCACCCCTCTTTTTCGTTTTTATTTTTATTTGACGATTTGCCGGGTCGAGATTTCGATCGATTTTAGATTTATTTCGTTTTTATTTTTATTTGACGATTTGCCGGGTCGAGATTTCGATCGAGGGAAACGGTTTTTAAAAGTTTTCCGTATATTTTTCGTTGTTTCTAAGTTAATATATCGTTAATTATCCGGCGATCGCGCAACGGCTCCTCGAAAGCCGGAAGTAGAACTCTCCGGACATTTCTTAAGACGAGAAATGGCTTCGCTTCAAATAAGTTTGCAATGCGTAACATGACGGGTGCGATCATACCAGCACTAATGCACCGGATCCCATCGAACTCCGGTTAAGCGTGCTTGGGCGAGAGTAGTACTAGGATGGGTGACCTCTGGGAAGTCCTCGTGTTGCACCCCTCTTTTTCGTTTTTATTTTTATTTGACGATTTGCCGGGTCGAGATTTCGATCGATTTTAGATTTATTTCGTTTTTATTTTTATTTGACGATTTGCCGGGTCGAGATTTCGATCGAGGGAAACGGTTTTTAAAAGTTTTCCGTATATTTTTCGTTGTTTCTAAGTTAATATATCGTTAATTATCCGGCGATCGCGCAACGGCTCCTCGAAAGCCGGAAGTAGAACTCTCCGGACATTTCTTAAGACGAGAAATGGCTTCGCTTCAAATAAGTTTGCAATGCGTAACATGACGGGTGCGATCATACCAAAGACACTAATGCACCGGATCCCATCGAACTCCGGTTAAGCGTGCTTGGGCGAGAGTAGTACTAGGATGGGTGACCTCTGGGAAGTCCTCGTGTTGCACCCCTCTTTTTCGTTTTTATTTTTATTTGACGATTTGCCGGGTCGAGATTTCGATCGATTTTAGATTTATTTCGTTTTTATTTTTATTTGACGATTTGCCGGGTCGAGATTTCGATCGAGGGAAACGGTTTTTAAAAGTTTTCCGTATATTTTTCGTTGTTTCTAAGTTAATATATCGTTAATTATCCGGCGATCGCGCAACGGCTCCTCGAAAGCCGGAAGTAGAACTCTCCTGACATTTCTTAAGACGAGAAATGGCTTCGCTTCAAATAAGTTTGCAATGCGTAACATGACGGGTGCGATCATACCAAAGACTAATGCACCGGATCCCATCAGAACTCCGAAGTTAAGCGTGCTTGGGCGAGAGTAGTACTAGGATGGGTGACCTCTGGGAAGTCCTCGTGTTGCACCCCTCTTTTTCGTTTTTATTTTTATTTGACGATTTGCCGGGTCGAGATTTCGATCGATCGATTTTAGATTTATTTCGTTTTTATTTTTATTTGACGATTTGCCGGGTTTTCGATCGAAAACGTTTTTAAAAGTTTTCCGTATATTTTTCGTTGTTTCTAAGTTAATATATCGTTAATTATCCGGCGATCGCGCAACGGCTCTCGAAAGCCGGAAGTAGAACTCTCCGGACATTTCTTAAGACGAGAAATGGCTTCGCTTCAAATAAGTTTGCAATGCGTAACATGACGGGTGCGATCATACCAAAGACTAATGCACCGGATCCCATCAGAACTCCGAAGTTAAGCGTGCTTGGGCGAGAGTAGTACTAGGATGGGTGACCTCCTGGGAAGTCCTCGTGTTGCACCCCTCTTTTTCGTTTTTATTTTTATTTGACGATTTGCCGGGTCGAGATTTCGATCGATTTTAGATTTATTTCGTTTTTATTTTTATTTGACGATTTGCCGGGTCGAGATTTCGATCGAGGGAAACGGTTTTTAAAAGTTTTCCGTATATTTTTCGTTGTTTCTAAGTTAATATATCGTTAATTATCCGGCGATCGCGCAACGGCTCCTCGAAAGCCGGAAGTAGAACTCTCCGGACATTTCTTAAGACGAGAAATGGCTTCTGCTTCAAATAAGTTTGCAATGCGTAACATGACGGGTGCGATCATACCAAAGACTAATGCACCGATCCCATCGAACTCCGGTTAAGCGTGCTTGGGCGAGAGTAGTACTAGGATGGGTGACCTCCTGGGAAGTCCTCGTGTTGCACCCCTATTTTTTCGTTTTTATTTTTATTTGACGATTTGCCGGGTTTTTTAGATTTATTTCGTTTTTATTTTTATTTGACGATTTGCCGGGTCGAGATTTCGATCGAGGGAAACGGTTTTTAAAAGTTTTCCGTATATTTTTCGTTGTTTCTAAGTTAATATATCGTTAATTATCCGGCGATCGCGCAACGGCTCCTCGAAAGCCGGAAGTAGAACTCTCCGGACATTTCTTAAGACGAAAATGGCTTCGCTTCAAATAAGTTTGCAATGCGTAACATGACGGGTGCGATCATACCAAAGACTAATGCACCGGATCCCATCGAACTCCGGTTAAGCGTGCTTGGGCGAGAGTAGTACTAGGATGGGTGACCTCCTGGGAAGTCCTCGTGTTGCACCCCTCTTTTTCGTTTTTATTTTTATTTGACGATTTGCCGGGTCGAGATTTCGATCGATTTTAGATTTATTTCGTTTTTATTTTTATTTGACGATTTGCGGGTCGAGATTTCGATCGAGGGAAACGGTTTTTAAAAGTTTTCCGTATATTTTTCGTTGTTTCTAAGTTAATATATCGTTAATTATCCGGCGATCGCGCAACGGCTCCTCGAAAGCCGGAAGTAGAACTCTCCGGACATTTCTTAAGACGAGAAATGGCTTCGCTTCAAATAAGTTTGCAATGCGTAACATGACGGGTGCGATCATACCAAAGCACTAATGCACCGGATCCCATCGAACTCCGGTTAAGCGTGCTTGGGCGAGAGTAGTACTAGGATGGGTGACCTCCTGGGAAGTCCTCGTGTTGCACCCCTCTTTTTCGTTTTTATTTTTATTTGACGATTTGCCGGGTCGAGATTTCGATCGATTTTAGATTTATTTCGTTTTTATTTTTATTTGACGATTTGCCGGGTCGAGATTTCGATCGAGGGAAACGGTTTTTAAAAGTTTTCCGTATATTTTTCGTTGTTTCTAAGTTAATATATCGTTAATTATCCGGCGATCGCGCAACGGCTCCTCGAAAGCCGGAAGTAGAACTCTCCGGACATTTCTTAAGACGAGAAATGGCTTCGCTTCAAATAAGTTTGCAATGCGTAACATGACGGGTGCGATCATACCAAAGACTAATGCACCGGATCCCATCGTAACTCCGGTTAAGCGTGCTTGGGCGAGAGTAGTACTAGGATAGGTGACCTCCTGGGAAGTCCTCGTGTTGCACCCCTCTAATTTCGTTTTTAATTTTATTTGACGATTTGCCAGGTCGAGATTTCGATCGATTTTAGATTTATTTCGTTTTTATTTTTATTTGACGATTTGTTTTTCGATCGAGGGAAACGGTTTTTAAAAGTTTTCCGTATATTTTTCGTTGTTTCTAAGTTAATATATCGTTAATTATCCGGCGATCGCGCAACGGCTCCTCGAAAGCCGGAAGTAGAACTCTCCGGACATTTCTTAAGACGAGAAATGGCTTCGCTTCAAATAAGTTTGCAATGCGTAACATGACGGGTGCGATCATACCAGCACTAATGCACCGGATCCCATCGAACTCCGGTTAAGCGTGCTTGGGCGAGAGTAGTACTAGGATGGGTGACCTCCTGGGAAGTCCTCGTGTTGCACCCCTCTTTTTCGTTTTTATTTTTATTTGACGATTTGCCGGGTTTTCGATCGATTTTAGATTTATTTCGTTTTTATTTTTATTTGACGATTTGCCGGGTCGAGATTTCGATCGAGGGAAACGGTTTTTAAAAGTTTTCCGTATATTTTTCGTTGTTTCTAAGTTAATATATCGTTAATTATCCGGCGATCGCGCAACGGCTCCTCGAAAGCCGGAAGTAGAACTCTCCGGACATTTCTTAAGACGAGAAATGGCTTCGCTTCAAATAAGTTTGCAATGCGTAACATGACGGGTGCGATCATACCAAAGCACTAATGCACCGGATCCCATCGAACTCCGGTTAAGCGTGCTTGGGCGAGAGTAGTACTAGGATGGGTGACCTCCTGGGAAGTCCTCGTGTTGCACCCCTCTTTTTCGTTTTTATTTTTATTTGACGATTTGCCGGGTCGAGATTTCGATCGATTTTAGATTTATTTCGTTTTTATTTTTATTTGACGATTTGCCGGGTCGAGATTTCGATCGAAAACGGTTTTTAAAAGTTTTCCGTATATTTTTCGTTGTTTCTAAGTTAATATATCGTTAATTATCCGGCGATCGCGCAACGGCTCCTCGAAAGCCGGAAGTAGAACTCTCCGGACATTTCTTAAGACGAGAAATGGCTTCGCTTCAAATAAGTTTGCAATGCGTAACATGACGGGTGCGATCATACCAAAGACTAATGCACCGGATCCCATCGAACTCCGGTTAAGCGTGCTTGGGCGAGAGTAGTACTTGGATGGGTGACCTCCTGGGAAGTCCTCGTGTTGCACCCCTGTTTTTCGTTTTTATTTTGATTTGACGATTTGCCGGGTTTTCGATCGATTTTAGATTTATTTCGTTTTTATTTTTATTTGACGATTTGCCGGGTCGAGATTTCGATCGAGGGAAACGGTTTTTAAAAGTTTTCCGTATATTTTTCGTTGTTTCTAAGTTAATATATCGTTAATTATCCGGCGATCGCGCAACGGCTCCTCGAAAGCCGGAAGTAGAACTCTCCGGACATTTCTTAAGACGAGAAATGGCTTCGCTTCAAATAAGTTTGCAATGCGTAACATGACGGGTGCGATCATACCAAAGCACTAATGCACCGGATCCCATCGAACTCCGGTTAAGCGTGCTTGGGCGAGAGTAGTACTAGGATGGGTGACCTCTGGGAAGTCCTCGTGTTGCACCCCTCTTTTTCGTTTTTATTTTTATTTGACGATTTGCCGGGTCGAGATTTCGATCGATTTTAGATTTATTTCGTTTTTATTTTTATTTGACATTTGCCGGGTCGAGATTTCGATCGAGGGAAACGGTTTTTAAAAGTTTTCCGTATATTTTTCGTTGTTTCTAAGTTAATATATCGTTAATTATCCGGCGATCGCGCAACGGCTCCTCGAAAGCCGGAAGTAGAACTCTCCGGACATTTCTTAAGACGAGAAATGGCTTCGCTTCAAATAAGTTTGCAATGCGTAACATGACGGGTGCGATCATACCAAAGACTAATGCACCGGATCCCATCAGAACTCCGAAGTTAAGCGTGCTTGGGCGAGAGTAGTACTAGGATGGGTGACCTCCTGGGAAGTCCTCGTGTTGCACCCCTCTTTTTCGTTTTTATTTTTATTTGACGATTTGCCGGGTCGAGATTTCGATCGATTTTAGATTTATTTCGTTTTTATTTTTATTTGACGATTTGCCGGGTCGAGATTTCGATCGAGGGAAACGGTTTTTAAAAGTTTTCCGTATATTTTTCGTTGTTTCTAAGTTAATATATCGTTAATTATCCGGCGATCGCGCAACGGCTCCTCGAAAGCCGGAAGTAGAACTCTCCGGACATTTCTTAAGACGAGAAATGGCTTCGCTTCAAATAAGTTTGCAATGCGTAACATGACGGGTGCGATCATACCAAAGCACTAATGCACCGGATCCCATCGAACTCCGGTTAAGCGTGCTTGGGCGAGAGTAGTACTAGGATGGGTGACCTCCTGGAAGTCCTCGTGTTGCACCCCTCTTTTCGTTTTTATTTTTATTTGACGATTTGCCGGGTCGAGATTTCGATCGATTTTAGATTTATTTCGTTTTTATTTTTATTTGACGATTTGCCGGGTCGAGATTTCGATCGAAAACGTTTTTAAAAGTTTTCCGTATATTTTTCGTTGTTTCTAAGTTAATATATCGTTAATTATCCGGCGATCGCGCAACGGCTCCTCGAAAGCCGGAAGTAGAACTCTCCGGACATTTCTTAAGACGAGAAATGGCTTCGCTTCAAATAAGTTTGCAATGCGTAACATGACGGGTGCGATCATACCAAAGACTAATGCACCGGATCCCATCAGAACTCCGAAGTTAAGCGTGCTTGGGCGAGAGTAGTACTAGGATGGGTGACCTCCTGGGAAGTCCTCGTGTTGCACCCCTCTTTTTCGTTTTTATTTTTATTTGACGATTTGCCGGGTCGAGATTTCGATCGATTTTAGATTTATTTCGTTTTTATTTTTATTTGACGATTTGCCGGGTCGAGATTTCGATCGAGGGAAACGGTTTTTAAAAGTTTTCCGTATATTTTTCGTTGTTTCTAAGTTAATATATCGTTAATTATCCGGCGATCGCGCAACGGCTCCTCGAAAGCCGGAAGTAGAACTCTCCTGGACATTTCTTAAGACGATAAATGGCTTCTGCTTCAAATAAGTTTGCAATGCGTAACATGACGGGTGCGATCATACCAGCACTAATGCACCGGATCCCAGCGTGCTTGGGCGAGAGTAGTACTAGGATGGGTGACCTCCTGGGAAGTCCTCGTGTTGCACCCATCTTTTTCGTTTTTATTTTTATTTGACGATTTGCCGGGTCGAGATTTCGATCGATTTTAGATTTATTTCGTTTTTATTTTTATTTGACGATTTGCGAGATTTCGATCGAGGGAAACGGTTTTAAAAGTTTTCCGTATATTTTTCGTTGTTTCTAAGTTAATATATCGTTAATTATCCGGCGATCGCGCAACGGCTCCTCGAAAGCCGGAAGTAGAACTCTCCTGGACATTTCTTAAGACGAGAAATGGCTTCGCTTCAAATAAGTTTGCAATGCGTAACATGACGGGTGCGATCATACCGACTAATGCACCGGATCCCATCGAACTCCGGTTAAGCGTGCTTGGGCGAGAGTAGTACTAGGATGGGTGACCTCCTGGGAAGTCCTCGTGTTGCACCCCTCTTTTTCGTTTTTATTTTTATTTGACGATTTGCCGGGTCGAGATTTCGATCGATTTTAGATTTATTTCGTTTTTATTTTTATTTGACGATTTGCCGGGTCGAGATTTCGATCGAGGGAAACGGTTTTTAAAAGTTTTCCGTATATTTTTCGTTGTTTCTAAGTTAATATATCGTTAATTATCCGGCGATCGCGCAACGGCTCCTCGAAAGCCGGAAGTAGAACTCTCCTGGACATTTCTTAAGACGAAAATGGCTTCTGCTTCAAATAAGTTTGCAATGCGTAACATGACGGGTGCGATCATACCAAAGACTAATGCACCGGATCCCATCAGAACTCCGAAGTTAAGCGTGCTTGGGCGAGAGTAGTACTAGGATGGGTGACCTCTGGGAAGTCCTCGTGTTGCACCCCTCTTTTTCGTTTTTATTTTTATTTGACGATTTGCGATCGATTTTAGATTTATTTCGTTTTTATTTTTATTTGACGATTTGCCGATTTCGAGATTTCGATCGAGGGAAACGGTTTTTAAAAGTTTTCCGTATATTTTTCGTTGTTTCTAAGTTAATATATCGTTAATTATCCGGCGATCGCGCAACGGCTCCTCGAAAGCCGGAAGTAGAACTCTCCGGACATTTCTTAAGACGAGAAATGGCTTCGCTTCAAATAAGTTTGCAATGCGTAACATGACGGGTGCGATCATACCAAAGACTAATGCACCGGATCCCATCGAACTCCGGTTAAGCGTGCTTGGGCGAGAGTAGTACTAGGATGGGTGACCTCCTGGGAAGTCCTCGTGTTGCACCCCTCTTTTTCGTTTTTATTTTTATTTGACGATTTGCCGGGTCGAGATTTCGATCGATTTTAGATTTATTTCGTTTTTATTTTTATTTGACGATTTGCCGGGTCGAGATTTCGATCGAGGGAAACGGTTTTTAAAAGTTTTCCGTATATTTTTCGTTGTTTCTAAGTTAATATATCGTTAATTATCCGGCGATCGCGCAACGGCTCCTCGAAAGCCGGAAGTAGAACTCTCCGGACATTTCTTAAGACGAGAAATGGCTTCTGCTTCAAATAAGTTTGCAATGCGTAACATGACGGGTGCGATCATACCAAGACTAATGCACCGGATCCCATCGTAACTCCGGTTAAGCGTGCTTGGGCGAGAGTAGTACTAGGATGGGTGACCTCCTGGGAAGTCCTCGTGTTGCACCCCTCTTTTTCGTTTTTATTTTTATTTGACGATTTGCTCGAGATTTCGATCGATTTTAGATTTATTTCGTTTTTATTTTTATTTGACGATTTGCCGGGTCGAGATTTCGATCGAGGGAAACGGTTTTTAAAAGTTTTCCGTATATTTTTCGTTGTTTCTAAGTTAATATATCGTTAATTATCCGGCGATCGCGCAACGGCTCCTCGAAAGCCGGAAGTAGAACTCTCCTGGACATTTCTTAAGACGAGAAATGGCTTCGCTTCAAATAAGTTTGCAATGCGTAACATGACGGGTGCGATCATACCAAAGACTAATGCACCGGATCCCATCGAACTCCGGTTAAGCGTGCTTGGGCGAGAGTAGTACTAGGATGGGTGACCTCCTGGGAAGTCCTCGTGTTGCACCCCTCTTTTTTTTTTTATTTTTATTTGACGATTTGCCGGGTCGAGATTTCGATCGATTTTAGATTTATTTCGTTTTTATTTTTATTTGACGATTTGCGGGTCGAGATTTCGATCGAGGGAAACGGTTTTTAAAAGTTTTCCGTATATTTTTCGTTGTTTCTAAGTTAATATATCGTTAATTATCCGGCGATCGCGCAACGGCTCCTCGAAAGCCGGAAGTAGAACTCTCCTGGACATTTCTTAAGACGAGAAATGGCTTCGCTTCAAATAAGTTTGCAATGCGTAACATGACGGGTGCGATCATACCAAAGACTAATGCACCGGATCCCATCAGAACTCCGAAGTTAAGCGTGCTTGGGCGAGAGTAGTACTAGGATGGGTGACCTCCTGGGAAGTCCTCGTGTTGCACCCCTCTTTTTCGTTTTTATTTTTATTTGACGATTTGCCGGGTCGAGATTTCGATCGATTTTAGATTTATTTCGTTTTTTTTTTTTTGACGATTTGCCGGGTCGAGATTTCGATCCAGGGAAACGGTTTTTAAAAGTTTTCCGTATATTTTTCGTTGTTTCTAAGTTAATATATCGTTAATTATCCGGCGATCGCGCAACGGCTCTTCGAAAGCCGGAAGTAGAACTCTCCGGACATTTCTTAAGACGAGAAATGGCTTCTGCTTCAAATAAGTTTGCAATGCGTAACATGACGGGTGCGATCATACCAAGCACTAATGCACCGATCCCATCGAACTCCGGTTAAGCGTGCTTGGGCGAGAGTAGTACTAGGATGGGTGACCTCCTGGGAAGTCCTCGTGTTGCACCCCTCTTTTTCGTTTTTATTTTTATTTGACGATTTGCCGGGTCGAGATTTCGATCGATTTTAGATTTATTTCGTTTTTATTTTTATTTGACGATTTGCCGGGTCGAGATTTCGATCGAGGGAAACGGTTTTTAAAAGTTTTCCGTATATTTTTCGTTGTTTCTAAGTTAATATATCGTTAATTATCCGGCGATCGCGCAACGGCTCCTCGAAAGCCGGAAGTAGAACTCTCCTGACATTTCTTAAGACGAGAAATGGCTTCGCTTCAAATAAGTTTGCAATGCGTAACATGACGGGTGCGATCATACCAAAGACTAATGCACCGGATCCCATCGAACTCCGGTTAAGCGTGCTTGGGCGAGAGTAGTACTAGGATGGGTGACCTCCTGGGAAGTCCTCGTGTTGCACCCCTCTTTTTCGTTTTTATTTTTATTTGACGATTTGCCGGGTCGAGATTTCGATCGATTTTAGATTTATTTCGTTTTTATTTTTATTTGACGATTTGCCGGGTCGAGATTTCGATCGAGGGAAACGGTTTTTAAAAGTTTTCCGTATATTTTTCGTTGTTTCTAAGTTAATATATCGTTAATTATCCGGCGATCGCGCAACGGCTCCTCGAAAGCCGGAAGTAGAACTCTCCGACATTTCTTAAGACGAGAAATGGCTTCGCTTCAAATAAGTTTGCAATGCGTAACATGACGGGTGCGATCATACCAAAGCACTAATGCACCGGATCCCATCGAACTCCGGTTAAGCGTGCTTGGGCGAGAGTAGTACTAGGATGGGTGACCTCCTGGGAAGTCCTCGTGTTGCACCCCTCTTTTTCGTTTTTATTTTTATTTGACGATTTGCCGGGTCGAGATTTCGATCGATTTTAGATTTATTTCGTTTTTATTTTTATTTGACGATTTGAGGGGTCGAGATTTCGATCGAGCGAAACGGTTTTTAAAAGTTTTCCGTATATTTTTTGTTGTTTCTAAGTTAATATATCGTTAATTATCCGGCGATCGCGCAACGGCTCCTCGAAAGCCGGAAGTAGAACTCTCCGGACATTTCTTAAGACGAAAATGGCTTCGCTTCAAATAAGTTTGCAATGCGTAACATGACGGGTGCGATCATACCAACTAATGCACCGGATCCCATCGAACTCCGAAGTTAAGCGTGCTTGGGCGAGAGTAGTACTGGATGGGTGACCTCCTGGGAAGTCCTCGTGTTGCACCCCTCTTTTTTTTATTTTTATTTTTATTTGACGATTTGCCGGGTCGAGATTTCGATCGATTTTAGATTTATTTCGTTTTTATTTTTATTTGACGATTTGCCGGGGTCGAGATTTCGAAAAGTTTTTTAAAAGTTTTCCGTATATTTTTCGTTGTTTCTAAGTTAATATATCGTTAATTATCCGGCGATCGCGCAACGGCTCCTCGAAAGCCGGAAGTAGAACTCTCCGGACATTTCTTAAGACGAGAAATGGCTTCGCTTCAAATAAGTTTGCAATGCGTAACATGACGGGTGCGATCATACCAAAGACTAATGCACCGGATCCCATCGAACTCCGGTTAAGCGTGCTTGGGCGAGAGTAGTACTAGGATGGGTGACCTCCTGGGAAGTCCTCGTGTTGCACCCCTCTTTTTCGTTTTTATTTTTATTTGACGATTTGCCGGGTCGAGATTTCGATCGATTTTAGATTTATTTCGTTTTTATTTTTATTTGACGATTTGCCGGGTCGAGATTTCGATCGAGGGAAACGGTTTTTAAAAGTTTTCCGTATATTTTTCGTTGTTTCTAAGTTAATATATCGTTAATTATCCGGCGATCGCGCAACGGCTCCTCGAAAGCCGGAAGTAGAACTCTCCGGACATTTCTTAAGACGAGAAATGGCTTCGCTTCAAATAAGTTTGCAATGCGTAACATGACGGGTGCGATCATACCAAAGCACTAATGCACCGGATCCCATCGAACTCCGGTTAAGCGTGCTTGGGCGAGAGTAGTACTAGGATGGGTGACCTCCTGGGAAGTCCTCGTGTTGCACCCCTCTTTTTCGTTTTTATTTTTATTTGACGATTTGCCGGGTCGAGATTTCGATCGATTTTAGATTTATTTCGTTTTTATTTTTATTTGACGATTTGCCGGGTCGAGATTTCGATCGAGGGAAACGGTTTTTAAAAGTTTTCCGTATATTTTTCGTTGTTTCTAAGTTAATATATCGTTAATTATCCGGCGATCGCGCAACGGCTCCTCGAAAGCCGGAAGTAGAACTCTCCTGGACATTTCTTAAGACGAGAAATGGCTTCGCTTCAAATAAGTTTGCAATGCGTAACATGACGGGTGCGATCATACCAAAGACTAATGCACCGGATCCCATCAGAACTCCGAAGTTAAGCGTGCTTGGGCGAGAGTAGTACTAGGATGGGTGACCTCCTGGGAAGTCCTCGTGTTGCACCCCTCTTTTTCGTTTTTATTTTTATTTGACGATTTGCCGGGTCGAGATTTCGATCGATTTTAGATTTATTTCGTTTTTATTTTTATTTGACGATTTGCCGGGTCGAGATTTCGATCGAGGGAAACGGTTTTTAAAAGTTTTCCGTATATTTTTCGTTGTTTCTAAGTTAATATATCGTTAATTATCCGGCGATCGCGCAACGGCTCCTCGAAAGCCGGAAGTAGAACTCTCCGGACATTTCTTAAGACGAGAAATGGCTTCGCTTCAAATAAGTTTGCAATGCGTAACATGACGGGTGCGATCATACCAAAGACACTAATGCACCGGATCCCATCAGAACTCCGAAGTTAAGCGTGCTTGGGCGAGAGTAGTACTAGGATGGGTGACCTCTGGGAAGTCCTCGTGTTGCACCCCTCTTTTCGTTTTTATTTTTATTTGACGATTTGCCCGAGATTTCGATCGATTTTAGATTTATTTCGTTTTTATTTTTATTTGACGATTTGCCGGGTCGAGATTTCGATCGAGGGAAACGGTTTTTAAAAGTTTTCCGTATATTTTTCGTTGTTTCTAAGTTAATATATCGTTAATTATCCGGCGATCGCGCAACGGCTCCTCGAAAGCCGGAAGTAGAACTCTCCGGACATTTCTTAAGACGAGAAATGGCTTCGCTTCAAATAAGTTTGCAATGCGTAACATGACGGGTGCGATCATACCAAAGCACTAATGCACCGGATCCCATCGAACTCCGGTTAAGCGTGCTTGGGCGAGAGTAGTACTAGGATGGGTGACCTCCTGGGAAGTCCTCGTGTTGCACCCCTCTTTTTCGTTTTTATTTTTATTTGACGATTTGCCGGGTCGAGATTTCGATCGATTTTAGATTTATTTCGTTTTTATTTTTATTTGACGATTTGGGGTCGAGATTTCGATCGAGGGAAACGGTTTTTAAAAGTTTTCCGTATATTTTTCGTTGTTTCTAAGTTAATATATCGTTAATTATCCGGCGATCGCGCAACGGCTCCTCGAAAGCCGGAAGTAGAACTCTCCGGACATTTCTTAAGACGAGAAATGGCTTCGCTTCAAATAAGTTTGCAATGCGTAACATGACGGGTGCGATCATACCAAGACACTAATGCACCGGATCCCATCGAACTCCGGTTAAGCGTGCTTGGGCGAGAGTAGTACTAGGATGGGTGACCTCCTGGGAAGTCCTCGTGTTGCACCCCTCTTTTTCGTTTTTATTTTTATTTGACGATTTGCCGGGTCGAGATTTCGATCGATTTTAGATTTATTTCGTTTTTATTTTTATTTGACGATTTGCCGGGTCGAGATTTCGATCGAGGGAAACGGTTTTTAAAAGTTTTCCGTATATTTTTCGTTGTTTCTAAGTTAATATATCGTTAATTATCCTAAGATCGCGCAACGGCTCCTCGAAAGCCGGAAGTAGAACTCTCCGACATTTCTTAAGACGAGAAATGGCTTCGCTTCAAATAAGTTTGCAATGCGTAACATGACGGGTGCGATCATACCAAGACACTAATGCACCGGATCCCATCGAACTCCGGTTAAGCGTGCTTGGGCGAGAGTAGTACTAGGATGGGTGACCTCCTGGGAAGTCCTCGTGTTGCACCCCTATTTTTTCGTTTTTATTTTTATTTGACGATTTGCCGGGTCGAGATTTCGATCGATTTTAGATTTATTTCGTTTTTATTTTTATTTGACGATTTGCCGGGTCGAGATTTCGATCGAGGGAAACGGTTTTTAAAAGTTTTCCGTATATTTTTCGTTGTTTCTAAGTTAATATATCGTTAATTATCCGGCGATTGCGCAACGGCTCCTCGAAAGCCGGAAGTAGAACTCTCCGGACATTTCTTAAGACGAGAAATGGCTTTTGCTTCAAATAAGTTTGCAATGCGTAACATGACGGGTGTGATCATACATAAAGCACTAATGCACCGGATCCCATCAGAACTCCGAAGTTAAGCGTGCTTGGGCGAGAGTAGTACTAGGATGGGTGACCTCCTGGGAAGTCCTCGTGTTGCACCCCTCTTTTTCGTTTTTATTTTTATTTGACGATTTGCCGGGTCGAGATTTCGATCGATTTTAGATTTATTTCGTTTTTATTTTTATTTGACGATTTGCCGGGTCGAGATTTCGATCGGGGAAACGGTTTTTAAAAGTTTTCCGTATATTTTTGGTTGTTTCTAAGTTAATTTATCTTTAATTATTCAACGATTGCGCAATGGGTCCTTAAAAGTCGGAAATAGAACTCTTTAGACAATTCTTAAGACGATAAATAGCTTTTGCTTCAAATAAGTTTGCATTGCTTAATATGATGGGTTCGATCACACCAGCACTAGTGCACCAAATCCCATTAAAATTGTGAAGTTAAGCATGTTTCGGCGAGAGTAGTACTAGGATGGGTGAGCTCTTGCGAAGTTCTCGTCTTGCACCCCTCTTTTTCGTGTTTATTTTTATTTGTAGAGAGAGAGAGAGAGTCTACTTTTTTTTTTTTTTTTTTTTTGGTCTGAAGAGAGAGAGAGTCTACTTAACAACATACCATATTGAGCCAATTTCAAAAAGTTTTGGGATTAAATTTAAACAAAACAAAAAATAACTTAAGGAAGAGAGAGAGAGTCTACTTAACAACATGACCATATTGAGCCAATTTCAGAAAGTTTTGGGATTAAATTGAAAAAAAAAAAAAGAATAACTTTAGAAACTACAAATTTTTTTGGTGGAAAGTAAATATTTCCTTCATATGTCTTGATATATATGAGAGGTTCAAAATAAAACTGTTAGATTATCATTAGAGATTTGTAAATATTTCCTTCATATTTACATTATAGATAGATTATCATATGTGTAAATATTTCTTTCGTTCTATATGTGTAAATAACACAACGGCTGATCTTTGAATGTCGAATTATCATAAGTAATGAGCACACATCGTAATCTCATTCTCCAGTAACTACTACTTACCCGATGTGCAATGCGCGCTTAGATTTAGTATCTTCAACACCATCACCATACAAAGACGCTAAGGAACACCTATGTCATTACTGATTTTTTAACCAACACTACTGTCACCTTCCCTCTTAAAGTAATGCTACACGTACTAAACTTTTGCTTAAAAATTCACACTTAAGCTTTATTTCTTCACAAAAAAAAAATAATGATTTGGGAAAATATTTTTCTAAAAAAGATCACTTATATTATTTGAAATAATTAGCCAATGAAAAATATTTTCATCATCAACAACAATTTATATATAAACATTTTCTTCTATAGTGTAAATATTTTTTATTCATTTTTCTTAAATGATACAAGTGATCGTTTAGATAAATCCTTTATAAATTATTCATTTTCTATGAAACCAACGGAGGAAATGCAAAATTATTTTCCAAAAGATTTTTTTTCTGCAAGTACATTTACTCAAAATAAATATTATTTGGTTAATAATTTTTTTTTGTATTTTTTGTAAAGCGGTTTTGAAAAAAAAAAAAAAACAAGTAAAGGGAAAAAGAGGCATGGCTATCGGAGAATGGATAGGCAACCATTGTCGGAGAGGCCATGCGAAACATTTGATGCTTACATGGAATGAAGCACCCAACCTACCAGTGCGATTGACTCATCAAAGAGGCCAAGCGAGGCTAGGTCGAGAGGTTGCGTGACCTCAAGTAGCCGAGGTGAGGCCATGCAAAGGTTGTGCAACCTCAACGACCTTAGCCGCCCTCAGTAACCAAATCACCTCGACCATCGGCACCCTTTGTAAACGTTAGCAACTTAGGCTAGGTGAAGTGAGGGTTGCACAACCTTGGCACACTAATCCAGATCTCACCTCGACCCTTGACACCTTGCACGACCGTTGGCAACCCTCAGCCACCCTTATACAACCTCGACGAAGCTCCAAACCCGCTGCTCGAATGAATAGTTTTAGAGATGGAGAACCTCCAGATTTGGGACATAGTTTCAGAGAAGGAGAAGATGAACATTGTTTCACGAGAGCAAGAGTGCAATACGAAAATGTTAGCGAGCGCAAGATGGGAAGAAAAAGAACTTCATTTAAACACATAAAGCAGCATTTTTGAAATGCTAAAAGCCAATGTCAATCCCAAGTTATCAGGCTGTCAACATTTATAAAGCTGAACTTTGACCTCTGCGATTGGGTTGCCAAATGCCTTGACTTTAGCACAAGGGTCTTGAGAGGCTTAAAATCTTTTGGCAAAACTGTGCCAAACACACCAAAGTCTGTCGTGTTTTCATGGACCTTCTTAGAAAAAATTTGTGCATTTACAAGCAGGTCTACATGCAAAAGATTTTAGTAAGTAATGATTCATCCCGATTTTTCCACCTTGCATTTCTTTAAGCACTCTCAAATCATACATATCTGACGTTTTTCTGGGCTTTATAGCATAAGCAACTAACAGAGATGCTCTCCGAGGCTTACCAACCTAGAAATTGTTGATCTAATAATTCATTGACCCTCAAATTTAGACTATTCCTCTCTTCTAAAGTTTAGAACCCTAAAAAACAAGTAGGGAAGAAATGAACGTTAATCAATATTTAGGTAAAATTCCAAATAATAGGTTGAAATGCCATCATTTTCTAAAATAAGAGCCCAAAGTGAACTTTATTTCAAATAAGGCATGAAGTGATCATATCAATCTCAAATAATGGCCTAAAATGGCTATGGTTATTTAAAATAAGGGCCCAACCGTACCAGCTAGCTAAATATTCCAACTGATCAATGGCATTTTTGTCAAAAAATAATTTTAACCTAAAATTTGATTAAATTAAATTAAAAATTAAGAAATATGAAGTTTTTTTTTTTTTTAAAAAAAAAAGCAAAAATATAGAGAGGGCTGCCCCTCCCACTTGTAACCGCTACCACATCATCGGTGGGGTGACATCCACAGGCGGAGGGCTTGTGCGGTTCTTTTTTTTAATAAGTTTTATCCTTTTTTCTGTTAGGGGAATTTTTTTTATTTGGAATCTTTGAGAATGGTATAACCATTTTAGATCCTTATTTGAAACGATCAACTCCATGCCCTTATTTGAGAAAATAAGAACATTTCGGTTCCTTACTTAAAGTTTTCCCCAATATTTACATAAAAAGAAGGGAAAAATCCAAATAAGGACCCGAAATGAATCTATTTTTTCAAATAAGGACCCAAAATGGACTTTATGTCATATAAGGGCCCGAAATGGACCCATTGTTTCAAATAAGGACCCGAAGTGAATTTTGTGTCAAATAAGGACCCGAAATGATCAAGTTAATCTCTATTGAGGACCTTAGTTCACTAGCAAATATTTTCCGGCGATTAAAAATATAGGCAATTTTGTCAGAAATTTGTGATTGGAAAAAAAGGGAAAATTATAAATTAATTAAGTTTAGGTTATTTATTTAGATGTTTACGTTTTCTTCCTCTTCTCCCTTGTTGCTCCTCAACCAAATCACTCCCCGACCATCATCACGACTCGATTCTCGTCGCTCCTCGCCTTGCTCGACCGGCAGAGAATTTGGGTCTTCGACTTTGCAAGAGATGGGTACAAGGAATGGGGAGAACTTCGGTCTTTGACTTTGTAGAGGATGGGTACAAGGAATGAGGAGACTGTAGAAAACCTAGGGTTTTTTTTTTTCTGTTTTAGGATTTGTTAATTTATTTTTGTTGGACAAAATTGCCCAAACTCCGGTTGTCGAAAATGTCACATGAATATTTGGCTGACCAGCAAGCTCGGATTCTTATTCAACCATTTTGGGTTCTTATTTGAGACAATTGGTCCAATTTAGGTCTTTATCTAACACAAAGTTCATTCCGAGTCCTTATTTGAGAAAATTGGTCAACTTTGGGTTCTTATTTAGAATTTTCCCTAAAAAGAAAATAGAAAAACGATCCTTTAAAGGCCTTTTTGGTTGAAGGGATTCTGATCATTTTAATGGAAGCAAGAAGTTCATTAGATGCATGAACAAGCGAGTTATTAATATTTTATCCACCAATGAGGGATGAACGACACAGGAAAGTAATTTTTTTTTTTTTTTATGGATTCTCTTACTTAATTTGGGTTGGGTTTTCCTCTCTTTTTTGGGTCAAAATGTATTCTTTTTTTACTCTTTACTTTATTTTCTTGTTGACCATAAAAATACCGAATGACAGGCAGCCACGTCATTTCGTATAGATTTCTCAATAAAGTTAAGGGCTTGTAGCATTACTCTTCTTTTGCTTTCCCTCCAAGCACATTATCTAAGGACCTGAGCAGGTCTTTAAACTGCTCATGAGGGAAATGGAGAGAGAACCTCCCTGGGGAAAGTGACCTCTTACGCCCCTCCCAAGCCAGGATTCGGGCCGGGATAAAGATTCCGGCCCCGGATAAAGATTCCAGCCCCATTGCTGACCTGGCCACTCCCTTACGGGAAAGGGGGACAGCCACATCTGATCCCCGCGACGCCTTCCCAAGTTTCCCTCCAAGCATTACTCTTCTTTTGCTTTCCCTCCAAGCACATTATCTAACCTCGAGGTTATTTAAATACTTCTATGGTATCTCGAATGTTCTGTACAAAGTTACAGACATCCATAATAATCAAATATAAAAACATCATAACAATCGTAAAATTGTTTTACAATGGTAGGATGATTCATCGTAATCAAGTGGTAAAGAGTTGTAAAAAATGAAGTGGTACAGTACACCGTTGTACCTTAAAAATATTTAGAGGCATTTGATGGCAGACAGAACAAGAACAAAAGAGAGTAATCTAAATATAATTGACTAGGTGTGAAACAGAGTATACTACCCGAGTAGTTGAAGTTCAGCTTGATCTTGAGATTGATGCACTTAACTTCAAGTTGAGCTCAAATTCAAGCTACTTGAGTATCTTGTCGAGTCAGACTCGAGTTGAATTTAAGCTCGTCAATACTCAACTCAATATAGTGACGAGTCCAATTGAATTTGCACTATTTTTGGAAAAATGATTATAACCACAAAAATAATCGCTGAATATGTTAAGATATCTTTTGAGTTTGACTCCATGAACAAAACCCAATCGAAGACAAGTTGAATATTTATGGAAATCTGCGGTGGGATGCCACGGAAATCATATTTTCTTGCTCGGTATAGTCTCAGTCAAACCTATATTGTCCGTCAAGCAAAACAGAAAAAGAAAATTACGGAAATCAACTTTCATGCCGTGCGCTGAAGAAATGGGCTGAATTTGGAAAGCCAATTCTGGACCTGTGACCAAATTGCGTAAGAGAAAGAAAAAAAGTGAAATAAAATCCTAATTGAAGTCAAATAAATAGAGGAAAGTCTCCTCAGGTTCGGATATGCCGTGATGCTTCAAATAGAAAGTGCTGTTCTGTGCGGGTTGCCGTGGGTACTCAATTTGTGGGTGCCCTCCCATAGGTGCCGGGTGCTCGGCAAGGGATCTCGAGCAGCAAAGCTTTATTTATATTTGCATCCAAAAGACTCTGAATTTTTAGTGTTCAAGTCATTTAAATCTTGCGGTGAGATATGTTAATTTTTTTATGAGATTGAGAGATTACATCGTGAAAAATTGTAGGACTAAACACTATGTTAGTAGAGCTTGGGTAACACTAAAAGTGTTTAAATGACTTAAGTATAGTTGTAACCACTATTATATCACATAATTCGCAGTGAAATTCTTTACGGCTTTCTCCACATTAATTGAATCATGTAAATCAGGTGTCCCATTTATTTTCTTATTCTGTTTATTTTATTATGATTTTATTAATATAATAATTTTTGGGTTACCAAGAGAATAACAATTTTTTGTGAATCATAAATTTTTAAAGAAATGGACTTAATAATAATTTATAATTATTTGTTATTTAATTTTTATAATTCATGACAGATTATTATTCTCATAATAAATTAGAAACGGCCACATAATATTATTTGATGATTTGTCTCCGTAGCAGAATATGCAAGTTTTAGAAAATTCGTGTTCTAGTATTATCGAACCCAAATTTATGACATTCGAGACTTCGAGCTCGGCAACACGTTGAAATCCCCGGCGACAAGTGCAAAAGGACAAAATGAGGGGATGGAGGTGAGGAACAAGGGACGATAATTAAAACAAAAAAAGAAAGAGGGAAAGTAAGAGTTTTCTATTACCCAGAAAACGAAATTAAAAGTTAAAATAAAGCAACTTGGTATATCCTCCTTCACGCTCCACTTCCCCCCAATTTGTTTATTTATTTATTTTTCGCCTTTAACTACTACGCGGGGCGAGCTCTATTCTCGTAAGTCGGAAACCCCAACAAGCGATTGCTTTTTTATCCCCCATTTCCTGCAGCCTCTTGCTTTTCTTATTCCTTTTTGAATTAGGGTTCCATCCCCTCTCCCTTCGCCCGTTCGTCATCTTCCTTCGCTCGGTCGCAGGAGCAGCTCCGAACGCCACCGATCCGCCATTACTAGCCGTTGCCCACCCTTTCCCGCCAATTTTAGCCCGCCCCCGGCCGTCGATCGACCCGGATTTCAAATACTAGCCGTTGGATCCCCCCTCCCCAGCGCCCGCCCCTCGTGGTCTCTTTTTCTTGAGCGGAAAAACCGGACGGGGAGGAATGTCGGCCTCGGAGGAGGAGAAGAAGGCGGAGGGGGAAGCGGAGGTGAAAGCGGGAGAGCTGCTCTTCTGCGGGGGCACGTGCTGGGACACTCTTGGTCGGAAGAAGGGCATCGTGGATGGCAACTTGGTCTCCCCGACTCGGCTCCGTCCTCTCGTCGGCGTTAATATCCGTTTCGTCGCCTCTGGTTGCAGTTAAGTTCTGACCTTTGAAGCTCCGTGATGCGGTCTGTGAAGTTGAATCTTGTTTATGTCTAGTGTTTGACTTGGGTGTTTTTAGTTTTCAGTCGCCGGTGGTAGTTACTCGGTTTGGTTTTTCGTTTGTCTTTGAGTTTTACTTTTGTTCGAAGAACATTTTGGCGTTTGTGCTTTCCTGGATATTTCCCCGAGCAGGTTCTGATGCCTTGTTGCTGGATGTTTGTGCAGCATCTTGTCACTGCGTGGCCTTAGATGTCGAGGGAAGGTGCTACACATGGGGTCGAAATGAGGCGCGTTAGTCCTATACTTTGTTAGACATTTGTGTTTCGCGGGAGTTTTGGCGGTTTGTCATTGATGAATTGGGAACTTGGTTTTTGCAGAAAGGGCAGCTAGGTCATGGAGATACCATTCAGCGCGATCGACCCACAATCGTGTCTGAACTTAAAAAGTGTGCCATCTTCTTTTATCAGTTTTTGGTTTGGTTATGCAGAGTCCCTTTTGCTGTTTCATTTGACATATTTGGGGCAAACTAGTTGTTGGATCCACGAAAGTTTGCGGTCTTGAATAATAGGAATGGCATATATCTTTGGGCTACTTGAATCCTTGATATTAGTTGAACCTATAAAGGCTGCCTTTTCTAGGTTGGTAATGTTTGGCATGCCTTAGCAGCAGCTAAACCCTTTCTTCATGATTTAGAAAGTGTGCACTCCTGAAACTTCTTTTTGTAAACTTATGCTCATGATAAATCTAGAGGAAGAGGAATTTGGCATAAGGATGTTTAACTAGTTAGTGTGGGTGATTCTGCCATACTGAATGTATTTAATATTGCTTTTCATAAGTAGAGTGGATGCTGCTGCAACAAACATTTAATTACCGAAGAATTCTTGTCTTAGCTGTTTATATATTGGGAAAAAAAAATTAAGGTTATGGTTTCATGATATGGCTTTCCTGACTAGTTGTGTGAATTTGGGTACCAGTTATTTGAAATGTCAAGAGAAGGTGAATGGGTTCTTCTGGTTTTGCCTTGGTTTATTGGATCTCTAGGATTTTTGTGCTATATGAACTGGAACTTAACTGAGGGAATTTAGTGAAATAGGTAACTTATGGTAAACAGATGTCAATAAAGACCTATGAGTACCATAAAATGAGTTTGTAAAGTTTTTGGTGAGTGGTGAGGAAGTGCCCAGTGAATTCCTTTTAGTCATGTTCCGTACTACATGGAGCAATACTGGACACTTTAGCAGTCACTTTCTGTCTGTCTAAATCGTGTTAGCAGTCACTTTCTGTCTGTCTAAATCGTGACAGTCCTTGTGTTGAAGGTACAATATTGTGAAAGCCAGTTCAGGAAGGAGCCATACTGTTGTGGTTACTGATGATGGAAATTCACTTGCTTTCGGCTGGAATAAACATGGACAGATGGGATCTGGTTCTGTGCGAAATGGTAGGCTATTGTATCCCCACTTTGAAATAAGATTTAGACAATTATCTTTGTTGAATATTCATTGAGTATGTAAACTAGTAAAACCTTTGCCATTTAAAAAGGAAGTTCTTTCAATTTTTGGCTATAAATGTAATCAATGTTGTGAAACCTACATTCTCTGTGTTGTTTTCATTTTTCAGTCTAAGCATTGTTATGTTGTGTTACGGGATGTGTGTCATTTAGGAGAGGGTGATTGCTATCGTATCATCACTTTCAAATAAGATTTAGACAATTATCTTCGTTGAATATTCATTGAGTTTGTAACTAGTAAAACTTTGACCATTTAAGAGGAAGTTCTTTCAATTTATGGCTATAAACACAGTTAATGTTGTGAAACCTACATTCTCTGTGTTGTCTTCATTTAGTCTAAGTATTGTTATATTGTGTTGGGGGATATGCGTAATTGAGGAGGGGATAATTCATCTATATTTAATGAATTGGAATGATGAGGAAAGGGGAGATAAAGAATCCCCTATCAATTCTTTTTATCTAAGGAGATCATCTCTATGTTATTAAGACTTCTTCTACATGTTGATTATGGTTGTGACCTGTATTATGAATAAATTTGTGATTCTGATAATTCTTCCCCCATTATACTGAACTTCATGTGGGGTTCTCTGAAGTTGTCTTCCCACTTAGGAGGACTCTCGCTCGCAGTGCATGGTGCCAGAGTTTCAGTGTGTTAACATACTTGGTAGTTTGTATTACATTTTCTTTTTGCTGTGGCCTGATAATTCTGGTTAATTTGGTTTTTGAATGTGCTGATTGTTTTTGAAGAAATACTGTATCCTGGAATGTTGATCTATATCTGTAGTTACTTGCTTCTGAGCCTGCTTAAAAAGTGTCTCCATCACCTGAGACCAGATGCTATAGAGGAATCTCGATTAATTGAAACTTCATGCCATTTGGGGTGAATCTCTCTCATTGCCTGTTTTAACTGTTGCGTCTATAATGCCATTTTGTTTTTAGGTTTTGAGATCAAGAGTCAGACTTTGGAATAGGCAAGGCATGAATTTATAGAGTCTTTATCTGCTTTATGTGGCTTTACTACATGGACCAAGCTCTTAGTTTTGCTTGATAAGTTGTGTTTCCTTCTTATGAATATCTTTTACAGTTATAGTTATACTTAGTTGAATTCATTGGTAGTTCTTTTATGCATATGGGTAATTTTGTAAGTAAGATAGATATTAACCACAATATTGTATGTACGTATGTCTTACATTTATTTTTATTATATTTCAATAAATGTTAGTGCTGTGAGTAGCCTTGTAGAGGATATGCAGGTCTGATGGAAATGAAGAATCTAATGTCCATAAACTGTGTGAATATATTCTTGTTGAGGAGGAAGATGAGAAAGCCTTAAAGCATCATCGTTGCTGCTTTTTCTTTAATATCTTATATTTTCAAGTTTGTTTGAAAATTTTCCACTTGTTTTTGTTGTTAAATTGACAGGAGTCTGTTTTTTGCTGCTTTCTCTTTGTAGAAATTGAAGCATCCCCTGTTCGTTGTCTTGTGACTGAGGTTAAAACTACTGCTTGTGGGGCGGATTTCACTGTTTGGTTATCTTCTGTAGAAGGAGCTTCTATATTGTAGGGTTTGTTGAATATTTTGAATGGGTATTCTTACCTTTGTGATTTCCAATACTTAAAAGTATGTCTTGATCTTTTTGGATTTTAGAACTGCAGGCCTTCCCCAATATGGTCAACTTGGGCATGGGACTGACAATGAGGTAACTAAAAGGGACTGAATTTTCTGTTTGGTGATACTGTCTTTCAAGAATCTCTTGCTTCTGTAGTGAAACATAGTTAGAAGAGAAGCTGTGTAGAGTTGTACTGTCAATACTATTTTGGGCGTCTGGTGGCGGAAATTCCAAATATAACCAACAATTTGTATATTTCATTATCAGGGACTGTAAATTCCAAGAATCTCTTGGATATTGACTTCATTCTTTACCCTTTACACAATGACTTGTTGCTTGATGTTGCCTATGCTTGCATGTGCAGTATAATACTAAAGATAGCTCTGTGAGATTGGCTTATGAAGCCCAACCACGCCCAAAGGCAATTGTAACTCTGGCTGGGGAAAAGATTGTCAAAGTTGCTTGTGGAACAAACCACACAGGTAGTGTTAACTTTCTTTCCTTCCCCCTTGCATGTGCACAGATGACACATTCTTATGCAAGCTTGTTATGTGACGCATATTTTGATTTTAACAAACTTGTTGATGCAATGCACGTTTTGATGATTGATCTTAATTCTCTAACCAAGTTTTCTTTTATCACGTCCTTCTTCGGGATTCCAGTGGCTGTAGACTCAAATGGCTGTGTTTACACGTATGCATCACTTGTACCTCTATCTTTTACCATTATGTTTAATATCTATGATATGGAGAGTAACTTGTGGTTGAAATTGTTTAGGTGGGGCTTTGGTGGTTATGGCAGGTTGGTTCATTAAATTATTTTGTGAGCTATATATACCTTTTCTGTTGGAAGACTGGCTTTTGTTGGTCACTGCTTGTCTAAGTGCTGTCTTGTAGGCTTGGGCACAGAGAGCAGAAGGATGAGTGGCTCCCTCGTCGTGTTGATATCTTCCAGAAGCATAATGTCTTGCCACCTGATGCGATAATTTCTGCGGGTTCTGTTAATTCAGCTTGTACTGCAGGTACTTATTTGCATTTTTTTCCCTTTAAATCGGATGCTGAAACTATTATTTTATTGGTCTTACAACATATTGGCCTTTTGGATTCTATCAGAACTTGGAGCTGGATTTAGCCTTCTAATTGGTTGTCTGTACTTGTGACTTTAATAAAGAGGATATGTAATTTGGGACAATCTACTGAATTGACAAGGGGAGATTTTTACCTTTTGCTTTTTGCTTGATCTAAATTTTGCGTTATACAAACTTTTTCTTGACCTGAAACATCTGAAACTTTCACAATTTACAAATCTTGGCACCTAGAGTCACACATAATTTGTTTATAATTTAGATAATATTTGCATATTTTGGTAGGGAAGCAAGCACAAGTTTGTTTTTTGCTTTAAAAAGCTTAACCAAACAGGCCCTAAGGTGTCATGCCCTTGTATGGTCTCTTAGATGTCAATGGTCACCATGCAATGCTTCTTTTAGAAGACTAATATTTTCATTCACATTCAGCTGGTATGCACTAGCGCTTCTATTGATTCCCATTGGAGAGTAGCATAATGTGCATGAATAAAGTAGGACACTGGGATTTGTCCAAAAGTAAGTAGGATAAGGCGACTCTTTGGAATGTGATTAAACTTTATGCTCTTTAAACTTAAATATTTGAAGATCTGGTGATTGATTGAATGGTGTATGTTTTGATCTCAGATTATTAGTTTGAAATTTTAAGATAATTTACTGATTCTTTTTTATTGGCCATACTGATTGGCCAGTTCGTTGCAGTAGTATAACTTTTAGACATTGTTAATAACTTCAGTCTTTTCTTTTGGGCTAATTCATGGGGATAAAACATATTTTATTGATAAAAACATAACTTTTAGACATCTGAGGTGTTCAGATAAATTCGAAAATCA
Source organism: Eucalyptus decipiens (assembly GCA_014182575.1). Taxonomy (NCBI): domain Eukaryota; kingdom Viridiplantae; phylum Streptophyta; class Magnoliopsida; order Myrtales; family Myrtaceae; genus Eucalyptus; species Eucalyptus decipiens. Next base: position 25,134,844 of record CM024614.1, on the reverse strand, counting down.
ATTGTTTTTGAAATTGTAGTTCTCCAACCTTGGGGCACACAGATTCCCTCTTTAAGTGAACTTACAATTGCCAATTCCATTGAAGAAGCTCACAGATGGATACATCAGACTGCAGTTGCTGTCTGCTTCCCTGATTGTTTCCCCATTTATAATTTGGAAAGTAGTTTTGGAGTTTACTAATAACGCACCCTTGTTATGCTTCTTTTTCCAGGCATGACTAGGCCATTAATTACTGTCCACAGAAGCAGGGCTAAGCTTTCTTAGAAAAGTAGCTCCCAGTTATAGTACAAATCCTTAATTAGTTGCTGATCCATTTTTAGTGAAACCTCCCTTTCCATCAGACTTGCCATTTTATTATTATCAAATTTCTCAAACTATTATCTCGTTAGCTCTGGAGAAGTGCTCATCTCATGATAGTGCTCTAAATAGTTACTACCTTTTAGGTGCAGAGTGTTATTTCATGTTTTGTAGCCTGTTTTGGGGGACAGAATTTGTAACTTAACATGAGTATAATGGCTACTCCTATCTAAATATGGGGATCATTTAAACCAAAATCAATTTTTTTTTTTTATAAAATGAATACACTTCTATTAGATGCCCATTTTAAAAAAAAATAAATTGAATTAGAGAGTGTAAGATACATCTATATTTATGTCTGTCAATCTGCTGCAAATTTTTATTTGACTCTTTTTTCTTTTTTCAGGTGGAGGACAGCTATATATGTGGGGAAAAATTAAGAATACTGGTGATGATTGGATGTATCCTAAACCACTTATGGATTTGAGGTTCTTTTCTTTGCCATTTCACTTCATCTTCGTATTTTTGCCTTTTTGCTTGTATTTACTGTAGGACCTTGAGGTTCTGTTCATCATCTACTTGCCTAATTATGTAGATGGTGGAAGGAAATAATTTCTTGTTGATTTTACAGTGTGCGCTTAGCTGTCTGATTTGGTCATTCACATTCCTCTGTCATTGCTTCTGTTTCCTAGACAAAAATTATCGTGCCTTATGATTCTTCTTTTCTGTTACTGGCAAGGGAAGTAAATGGGTTGAGTTGCGATTGAGGAAATCATGCTTGATTTATGGAGTTCTAGCTTTCGTCGTTTCTTGGCAACTTGTATTATGCAACTCAATCTTCATGAGTGCTTTTTCAAAGCTCCCCAGGTGTTTACGGAATATAACATTAATAATAACTTAGATTATGACATCGTAGTGAATAGTTAATAGCACCTTGATGTGTAAGAATATTTATGTACTTATGGCTGCCACATTATATTAATTTTAGTTCTTGTTTCTTTCAGTGGTTGGAATATACGCTGCATGGATTCTGGTAATATGCATTACTTTGTTGGTGCTGATACATCCTGCATAAGTTGGGGCCATGCTCAAAATGGAGAGCTTGGATATGGCCCCAACGGACAGAAGTATGTTGTGTCTCTTCTCACAACTTATTTTTTTCTTCTCAAATGCTGATCAGCAATTATGAATATTCTTTAGATCTTCTGCTATTCCCAAGAAGGTAGATATACTGGAGGGAATGCATGTAATTGGGTGAGTAGAGATACCTTTTATATTGCTCGTGCAATTATTGTTTCAAAACTGTGTTGATCTTATATTTGTAATTTTTGCAATTAATATTTGGTGAAAATCTTATGGAAGCGCTGCTTTCTTAGGGTGATATAACCTCAAAAAAGGGGAAAGCCTTTCTGGTTTACTCAATTCACTAAGGCAAATAATGAAGGATCCACATTATCTCCATCATTAAGATAATGAAGAACTTAATATTGTATAATGATCTGCCTATGTTTTGCTGATAGATCATCCTTCTGTTGTAGCGTTGCATGTGGTATGGGCCATTCAATGGTTATAGTTGATCGAGCAAACATTGGCGATCGTCTAGATGAGGTACCTGGATTCTCTGAACCTAGAAAGAGTTATTTTCATGCCTTTTCTTGTGGTGGTTGGATTATTGAATTTTGTTCTTTTAAGTTTCTTCAATTGATCATGTACAACTGATGCATGCTTCAAAACTTCATTTGGCTGGCTTTCAGCCATTAAATCTTCTGTTTTGATCTAGTATGGCTTGTAGAAATATTACTGTTCCCCCTCCCTTCATAACTTAAGAAACCCGGAGTCCCTCGTGGAGGCTGGAAGCTAAAGAAGCCTTGCACATTCTACTATGGCTTTCATAGTCAGTTCTTAATTTTTCCCCCAGAAGCTAAGACAGCAGAGAAAACCTTTGGCTGCCTCCTTGAGACTAGTTGTTTAGAAGTCTCAGTATGCAAAGTTTGTAAACCATGGTCAATTCACCTCAAAAAGGCTCTGAGTCAAACAAGGCAGCAGTATGATGACTTTTTTTTAATGATTTTATCTTTTTCTGCTGCTGCTGCTGAGTGTTGCTGATAACTGCAAAACTAAAGCCCTCTAATTTCTCCTTTGTGCAGCTGGACATATATGATGGCAAAGCTGCTGCCGAAGAAGGTATATGCTGATTTGCAAACAACAGGGTTCCGTCTGTAAAATATGGTTATTATAGTGAACTGCAATGAGATTTCAGTTTACAGATGTGATCAAAAGGACTTGCAGTTGTCACATCTACTTCACGTGCACTGGTTCAATTTTCATGCAAAACTTAGCCTATATATTATTTTTCTGTCTTTGATCTAACTATTGTCAGCATCCTGGGAATCTGCAGCACTCAAGCCCACTAATTTATTAGTTCGTTTCATAGGAAGCGAGGAACCCAAGAATAAAACACCACTAGCCAAGCAGACGAGCAGTAAAAAAGCTGCTAAAGCGACTGGTAAGAGGAACAAGTCAAAAGACGACTCAGCCTCTGAAGATGAAGCTGAGGGCGATGATAATTCTGATAATAGTGATCAGGAGAATGGGCAGAGCAATCCAAAACGTCGACGCGGCGGGAAGGCTTCAAGTAGGGGTCGTGGTGGTGCTAAAACTGGGGGAAAAAGTGCTGGGAGGAGTCAAGCGAAACCAGGAAAGCGGGGCAGGCCTAGGAAATTGTAAGCCGTGCGCTACATTTTGTCAAAGTGGCTGTTTTTGTCTCATTCACGAGAGGTGTGCTATTCTTTTCTCGCTTTGGCCATGTACTTGCATTCTTGTTTATTTATCCATCGGCAATCTGGTATTTGCTTACTGGAGAGAATCGAGTCCCAGATCATCGATTATTCCTTGCAAGTGTCGAGAATGTGAAAGACCTGTACTGATTTTGAGCAATTAATCGTACCACAATACTTTCTTTAAGGAAATTTTACACTTTTGCAGCTGTCGTTGATCTCCATTATGTTTTGTGATGCACTAGTGTATGCCACGTTCCAATCTGAAATTGGAGACCAAAAGCGTTCAGACCACAACACAAAAACCCTTCGCCTCGGTTTTAATCACAGTATAGCAACTGTGTCTTTGGAAATGTTTCAGCTTTGTTTCTCGGTACTTGGTTTGGGTATTGATGGTTTGTTGATAGTTCCTCGGGTTCTAGTTGTGTATATTCTTGAGTGAGTAGGAACAGAAATTTGGACATGGCATGATGGTAGGTTTCATTTGTTTCGCGAGAATTTGATACTCAGGAAATACGTTTTCTAAGAAATTTCAGGAAAATAGCTGTACTTTTCAGTGTTTGACTGAAATTTGACAATAAATTAGAAAAAAATTTGTGGTTTTATTTTTATAAAACTGAAATTTCACGCTTCAGGAGTTGATAGGTTGTTGATGGTTCCTTGGGTTCTAGATATGCATTATTCGTGTGGTACACTTGTTACATTAACAAAGATTCAGATAAAGTTTCATTGAATTAAATTTTATAGGATAAGTACTTTCTATATTGTGAATAATTTTATTTTTTTCTCTTTTGATTTGTCATCGTCACTTTTTTCCATTCGATTTAAATAAGCACCCTAATGCGTGAGACATTCTTTACACGTATTGACGAAAACTACTCTCCTCATCCAATGGACCAAATAAAAAGATGAACTCCTAATTCTTAGGCTCAGCATCGCTGGCTGAGGCATAGCTCCACATCACATTAAGGTCCACCATCGGAAACGAGCTCTGTCGGGGAGTTACAGCTTCAGGAGCAACCTGTCCATTTCCAATGACGACGAGGAGATGTCTAGATCAGCTCTATCCACCTTCATGGCCAAGGAGGAGGAGATTGAGAGGAAGAAGATAGAAGTCAGACAGAAAATGTGTCTGTGTCGAGAACACTCATCATGGTGCATGAGGCCAGCGAAACAAAGAAGATAGACAGTGGTGAACAATTGGATGCCATGGGAGAGTGCGGAAATTGATTTCCGTTTTTCAAAGATCGGAAGTCATTTTCCTTCATTTTAAATGCGGAATTCCAGTTCAAGGAAGATTATATTCTATGACGGATGAATTTTCCAGCATTAAACACCGGAAAGGATGGAAGCATTTTCTTGAAATTTAATTTCCTTAAAACAAACGAACACAATCCAAAACAAAAGGTTAAGTACTCTCTCTCTCTCTCTCTCTCTCTCTCTCTCTATGAGATATCAAACAGAAACATATTGGACACCAAGCATGCTTATCAGGCATAATTCTTGACCTTGGCCCTCAGGCAAAGCGGGATTTTCTTATGAATGGTATTTCCAGGCGTAGCCTCGGTGTCCACATCCTCCTCCTCCATTCCCTCAGGAAGTTCCCAGTCAAACGAGTACAACAAATTGGCCAGCGCCAACTCCAGTGTCACAACTCCTAAACTCGCCCCCGGACACACTCTCCTTCCACAGCCAAAAGGCACGAGCTCAAAGCTTTGCCCCCTGAAATCCACATCGCTATCCAAGAACCTCTCGGGGCGAAACTCCTCTGCACTTTCCCAGTACTCGCTGTCTCTCCCGATGGCCCAAGCATTAATGTAAACTAGGGTTTTGGGTCTTATCTCATACCCACTTAGAATGCATCTTCCGGTCGTTTCTCTGGGGAGCAGCAATGGAGCCGGTGGGTAGAGCCTCAGCGTCTCCTTGACCACAGCTTTGAGATATGGAAGGGAGAGAAGATCGTCTTCATCCACAAAACCTTTGCTTCCGACCAACGATCTTATTTCGCGCTGAGCCTTGTCCATGACTCTGGGGTTCTTCTTCAACGATGTCATTGCCCACGCCAGCGTGGCCGCGTTCGTGTCAGTCGCTCCGATGAATATGTCCTGAAATTAGTGAATGAAGAAAAGTAATGAGCGAGCAAATATTAGAATAGTTGCATGCATGAAATAAAGTTTCTTTTGGATCAACCGGACATATTTAAACGTAAGTGTCTACATTCTTACCCAGGTACGGACAAAATTTCTGTAGGAATATCCATCTTAGACTTGCAAACAAATATTAAGAAATATTTATGTGTGTGTGTGTGTGTGTGTGTGTGTGTGTGTGTACATGCACGTTTATTTAATTGATTATCTAGCTTGTGTCAAAACTTTTTGCTTTCACACAGCTCGTGAATATAATTCCAATAATGAATTGAGGGAAATGCTTCCCTTTTTTGCGAAAATTGTCAAAGAATTATCCAGTAATAACCTAATTAACTGGAAACCGAAAAAGGTAAAACATTGTCAAATGAGCATACGTGAACCATGGGCCATCAAAATATTTCATCTCAAATCAAAATTAATCTCACTTTTACATATTATTCCCATCTTTATAGATTCCAATTGCCAACTTTGTAAGACTTGCATTTCAAAAATGAATTAAGAAAAATATGTCAATTTCCTTGGATTTTAGTTCTTGAAAAAAATGAAAATGTTTGCATGATGATACGTTATTCTTAGGAAGAGTAACGTACCTTTATCGATCATAAAACCCTTTCTCAGAAAGCAGATGACTATCTCGTCCGATAACAAAGTTGTTCACAATTATCAAGCATATTCTCAGATAAAAGAAAATGAGAATATTCTAAAGAAGTCGGTACTAAAAAATTGATTTAATTGACACGTCTAAATCATGTTTTAGCAATAATTATAATCAGTGAGAATTTTATCAGATCTACATCTATTTATGTATTTGATTGAGTACGATTGAATTCAATGAAGATTGGATCTAATCTGCATCTATTTGTTTTTCAATAACCTTTGACACATTTATATTGGGGTGATATATCTGATTTCCAACTTGTCGCATTCTCGACTTGGTTAGATGTCGTGTTATAGTAGGACGGCCATATGACCTAATGCACTATTTCCTCAAATTAATTGACATAACATAAACGAAGAGCTGATACGTAAGAATTTTTACTATATCCTGACTAATAGGGAAAAATCGCTTTTCATCAATTAAGTTCTCCAATTTTTAATTGATCCAATTAAATCCTAGACTTTTTTTAAAAAGTGAAATTAAGTTATTTCAATGAACAATACCTAAAACTTCCTAGTTGTTAGGACTTAATTATATTTTCAATAAAGGTTTAGGATTTAAGCAAACCCATTGAAAAGTTTGAGTAAGATTTCATTTTTTGGTAAAATTTTATTACTTGATTAAATCAATGGAAATGTTCAAGACCCCTCCCGCGAATTCTTTCGGGTTGTGAGAAGCGATATATCTGAATCCAACCATTCAAAAAAATGATGAATGGACTAGTTTTCTTTTTTTTTTTTTTTCTTTTCATTTGCATATAGACCTTGCTGCTAAAAATGTTGAGTTGGTTTAGTGTTTGGGCCAATACGGATTTGAGTTGTGAACCAGGTCTCATTGAAAGGGTCATGATTTGATTGACCACTATACATAGGGGTTGTGAGAATCTACGAGACCGGCATGATTGAATTGGTTTTGGGGTGAGTATTAAAGGTCACGAAATAATTTTCAGATTCTAAAAGTTTGAAACCGATGAAGTACAAGGAAAATTTCAAGGCATGGCATTACATTCACCCTGTACACCTAATCACTTGAGGAACATACTAGTAGAATCTATAATATTTACTATATATATGTGAAAAACAATTACCAAGTTGAGGAAAGGCTAGAACTTGAAGACGTGACAATGAAGTTTATTAGACCGTATTTCTTTTCTGTTTTCACCAATCTCAGCTTCTCTTACTCTCAGTGAAAAGCGTCTCAGTAAATGCAACCGGTCGCCAATCCCAGGGAGGTGGATTTGCGGCTCAGAAGTCACGGAGACCGTTATAAGAGCAAGGCTCTTTAAAAATGCTATTTACTAAGTCTGAGTTACAAAAATTTATGTATAAAGTAAGGCGATAGATAGTTATTGGTCCTTGAACATGACCTATTTATTCAAAGGTTGCTCATGTTATAACACTTCACTTAATAAATTAATTTGTGAATCCATAATTTCTAATCTAGCGCCGCTCTATATTAATTGCAAGGGGCGTGCAGCAGAAAACATCCAAACTGACAAAGCTAGGGTGGGTCTGGGGTTGGGTATTTCTAGGACACATCGATAAGTTTCAAAGTCGTAAAGATAAGTTCCAAATTCCTAAAATTTGGAAGTATGCAGCGCATGCAGGCTCTAGGATACCCAGTCATATAAATCCTGTACCAAACATATTTATATTTGTGTGTATATGAGTAATTATAACATATGGGGATAAAAAAAAATTGTACAAGCAATTTTATGCATCATTAATTTTTTAGAGAATATGTAATCATGATTTCCAAATCAAGTGTAGATAAAAGCCCTTGTGCAAGGCTTCCTTTATATTGGTGGCATATCCTCTACTTTCTTTCTAAGATTTATGCGAATTTCAAATTGATTGTTGATGATTTTAATGTCTTTTTTCACCAAGTTCGATATAAAACTCCGTTAGATATATTATGAGATAAAAAATCATATCGTTTCTATGTATGTGTGCTTTACTGTAATATAGTTATGTTTTTAAATGAAAGATGTCTTTTATTAACAGAAAGTATGGGGCATCTTCTTCTTCTTCTTCTTCTTTTATAAATAAATTACAGGACACCCCCGGAATCAATTTTAAGTTAAAGTTTGCAACTTGTATTTTCACTAGAATATCATAACCAGCCTAATATAAGTTGCAAACTCTATTTGGATACCGAATGTGACTCTCGTACTTAAATGTCACCTCTAAGTTGCCACACTACGTAATAGAAGTCCCATCTCATTACTGATTTTTATAAGGTGAACTTGCAGTGTCAATTTTTTTTTTTTTTTACACAAGCGAGCTTGAGATCAAGACACATATTTAAGGGTGACTATTGAACATGAAAATAGACATGTATCTCAATCTTAAACCCGCTTGTATTAAAAAAAGAAAAAAAAGAAACATACGCCATGGTGTTTCTTAGAGAAATCTTTTTATTGCCTCATGATCTATCTAAGTTCTTATAGAAGACACGGAAGATTTACCGTGAGCATCGCTTTGATGTGATCTCTACTGACATGCACCGAACCCGACCGATCCTCGCCCATTCGAAGCAAGACGTCAATGAAGTCGTCTCGATCCTCCTGCTCTCTCTTCTTCTCGAGGTGGTCGCGAATCATCACCTCGTAGAACGAATCCAACTCCACGAAAACTCTCTGCAACTTGGACGACAAACCGATGACCTTATCGACGACCGAACCGACCCAGCCAAAGTGGTCCTCGAAACAGAAGGTCCCAAACACGACCATAGCTTCCCTCACCGACCTAAGAACATGGATCCTGGGCTCGGGCTCGACAAGGTAGTTCCTCCCAAAAGCGATTCTGCAGATTAACGAGGCGGTGAGAAACAAGAGCGTCTCGCTCAGGTCGACTAACTGCGAACGAGAAGCGGCAGCTGCATCGGAGATCCTCTCCACCATTTTCGAGACCTCGTCCTCGCGTATCGGACGGAAGGATTGGACCCTTTTGGGGTTCAAGAGATTCTCCGCGCTGATCCTTCGGTTTTGCTTCCAGTGCTCGCCGTACGGCGCGAAGGCCATGTCCAAGCCGCCATACGACAGCTTCTGCTGGCCTACCAAAGAGGGCCGGTTCGAGAACTCGAGGTCGTGTGCTCTGATGGCCTCTCTCGCTGTCTTTGCCGAAGAGATGACAAGCGCAGGCGTGAGTCCGAGCTTCAGGGACATGAGTGGGCCGTGGAGCTGAGAGAGTTGCCACAGGCGGTGGTGAGAGACGGAGAGGTCGAGCTGGTGCAGGTTCCCAATGAGTGGCAGCCGCCGCGGGCCGGGCGGTGCCGGGTGGGTGGTGGTGTCGGTTGCATGGTTCTTTTTGTGTTTCAGGAGGAAGACGAAGATAATGAAGAGGATAAGAGAGAGGAGGAGACAAGTGTGAAGGGAGGGCATGGAGACGTTCATATTGGCTCACACGTTGAACTCTAGGAGATTGCTTGCTTAAATAATGCCGTGTTGGGGTCCGTGGAGCCATCCGCCGAATGAAGATAAATGATGAGAGAACGGATTCTTGCTAGGTGGTTATAAATTATGGTCACATACATGTACGTAAATTTTAAAGAGATATAAATGTGAGTGATATTAATAATTGTTACTCACAAATCAGAAACTGTTTCTAAAAAAAAAAAAAAAAATAAAAAAATCCTCCAATAGGGCATACAAAACATAGTCCTATAAAATTAGAGGAAAAGTGTTAAAAAAAAGTTCTAAACCTAGTGCATTAGTGCCAATTTAGTCCTAAATTTTATAATGATATCAATTTAGTTCTAAAATTTTAATATACTTTTAATTTTTTAATTTAATTTAATTTTCTTTTCTTTCTTTTTCCTTATTTTCTTTTCCTTCCTCTTCCTCCAACCAATCGCCAAAACTCAGCAACCAACCTTTAACGCACCTCATTGCCCATTAGCAAGGCTCGAGCACTCACTCATGAGGGTGACTGTGCGATGGGCTAGCAAGGCTCGCCGTGTTGAATCTGTTGAGGTAGAGCATTGCCCAGCCATGGCGAAGTTGGACAAAGGTCAACGAGCTCTGACCCTTGCCTTTGGTCAATCACTAGTGGCAATTGGCTAGAAGAATAGGAAGGACAAAAAAAGAGGAAAAGAAAAAAAATTATAAAAGTTGTCAATGTTACCCACCAGTTATGCCACATAAGTCAACCAACATCCACGGCAGCAATATCCAACCAAAATTAGTTGGAATAACTAAATTGGCATATGTCAAAATATTTAGATTAAATTGATACTAATATAATAGATTTATGACTTTTTCGACACTTTTTCCATTAAACTAGTATATTAAATGATGTAATGTGCTATGAGCTAATGTCAATGACCAGGTCATATTCGACTTCCATAACAATATGTCGTATTATTTTTTGTTTAATGTCATTTTCAAATTTCCAACAGCACGCTAACCACGACAAAGGTTTTTGAAAAAAAGATCAAACATGCATCCCAACTACAAGTTGATTAGAGATCTTATTAAATGACGATAAAACATGTGTCTCAAATACAAGTTAATCAAAAATTTAATATGATCAGTCAAACATATGAAACACAAGAAATTTTTAATCCTGAATTGAAACATATAAATATTTTGAATTCGGGAATGACTTAAAAGGTGATTGGAGGTCTTTCCAAATGGGTGGTCAAACATATGTCACAAGTACAAACTGATTAGAGATTTTTAAAGCGAGCAATCGGAGATATGTCTTAAGTGCAAGCTGACCGCAACTACAGTTTTAAGAAGGAGAGATTACACATGCGTCCCAAGTGCAAGACCACCGTTAAGAAAATGAGCAATCAAACATGTTTTCAAAGTGCAAATTGATCAGACATCTTTTGAATCGATGATCAGAATCACGTCCCAAGTGCATGCTGACCACGAGGAATATTTGAAAAATTATTTGTTGACAAAAATATGGTTTGTCCCAATCATTCATATTCAAAGTTCTTGAGAGGACTTAAAATCCATGTTGTGGAAATGTTTGTGTTTCTTAAGAAATCTACTTCTAAGCAAAATCATTTTAGAATATGCTTTTTCGACATACTCGGTGCATGAATTGTCGGAATGCCCATCGGCCTAAAATTCTTTGAGGAGAAATGTTTTGATGCATACATGATTATCAATTAGTCCAAAAGGTATTGTCCCAGATATGTAACATCAAGTTGGCTCTGCGTCGTTGAATGGCTAGGGGATCCATTAGGGATAAGAATGAATGAGGATATTAAGCGTTGTGCATATCGACCCGTGCAGCAGTTAAATTTGCCATGCATGTAGGTTCTGACCAAGGATCACCTAATTCATTTTCATCTTGTCATTCTCTCCTGATTAGATTGATAATTCTCCAAGAATGGAGTGTTTGGCTGACTTGTGCTCGTAACCAAAAGGGTGATCCTTGGAGGGAGGATCGAGGCCCAAAAACACACAAATTGTGGGTTAAATTCAGTCGAAGTGACCGTCCAGGCTCCTGTTCATTCGTTCTGGCAGCTACCGATCTTTGGCTGGTGCCTGATCCGTCATATTTTCCTTTTTAGCTCTGAGATTTAGCTCATTTGCTTTGCTTTCTATTGTTTGATTTTCACTTTACATTGAATTGGCATCTGTCTTTTCGTGCCGTGGGTCTTTTCTCTATTTCTCTATTTCTCTTCTCTTTTTTCCTTTTGAATGCCCCCCAACACATGCCTCTGTTCTGGTTTGATGTTTGCTTTTCTGTGCCGTGGCTTTCTTTTTTTAATTTTTTTCACTTTTTGCAACCATGGCTGATATGACATATTTTCCACGTCGTGTTGGGATGTTTGTGGTCCCTAGTATCGATCTACAACTAAAATTGGGACATCGCAATCTTCTCAACACTATAATAAACGAGCATACTATCCCGAAGGGTCAAATATTAATATAAATGTTAAAAAATTTGTTTGATTATGCACAACCAATTTTTCAGGTTTGAAATGTGTTTTGAGCTATTTATCTCATCGGTCGATCTTCAGTTAAACCCGGTCAACCCAAGGTCAAATTTATTGATTTTATGTAGATGGGGGCAGAGTTAGGGGTGTCAACACTCTCTAAAGCTTGCATATACTTTTCTATTGTTTATTTTTGCGAAAGGTGACTTCTTATTGTAATTCTCTGTGAGGGTGTGCTGAAATCATTGTAAGAGTGCTTGAGCGATGACTGAAGTGTTTATACAAATATAGAGTAATTATAATGCTCCGAGAGAAGACAATTTCATCGGTAAACACTGTTAGAAACTCCAACTTTTACCTTAGTAGATTCCAACTTTGTTCTTGGACTGTAAGAGTGGTGATGGTGAAATTGTCCAAGTGGAAAAGCTGAACCACTGTAAATTTACGTTGCAATCTCTTCTATTTCTACTTTCTTTACATTTTTGTTAATAGAAGATTTTTGTTCCACATCATATATTTCATCTACAAACGTAATTTCTTCCTTTACATGCGTTGTATTCGATCCCCCAAAAAAAGTAAATGAAAGCTTTTAAGAACGACCAATGAATGACTCGCTCCTGATTGTTAAATACAGTCCATTTCAAGTGCTGCCTTTGTTGGAGAAATCGCTCTAGAAGATTTTGAAGCTGACAAAACGTTTCCATCAGTCTAATCTGGTTATTTGCGTCTGAAGACTTTCTGATCACCAGACTCATAACTCCAGACTCATAACTCAAGACTCAAGATTCAAGACTCAAAACTTAAGACTCAATATTATTCTCATTGACAGTCTATCTCGATCCAAAGGTCGAAGGAAATCCAAATCCGAGGATTATGATTAAGGATTTCATCTTGATCTCCGGAGAAGATCTTTTGGCTGGACAAATACAACGGATTCTTTGATTCGTATCTAGATCAATTGAAGATCCGATAATCGACGAAGTATTCTTGGAAGGTTCTATTCATGGAAACCAAGATCCCGATTGTATGGGCGAACAGATTGATGGGCTATCGTCGATTCCTTTAATAGCTCGGATGATCTTCTTGATTGATTCCGTCCAACGGGTAGATTGGAGGAATTCCTTTGGTAAGTGCCAACGGTTATGATGGCATAGAGGAGTATAAAAGGAAGACGTTCCAGTTGTTCAATGAGTGTGATAGATAGAGAAATTCCGTAGTCCAAGCACCTTGATTATTAGTCGATACAGATCGAGCGAAATTGTATACGAGAGTATCTATACTTGGTGATACCTTGAGTGAGTGTGGTAGTTCATCTACACCCGTAAATCAAGGAAGATCAACGCCGTAACATCTCTTTGTTCATAGTGGAATCCAGCCGATTGGCTGTCGGTCGCGAAGAGTGGACGTAGGCTTGAATCAAGCCGAACCACTATAAACCGCGTGTTTAATTCTCTCTTTCATTCACTGAGTCTTACGATTGAATGTTATTTGTTGCAATTCCTTAATTGTCTAAGTATTGTGCGAAAAATCGTTTATATACCTATTCACCCCCCTCTAGGTACTAGCACTAGCTATATCAATTGGTATCAGAGCTCGTGTTCTTACTTTATTTGAAGTGTTTGACTTCGTAGTAAAAGATCCATGGCTAGTATGTCTGGCACTGGGCTGATGGAAGGGCAAAGCAATACCGGACCTCCCTACTTTGATGGAAAGGATTACAACATCCGGAAGAACAAGATGAAAGCCTTTTTCGCGATCAAAGGATCCTCCTGAATGGGACGTTGTGGAAAAAGGGATCACTCCTACCGCCGCATCGCTTACGAAAGAGGAAAAGAAACAATTGAGACCGGTGGAATGACTCGGAAGAAATCAATAAGAGACAAGCACTCGATGCAAAAGCAATTTACTCTTTATATTGTGCTTTGTCACCAACTGAATATAATAGAATATCTTCTTGTGTTACAAAAAAAGAAGTATGGGATAGATTACACATCACCTATGAAGGAACAGATCGAGTGAAGGAGACCAGAATCAACATTCTCCTTGGTCAATATGAATCCTTCAAAATGAAACCAGAGAACCTATAACCGACATGTTTAGTCATTTTACGTATATTGTCAATGGTCTTGAGAACCAAGGACAAAAGATCTCCGATCCCATGAAAGTGAACAAGCTACACGTGGACTTTCTAAGGATTGGAATCATATAAAGACTTCAATAAGAGAGACGCAAAGAATTATGCCACTATCTCGTTGATGAGCTGATTGGAACTCTTCAGATCTTATGAAGTGGAACGAATCAATGAAGACGAAGATCCAAGAGGTAAGAAATCTATTGCATTGAAATCAAATGATGATTCGATGATGCAGATTCAAAGATGATCTGGACGATGAAGAGCTTGCTCTTATGATAAGAAGGTTCGAAAACTGAATAGAAAAGGAAGAAGGTTCAACTCCAAGAAACAAAATTTTCAAAGACAGCAATCCAAGTCTGTTGATGATGAGGAACCAAACAAGGATGTAGTTTGTTTCGAATGTAAGAAAAAGGGATACATAAGACCCAACCGTCCTCTTCAAGAAGAAGAAAGGAAAAGCTGAAAAGTTTCGAAAAGCACTCAAAGCCGAAACTTGGAGTGATACTCGAGTGTGAAGAAAGTGAGGATGAATATGCCAATCGTGTCGATGGCACAATCGACTCGGACTCGATTCTGGATCAGACTCAGAAAGTGAATTTGAGGTAAGTGATTTTAAAATTCCTGTCAAAGTCTCTAAATATATTGATGAACTGTGTTTTAGTCTTAAGACTTCTCTCAAAAGAGTTTCCGAACTAAAAAGGGAAAACTTAGCTTTAAAACAAAAAGAAAACATTTTAGAAGAAAGAATCAAAAGTTTAGATTTGAATGTTTCGACTCTTAAAGAGAAAGAAGATAATCTTTTAAAAGAAAATACTTTTCTAAAAACTCGACATATCAAATATTTCAAGGAAATTTTCTATAGGATCCGAAAAACTTGAAAAAGTTCTTTCGGTTCAAAGACCTTACTTCAATAAGTCTGGTCTAGGTATGACAGCGAAACAATTCCCTTGATTGATTTTCCTAAAGTAAAAGAAAGAATTAAGAAAAGACCATCGAAAGAGGCTTACAAAAATCATTTCAAGAAAGTTTTTATAAAATCTGTAGGTCGAAATGCTCTAAGATGTTCAAAGTGTAACAAAGAAGGATCACTTTGAAAAAGAGTGTCCCATGATTTGGAAGCCTGTTAAAAAGCATGGCCTTATAATGATTATTCTGCTAACACCAAAGGACCTAAGAAAATTTGGGTACCAAAGAAAGTTTGAGATTTTCATTTGAATGCGGTCTCCGTCAAGAAAAAGGTAAAATGGTATCTTGACAATGGATGTTCAAGACACATGACAGAGACTCAAATAGCTTCATAAAACTTATTCAAGTGAACGGAGGAAAAGTTTCATTTGGAGGAAACAACAAAGGAAATATTGTGGGATTTGGAACTGTCAAAATTGGAAATCTCACAATAAACAATGTTTCTCTAGTAGAAGGACTCAATTACAATCTTCTCAAAGATCGTAGTCAACTATGTGATACTGGATTCAAGATTTTCTTCCAAGAAGGAACATGTTCTGGAATTAGTAAAGACTCTACTCAGTCTTTCAAAGGTTGAAGACATGGAAATATCTACCTCCTAGACGTAAAACCAGATGAATCACATTGCTTAATCTCAATTCAAGACGAAGCAAGCTTATGGCATAGAAAGCTCGGCCATGTCAACATGAAGCAATTGGCCAAAATCTCATCAAAACAGCTTGTTCGAGGACTTCCAAAATTATCATATCAAAAGACCAATCCATGCACTCCATGCATTCTGGGAAAACAGGTAAGAAATACATTCAAATCCATAAATCATATTTCTACTAATCATGTACTGCAGCTGCTGCATATGGATTTATTCGGACCAACCAGAACCCATAGTATTGGAGGTAAGAAATATTGCCTAGTTATTGTAGATGACTACTCCCGTTTTACTTGGGTATATTTTCTTGCAAATAAGTCTGAAACATTCTCGTATTTTGAAAAATTTGCTAAAAAGATTCAAAATGAAATTGAATGTGTAATATCAAGTATAAGAACCGATCATGGAAGTGAATTTGAAAATCAAAATTTTACAAAGTTTTGTGATGACTCGGATTTAAACATGTATTCTCCTCTCCATATACTCCTCAAAGCAAAATGGAGTGGTGGAAAGGAAGAATCGATCTCTTCAAGAAATGGCTAGAACTCGTTAATTGAAAGTAAAATTTCTTCACGATTTTGGGCTGAAGTCGTTTCAACAAAGATGCTATATAATCAATAAAGTTTTTCTAAGACCTATTCGAGAAAACCCCTTATGAATTATTCAAAGGAAAGAAGCCTATTGTTTCATACTTTCATGTATTCGGATGCAAATGTTTTATATTGAAAATTGCAAAAGATCAAGTTGGTAAGTTCGAAGAAAGATCAGATGAAGGCATCTTGCTTGGATATTCTACATCAAGCAAAGCCTACAGAGTCTATAATAAGAAGAGCCGACCCGTGGAGGAGTCAATGAATGTCAAATTCCAAGACTCTACGCAAAATGAATCCAAATCGACTCAAGATGAAGAGTCCGAACCCGCTCCACCCTCAAAAGATTACAACTCAAGAAGCTTCTCGGACTGAAGATCAAAGCATCAAGCTACTCGAGAAGACCCGAGATAAAGAAAGAGATCTTCAACCAGTCAAATCAACCAAGAATCGGAAGCATAAACCCAAATCATCCTAAAGATCTCATTATTGGAGAAATTAATGAAGGAATCCGCACTGCATCCAAAAGGCGTGAAGAGTCTAGTGCTATAGCTCTTATTTCTGAAATAGAACCAAAAAGCATAGAAGAAGCTCTATCCGATGAAAGCCGGATTGAAGCCATGCAAGAAGAGCTCGAAAGGTTCAACATTAATGACGTCTCGGGATCCGACTAAACCAAAAGGTAAAACCAATATCGGAACAAATGGGTGTTCGAAACAAGATGAATGAAAAAGGAAAAGTCGTACGAAACAAAGCAAGACTCGTGGCAAAAGGATATACGCAAGAAGAAGGAATAGACTATGATGAGACTTATGCTCCCGTGGCAAGGTTAGAAGCTATTCGTCTATTACTTGCGTTTGCTTGCTATAAAAATTTCAGGTTATTCCAAATGGACGTCAAAAGCGCTTTCCTAAATGGATTTATCCATGAGGAAGTTTACGTGGAACAACCTCCAGGGTTTGAAGACCCAAAGATGCCAGACTCAGTCTTCAGACTGAAAAATGCTCTGTATGGTTTAAAGCAGGCACCTCGAGCTTGGTACGACAGACTAAGTTTCAATCAGATCCTAGATAATCTCATCTCAAGGCTGCAAAACGTGTTATTAAATACGTCGCCTCGTCTTCAAGCATCGGTCTATGGTATCCTAAGGAGTGAGACTTCAATCTTCCGGGGATATTCGACGCCGATCCGGCCGGTTGCGAGTCGATAGAAAGAGTACTTCAGAACCCGCCGCTTGCTTGGAAGCAGGGATGTTGTCTTGGTTTTCAAGGAAACAGAGTACCGTAGCTCTCTACAACAAAGTACGAGTATGTAGCACTTGGAAGCTCTGTTCGCAAATTCTATGGATAAAACAACAGCTACAAGACTTTGGGATTGAAGACTCATGCACCGAGATCGATGTGACAACACCAAAGACAATCAATCTCACCAAAAATCCAATCCTTCATTCAAGAGCAAAGCATATAGAGATTCGACATCATTTTATTAGAGATCATATTCAAAATGGAGAAATCTCAATTCAATTTGTTGATTCAAAAGTCAACTAGCGGATATATTCACAAAACCTTTGGAGAAAAATCAATTCGATTTTATCCGTTCCAGACTCAACATTTTGAAGCTTGAAGAAGTTAAAGTCCAAGAATCTACATCAATTAGACTCTATCCTTCAAACTCTATCCTACGACTCGAATTCTCGGACTCGGACTTTCATTGTATAGACTGTAAGTTATTCTTTTAATCTCGAAAAGTACGATCTTTCGTTCAGTTATATTTGATTGATACCATCTTTAATTTCTGAAAACATGCCTTTTTCAAAAAAAAGAAGGGATAATCTCTTTTAAAATGGCAGTTATTATTTTTTAAAGAAAGACGACTGTTCACATCTCTTCGTAACGATTGCTCTTTCCTTTTCAAAACGAGTTATATATACACGCTTTTCTTTTTACTCGATTCTCAAAACCCTAAAAGGCATTCTTCTCTCAACCCCGTTTTCTACTTCGTATTCATACTCGAGAAAGTTGTCGTTTTTCCTTGGGAAAGCAAGTGAAGGAATCTTCCATTGACAAGAAAAGATGTCTTCTTCGAGAAAGTCGTCAAGGATCGCAAGCAGGGGTCCACAAAGAATGAAGGAGGGACCGACGCACTTCGATCTCACCGAGGAAGATGATTCGTCGAGACAAAGAACAGAGTCATGTTCCTTCTCCACCTCATCACTCACCATCTACCCCACAAGGTGCGGGTCATCATCGGGAGGAAGTTATTCTAGAGGACGTTGAACCCGTGAGAGCACAAAAACCCTCATTTATTTACATGCTCTATCGTGCGTTGAAAGTTTCGGTTCTCCTCTCGAATTATATAGATGCCTTCCTTAAAGATAAGAATTATGGGAATGAGTACAGATTTTTGAAGCGAATGGAGGAATTGGGAATTGCTCCCAAAGGTAAGGCTCAAGAGTCACTTGCGAACATTCCAAGTGACCCTCGTGTTTCAGACCGATTCCTAATGAGGGAACGAAGATGATAAAATGTTTAGTGATTTTCAACCGAGAATGGGCATTGCTGCAAAGGTGAAGGGAAAGAAGATGGAGTTGTTTAAATCGAATGAACAGGGAGAAGTCGTTTCTTCGCCCGTTGAAACGAGGGGTGATAAACCCCATGAGTGTTGATTTTGATTTCTGGATGCAATTAATGTGAACTTAAGGGAAAAGTTCGAACCGCTTCAACTTGAGCAATTTGCACCGATACCATCGATGGTTATGCACACTTGATCTGCATATTTCTATTCGAATCTAAGTTTTCTTGATGCGAATAGAATATCATTCAATGTCCGAGATCGGGATTATGTGATAGATGTGGACATGCTGGCGGACATAATTGGTGTTGAACGAGGACGTTATCAACCAATCAAAGTCTCGATTGCTCGTGCTGCTCTGGATCTTGTCAAAAACAGAGATACAGAGGCGAAGATTACGTACTCAAAGATGAGTGCCATCAATATTGTGCTGCACAAAATTGTGATCAATTGTATCAAGCCAAAGTCTACATCAAAGACTGATGTATCCAATTCGGAAGCCAAATTGATGTATGCAATCAACTCGGGAAGAAGTTCTCTCTCGCCTCATACTATTCTCTTCCATATGTACAGAGCAATGTCAAAGAACAAGGGGCAATTGCCTTACCCAAATCTTGTGACAAAAATCTTCGAGACACATGAATATCGAACCGCCACACACTCTCTCGTGTTAGACCGTGCGATAAAATGGTGGTAGGTTTGAATATGTTGACGAAGATGCGTCTGAAAGAACTTAGCAAGGAAATGGCGAAGTTCAAGGTGAAAACTCCGCTCTCTTCTGCATCAAAAAGAAAAGGGAAGGAGCCCATTGGTACTCCATCCAAAAAGAGAAGAACTCTCATCTTGGAGGATGAAGAAGACGATGAAGATCTTTCTATTCCTCGCACTCGGTAAGGACTAGACGTTCTGTATCTCGATCAACAGAACTTCAGTCGAAGCAAATAGAAGAAGAAGAGCAGCGAGAAAAAGAAAAAGAAGATGAAGAAGAAGAAGAGCAGAGAGAGAAAGAGATAGAACCTGAAGAAGAAGAAGAGCAGAGAGAGAAAGAAAAAAAAGATGAAGAAGAAGGAGAAGAAGAGAAAGAAAAGTCTCGCTGCTGAATCTGAGAGAAAGAATCTAAAGAGCATGATAATCACTCCACCCATCTTGATATCTTAGAGACAGGGGAGTTGGCGAGCAAGATTTTGATGTCTTAGAGACAGGGGGAGTTGGGGAGCAAGAAAAATCCTCACCTCATGCTGCTCCAGAAGAGTCTCCATTGCTTGAAGAACATCATGATACATCATCAAATCTGCAAGGTCATACAGAAGCGCCATCATCTGCATTTACTCCATCTAAGAAAGTAAATGCTAGTATGCAGACAGACAATTCAGCAGATTTTCATCGTATTCTTGATATTCTTATGGAAATGCGGGGCCAAATCTATGCTCGACTATGAAATTCAAGCCATCAAGAATGCTGGCCAAGCATCTTCGACCCCGGAAGACGAATGAAAGACCTCACTCTGCAGATTCAAGCCAATGCCAAAGGAGAAGAGGTAGGAAAATTAAGTGAAGACTTGAAGAGGCTCGAAGGCATAGTACAGTCCATGGGAGAATTCCAGATCGTGCGCATTCCCAAGCGGACATGACTCTTTTCTCACCTTTTTTACCGATGACAAAAAGGGGAGAAGAAATTTGAACCAACCATCTTTTTCAAACATTGATTTTAAATTTGTTTTTGTGGTTGTGAGTTTTTAAGTTTTTTTTTTGAGTATGACTTGTGTGAACTTGAGTATGGACTAAATTTGGCTGTGTGGATTGTGATGCTTGACTGTTGGCATTTATATCGAGTGTTGTTATATGGTATTACTCATGAAAGTCTAACCAATTTTATGTGGATGCAGAGTCTGGTTGTTTTATTAAATCTTTATGAGATAGCCATATTGCTTGAGAAATGTTTTTGCAGGTCAAGGTTGTTCAAATCTACAAGAAAGTTTTGTCATCATCAAAAAGGGGGAGATTGTTGGAGAAATCGCTCTAGAAGATTTTGAAGCTGACAAAATGTTTCCATCAGTCTAGTCCGGTTATTTGCGTCCGAAGACTTTCGATCACCAGACTCATAACTCCGCACTCATAACTCAAGACTCAAGATTCAAGACTCAAAACTTAAGACTCAATATTATTCTCATTGACAATCTATCGATCCAAAGTGTCGAAGGAAATCCAAATCCGAGGATTATGATTAAGGATTTCATCTTGATCTCTCGGAGAAGATCTTTTGGCTGGACAAATACAACGGATTCTTTGATTCGTATCTAGATCAATTGAAGATCCGATAATCGACGAAGTATTCTTGGAAGGTTCTATTCATGGAAACCAAGATCCCGATTGTATGGGCGAACAGATTGATGGGCTATCGTCGATTCCTTTAATAGCTCGGATGATCTTCTTGATTGATTCCGTCCAACGGGTAGATTGGAGGAATTCCTTTGGTAAGTGCCAACGGTTATGATGGCATAGAGGAGTATAAAAGGAAGACGTTCCAGTTGTTCAATGAGTGTGATAGATAGAGAAATTCCGTAGTCTCGAAGCACCTTGATTATTAGTCGATACGCGCTCCGAGCGAAATTGTATACGAGAGTATCTATACTTGGTGATACCTTGAGTGAGTGTGGTAGTTCATCTACACCTTAAATCAAGGAAGATCAACGCCGTAACATCTCTTTGTTCATAGTGAAATCCAGCCGATTGGTCATGTCAATGCGAAGAGTGGACGTAGGCTTGAATCAAGCCGAACCACTATAAACCGCGTGTTTAATTCTCTCTTTCATTCACTGAGTCTTACGATTGAATGTTATTTGTTGCAATTCCTTAATTGTCTTAAGTATTGTGCGAAAAATCGTTTATATACCTATTCACCCCCCTCTAGGTACTAGCACTAGCTATATCAGCCTTACCACTGGGGGTTCGCCCCAGTGGCCACCCTTCCAACATGGAAGGGGGAGGTGAGGGGTTCAAATCCCCACCTTTTCAGGGGAGATAGGGGTAGGGACGTGTAAGTTTCGAGAGTGGGTTGCGACTCCCACGCCCTGCAAGAGGCAGGGCACAAGTCTACGAATGGGTGTAGAGTAAAAATAGAGTAGGACTGACAAAAAAAAAAAAAAGTGCTGCCTTTACTTTGCCTTCATCCTCCCTCTCTTGTATTTCACCGGTCAATCTGTAGGGGACGGAAAAGTGAAATTCAAGAGCATCAGCATCATTCTGTTCATCAGCTCTCGACATGCTCAGTCTCGTGTCTTTCGTTACCATCACGCCTTGGCATCCTTTCCCAACGCGGCAACCCTGGTCCCACTCGCTCCAACAGAACCAGAAGAACTTGTATCTCATCCCAAAACAAATTTCTACTGTCATACCCCAAATCTGACAAGAGTAGAGAAAATGACATGGCCGTTCTCTTATTCAAAAGAAGCAGTCACAAACATAACCAACATTAACCTGTTATTAGATTATATATATATCTTGATCTATATAACTGACAAGCTAATAATTTGGTAACATGATCAAATTCTAAAATTCATCGGCAATATATTTCCCCACACTAAAAAAGTAAACCTGAACAAATACCATTTCAAACATATCCAATTACGAAAAGCTCCCCATCGATATTGCTCATGCTCTATTTGTTGTTAGCTGAAGAACTTGAAAAAGATTGGAATGAATTGGGTAAGCAATCACATCTCAGTAAATAGTTTATAACTCTTCTATGCAGATTCTTCTAAGTAGATCAAGGGCTTACCATTCATATTTACTAATAAGTAACACCAGAAACTCATTATTCTCAAATCCAATATGTATAATATGTATAATACCGAGAATTAGTAAGATTTTTTTCAACAAAACTTTTTGTGTGATAGAAATGCTTATTTAAATCAAAAACATGGAATCACACACCAATGGTACATTTCATTGATTAATCTTATTTTACACATCAATAGTCCATTCCATTAATTTATCTCATACCACACATCAATAATCTATTCCATTGATCAATTCCATTCTCAATATCTAACTTTAGTCATGCTTAACATTTGTGACGAAGGCAACCAAATTTGTCTTTCTTAGTTAGATTTCCACCTATATTAGTCGATGGTTCAGCCTAGAAGAACATCTTGATAATAATATGCATACTTACTCCCTCAATGTGTTTTAATTATAGTGACATGAGCATAATACACTAATACATTCTCCAGACTCCAATAACCCACAAATCCAAATCTACAATTTAATTTCATATATCAGGCTCACAATCCAAATCAAATAACCTTTCGTAGTTAGGTTCATCAAGTAAAATACATTACATAAAACATTTCTCAATATGGATAATCTTTCGCGATTCCTTTCTTAAACATTTCTGAAACCATTTCAAATAACATATAAGGTAATAAATGACCAATCTGAAATTATGCATCATATATGCTATAAACATCACTTTTCCTTTTCAAAGAATATCGAATATGTGATGCATTTTTAACTTATGGCATGCCTTTCCATCACTTCTAAACATTTTTATAAAATCAAAAGTGATAAGCACTACTAACTAGGAAAGTTGAAAATCAACCTATGAAGGCTACTTGAGACAACGCACTTGTATTCCTATCAATTAATTGAAAAAAAAAAAACTATATCAAAATCCAACTAATACCCCACTCAAATGAATGAGTCAACTAAACTATGCTTCATTGTCAACTACAAAACTTCTACGCGTTAATGAAGAAACTTGTTTACAGCGAACATCCATCTTCTCCGTTTCATGTATTGTCCATTATGCATAACCCGTATGTGTGATTTCAAAAATCCGTTTCCATCAAACTATAAGGTAGAATCAATTGTTGTCAAACCTTATGGCTCCACAATACTTAAACTATTATTTCCACAAAACTCCACAACATAACAACTTCTAAATCGGAACCCACATTTCATAATTCACATAACCCCGAATTTATGCTCTTAACTTTGAAAATTACTCTGATTACATGAACCTAGGGCTTGAGTCCTTACCGGTCGAAATTGATCTGGCTTATCAAGAGTCCAAAACGTGTGTCGAGAAAATTTTCTCTTTCCTTTCTTTACGGTCTCTTCTTGCTTCATGTTCTTCTCCCTCGTTATTATGGTCGCTCCTTTCTCTTTTTCGTCTCACCTCTTTCCTATTTCCTTTTTCTTTATTTCTTTTGTCTCTTTCTTTTTCGTTATTTTCCGGTTTTGGCTAAGTGAATCCTTCTGATTTTCTTTCTCTGCCGATTCTCTCAAATTTCAAGAAGGCCAAAGATACACCTCTTGGCTGTAAACGTGCAATTCGCTTCGTCATGCATTTGTCCAAGTGTCCTCTAGCCAAAACATGCAAATATGACAGGTGGCTATAAGAGCTCTCCTTTTTCTTGCCCAATTATTACATCTTCATGTCCTCCAACAGATCGAATTCTTGGCAGAGGAAACTCGCCAAGATGGAACAGAGCTTCTCCGTTTCGAAAGCCTCGACCTATCGAGGCCCAACACTCCTAGTGAGCTGAAAGCTTCTTGCCTCGCCACAAGCTGCCTCTGGGCGAGGACTCGAGAAGTAGGATCACAGAGATGACTTGTTAACACGCTGAATTAGTGGCGTAATGCTATCAATTTCAGGATGGAACGCGATTGTCCTGTTTCTTTATGCAGATGTGAACAGTGCTTAATCATCTTGACCTTACCAGCACGATGACCGCCCATGAACGTAAAGATTTTCGCGTGATCTAAGCCCAGAAATGTTCCCTCCATGATGAAATGTTTGTTTCTTCTTCGATTAACATTTGTACTCGTGCATCCTCTGACCAAAAACTGTTGGAATGTATGCTTAGGCATGTTGTAATAGTCAACTTACGGCAAGGAATTTGTTCAGGACGATGCATCTGTTGTTTAATGATATGCAAATCGCAAAAGTCGCGCAATTCCCCTTTGGTCTTCCTTTATGAAGTGTACAACTTAAAATGAGTTAGCAATTAAAGATGGTTCTTGAAAGTTGTCCTTGCATAACTTACTTGATTCCTTAGCTGAAACTCTT
This sequence comes from Eucalyptus decipiens, assembly GCA_014182575.1. Lineage (NCBI taxonomy): Eukaryota > Viridiplantae > Streptophyta > Magnoliopsida > Myrtales > Myrtaceae > Eucalyptus > Eucalyptus decipiens. The sequence continues at coordinate 25,110,088 of CM024614.1, read as the reverse complement.
TGAACAGTTGTAGATAAGTTATAAAAAATTTGTTTCCCATGCTTTCACTTATTTCGTCACTTGAAAAGTTCTCTCTTGTTTACTTTATTAATGGATTCGCTTTACTAACTTCATAACAATAAGAAAAAGCTATTGGGCTTACAAACTAAACATATGCGAGGCTCAGTTCAAATTCTTATTGATACATTTTTTTCCTCGAAACAACATTAGTGGTGTCCATGGACAAGCAACTGTAGCAACATTAGTGGCGAATATCTTTATTTATGAATCTGAAGCCTTGAAGAATGGCGAGAGGACAATCCATAACAAGTAAATGGAAGTATCTTTCACAAATCAAGAAAAAATTTGCATTTTGATGTTTGAGAACTCAGTCAGATTTAGGGATGTGCAAAAAAACCAGGACCCGCCCGGACCGCCCGAAACCGGACCGGAACCGCTTAGAACTAGTGGTTCTTAAGAGAACCGGTCCAATTGCCGATTCCAATTTATGGGAACCTGTGGGTACCAGTGCGGTTCCCGGTTCCATGGGCGGATCCGCCCGCCCGTCCACCCGGACTAGACCGATTATGGACCATTCTCTTTTAATTCTCTCAAACAGCATCCTCCACACCTATTTTCATTTTTCCCCCTGGCATAGTTGTTTATTCTCTCTGATACTTCTATAATATTATCCCGTGGAGCCGACAATGCAATCTTTCTTAATTAGCAAAAAGAAACACACATCTTTCTCTAAAGCCTTCTGGTATTTGAAGTAGGCTCTCTCTTTCTCTCCTGCAAATCACTGAATCACTCGCTCTTTTCTAGCTCAACTCTGCAGACATACACTCACGCACGCGTGCACACACAGAGGTTACAAAATGAAAATGAAGCTTCTTGTGTGGTTGTTTTTCATAGTGTCTGCTCAAACCATTTTGATCTTGGCTGTTGAATGCTTCCCAAGTGGATCCATGCAACTAGTGGGCAATTCCTGGTTCCAATTTTTTGGAACCAATTCTTAACGGGCAGTTCCCGATTCTAGATCGGGAACCGCCCACCCGAACCATGCACACCCCTAATCAGACTAATAGTTCAATTCATTCATTCAGAATGTATGGTGGCAACTGGAAAAAATTTCCCAAATAAAAGTAGAGATGTTTCATGCGTTACCCATAAAATATGGACATATCAATATAATTTCATAAACTCATTCAGTTCCAATGCTACATGAAGAACATAGACCAGAGATAACAGAAGGAAACCTTTAGCAGCAGGAATTCACTGCCTTCCAATGTAGTGAAACTGATTTTAGTTCAGCAACATTGCTTCTTGCCGCAGATCCCTGCTCCACTTCGAAGTTCAGACAACTATTTTACACTGAATCTGCTACATCATTCAGAACGTAGGAATGCTGGTTTCTTGTGTATTTCATGCTGTAAACACGCAAAGCGGAGAACTGAAAGCACCATTGCTCAAGAAACTATATTATCATGATGAGAGCACCGAGTAGGATTAGACCACAGGACATTTTTATCTGAACATAGGTGGAGCGGTCGCAAATAGCTAAGCATCGCATAACAAAGGAAGCTCTCGACACAACATCACGGTATCTATTCCTCCAAGCAATCGCGGACTTCGTAACAACCAAGGCGCGCTCTTTGAAATGACTGGCAAAGTGGAATTAACCCAATGAAGGAGCCGCTCTTGCTACCGTGTTGGTACAAACCAGCAATTAAGCTTCCATCATCACAAGCTTCTTCAGTTCTGACAAAGAGCTGGATATATCACGCACTAATCAGGATCTAACCACACAATGGGGCAAGTTCCAAGCCAAAGGTTAACTCATTTGTCTTGTGAGCAGTTAAGGTTTCAAATCTCACGGAAATCTCCTCATAATTACTTGTGAATATGTATACAACAGCAACACCATATCACTACTTCAGTCATAAAGGCACCAGAAACTAAACTCTGCTACAGTTTGGACAACCACACCTGGTTCTTTTTATTACATGCCACAAGCTAGAAGTACCTTAAAATCCAAAAACAGATGCTCAGATTTTGCCTAGATGCAGGGAATACAATACGTGTCGGAGTTGGAGTTGCTTTTCTAAGTTTCGCAACCAACTGAACATGGCTCTTCCATTGATGAGTAGATTACTCTACAGAACAAATTGTCCCTATTAATAAGATATGATCCCCACGAGATGTTCCTTCTTCACTCTACTGTGTCGCTTGCAGCTTAAAAAAAAGGCGGGAAGCAGAGCATTAGCAGAGCCATAAACTTTTTGTGTTGCTTGTTAAGACGTAGTAGCATTCACTACTTGTCCTGCGGAGGCATTAAGGAGCTTCATTCCCTCTTCGCTCATCTGCTGAACTTCCACAGGCGACAAAATTCTGATGCAACGGACACAGCCAACAAATTCCCTGCACAACATGCAGATTGTGAAGTTCATTAATTACAAAACCTATGTTTGGCCAAAGATTAATTACAAGGTTGAGAATGGCTACCAACAAAACAATTATTATCTTTTTCAACAAATAAAAATAAGAAGATGAGGGATCAAACTTTGTTAAAGAAACAAGGAAAAAAATTCAAACTTAGTGTCAAACTAGTAAATAATTCAAAACACAAACTTGAGCAACAAATATTAGGACACCGGTAAAGGTAAGAACAGAAGGTTAACAGGTTGTAATGACTGCTGAAAATTTTTTAGCACCCTTTCGTAATTGTCAAAAAAGTGATTCATCGTTGCAAAGATTTTGAGTAGAAGAAATGGCCACAATCATTGTGTAAACAAATGGGCAGTCAAAAGTCTTACTCCCAAGGATCATCACCAACAAGCAAGACGTCATTCTCATAATCGACATAGACCAGTTTCCAGCCAGAGCCCCTTGGATCATTTAGCAGCCCCTCAAGTCCAAACATGTACTCTATTGCAGATAACAGCTCCTCATAGTTTTTAAAATTTGTCACATCAATCGACCTTCCGACTGATCCTGCCTTTTGAACCTGTTCCAGAGATTTCATCAGAAGCTTTGATCAAGAGCACAGGGAACAAGAATAGAACATCTACTTAAACAGATACCAAGCCTATCCGACTTCCAACCAATAAAAGTCACTGTACACAACCTTTTGACAACCATAAGCATTCTAAATGTTGATATATGAAGAAAAAATCAAGTAGTGTCGCTCAGCCAATCAGACAGAAACTGCAATTTGATACCTTGGTATAGGTGCGCATAGGTGCGGCTACTTGCTGCTGCCATGTGCTGTTTTTCAAAATGCTACTCTCATCAAAATCAACATTGCTCGAAGATGTACCGCCTGAATTATCAGGGAAGTCTTGTCTTGAGAAAGCCTGAGAATCTGCAAGACTTGCAGAAGTAATCTGAGACTGAACATCTTGGCTTGAACTGAAGTTGCCCACCAAACAATCTGAAAGATTTGGAAAAGGTCCATCCTTTATTGTGCAAAAATCGTCTAAAATGGCACTTGAGATAGATGGATCAATTGCAGAACTTCCACCATTGCTAGCATCTAAGTTAAGACAACTATAAATTCCACTCTGGTTGTTGCTCTCAGCAGATAAATCCTTCAAACAAACTGAATTGGATATGCCACAAAGGCTTGACGGGTCCTGCTCGGGAAGTGGAGTAAGTTGGTCTCCTTGGGATGGAAAGCGCAAATTAATGCCCTGATGATCCCACAATTCCTGACTAATCAAAGGTAATTGGCCTACTGGATCTCCAAAAGTGGCAGATGGGTCTTGTGACCCACAAACGGAAAATGGGCCTGGCGATCTAATTAATGCAGCTACAGATTTATTTGTAGAAGAGAACATCAACTCATCAGGGTTTACAAAAGGGGATGACCCATGCAGCACATTAGAATCGGCGACGGGTATCTGCAGGGGTTGTGGAGGCCATGAACAGGCCTGCGATTGAATTTGACCCTGGTTCTGGTTGAGGATTATCGGATGGTTTGAGTGGTTTTGTTGACTGGAAGGACCAGAGGCAATATTTTCCTCTGGAAGCTCTCCAATGGAGGTCGAAGGTACTTGGTTTAGTACATCTTTTTTGAGGTGGGAATCTACATTCAACTTTTCATCCTTTGTCTCTACCGGTGCTTGATTTTCAGTCTTGTATGGAGGCGGCACCTTGTTAGTTACATGAACTTCAGATGACAGACCCATGGCACTAGATTGATCAGGACAGAGATGAGGATATATAAGCTTTGGCGGAATGGCACTTTCCGTATTGAAAGCCTGTGGCTTCTGATTCATTGTTCCCTGCATAGTGTTCACTTCATGCCCAGGAATGACCTTAGGATTGTAATCTTGAGGAAGAGAAGGATGGTTCACAATTTGAGGTTGAGGCTTCATTATCATCTTAATTAGCTGCTCCGAGCACAGATTTGGAACTGAAGCAAAAGGAAGAAGGTTCATGCCTCCACCTTCAGGAACCTGGATAAGAGGTCTCTTGACTAAATTTCCCCATTCAGTTTCTCCTCCTGAAAGTAGGAAAAACAGTAGTGTGTGACTGCAAGGTCTTGCAGGTTGATTCATGCAGCAATCAATGCAATAGCAAGGGATGACTAAATATTTGGGCCACATAACAAGTTTGCGAATGCAAGAGAAATACCCATAAAACCAGTATGCAGTGGCCTTTTGAGAGCTGAGGTCAGAGAAGGAAAAATAAAGAGACTTTCTGGGGTCTCAATATCCCATGGACTGACCCTATTCTGCTTATCACCACACCCCGGTTCATCCCACTCCACCTGTTCGCACAAGTGTGAGAAGCTGAATTAGGAAACTAGCAACATATGGTCCACAGTTCGGATCAGAAGAAAACAAAGCTACCTGCAAATTTCGCCATTTTGATCCAGGCCATCGTAGTGGATCCAAGTCACTAATGCCAATTATTGTACCCATATATCTGAAAGAGCAAAATTTCACTAAATGCTAATTTTATGGATGTTCTTTGAAACCACAGCTAAAATACTAAGATAAAAACCACTAAAAGAAGAAGCATGTTTGGAAAAATCATCAGAAAGTTACCTGCGTTTTCCTGACTCTTCAGTTTCAAACATCATGCCGAACCTCATGCCAACAGAAATCCTAGTCCCATATACAGCTTTTCTGTATTTAACCAAAGGAATGACAAATTCCGACGGGCATGCCCTGGAGTGATAAGAGATACCAAAAAAGTCAAAACTAGGTTGAAGAAACAAAATGGAAAAAGCCAAGATGTGACTAGGGTAGATAGGACAAAACCTCGGATTGTAGAAAATCGTGAATGAGCTTCGACTTGTGGCAGCATGAGCCGCAGCTGCAAGGATGCCAATATGCATGCTATCTGTCGATAAAACCGACGATGGTAACGTTGTTTGTTGGCGATTCGCACGCCTTACACCCACCATCAGCTGTGACTTCTCATCCCTAACAGAGAAAAGTAATTGTACTTCATACCTTAAAGCTTCAAAGGAAAAAGACATCTTGTGTTGACACATCTTATGTGAAGGCCTACAACCTTCCCACAGAAAAGAGATACTCATGAGTTTTTGGGAAGATTATACAATGGAGGATCACACGACTCAACTAACCTATTTGTGAAGCATCCTCTGCAATTTGAAATGTAAAGTTCTTCTTGAGTAAGCAATAATCAAATTAGATCATAACAAATAAATTGCAGAAGCACTATATCTAGAAAATTTTAAAAGCCCAAAATCCAAGTGACTCCTGACGAAAAGTTGGATTTTAGAACAACGGTCCAGCAAGTAATACAACTATAGATGAAGCATGGTAGTCACTAGGCAGCCCAATGTAAGGCTTCAGATAAATTATTTATTTGAAGCTTTTGTCTAAACTAGGACGAACCTAACTCGCTTGATGACAACATCACCTGTATTCACTATGGAAGTCAAGATATTAGCTGGGTAGAACAGCAATTTCACCATACAAAAAGCCACAAGAAATCTCATACAGTTGAGAGAACTCAAACAGTTCTGGAACTCATTGAGCTAAACTGAGTGGATAACGCGATTGAAAATACCTAATGAATAGAACAGAATCGCCTGCTCGGAGCCTTTTTGCACCAACAAACAAGCTCCACCCAGTGGTAAGAAGGTGTCGCTTTGGCTGTCCTATTGAAAATGTACAAACGGAATTACTCAAGAAAGCGAAAACCAATTGCACGAGGGACAATGATAATAAGGACAAGAACATGCAAAAGTAATTCAGAATGAGCATAACATGTTTAACAATGAATTTGCACAATTAACGACTCTCACCCCTGTATATATGGCGGAATGTCCAGGTGTTATCATGTAAATCTCGAACAACAAGCTCTTGAGTTGGTGGTTGCATTGCGAAATCCTGAAATGCAAAGTTAATATGCAAATTAATCGTTGCCCTCTGCTTGTGGCTTTACCACAGTGCCAAGAAGCTTCGATGTTAAAGATTTAGGAAGCATCACCAGTGGAGGGAAGAGCTTTTCTGCTGCTCTCCGTGGCACTGAGAAGCCACCATGTGTACTTGTATCACTCGCCGTCAAAGTCTTGCAAAAGAACTCACTTGGATGTTTGCTTGGCCTTAGTCCAAAGTCAGGTACTGGAAATACATCTTTTTCCTAATCCAACAACAGATCTGTGACTTTGGAATTTTTTCTTGCTTTGTAAAATGAGAAGTTAGAATCAAATTGCATCTGGGCTTACAGAATTAACAGGTTGAAGACACATCTGAGCATATATTTCATCTGTCTCTCTGTCGGCCTATTATACATTTTAAAACGAGATTAATAAGTACTAGTTTGTATGAAATTGCCAAGAGACCAATCTAAAAATGCCGATGGTTAGGTGTCTAACAGAAAAAATCACCTACATGGAGAGTCACGTTGTGAACTTGGCACATAAGCTGTGATGGGAGATTTGGATAATTTGGAATTTGTGAAGTAGCCGTTCTTTTAGTAGAGACTGCAACCTGTAAGCAACATATAAGCATCTCATTAGAAAAGAAAAGACATAAAATACGTGATTCCCAGCACAAGAATATAAACTCTGCAACTAGTGATCCATATGGACTAAATCAGCAAAGTGATAATAGCTCTAAAAAATTCAACCGAATCTCAGAAAACCATTATAAAGGCACTCAAAGAGGCCTTTACCAGCAATGAATTACAAACAGCATGTACAGTCGGTTTATAAATCCTATTCTTCCTGATGGGCTCTCTCTCTCTCTCTCTCTCTCTCACATGAATAAAAAGAACCCCAGGCAGTAGAAAATGCAGTAAAGTCTCACATTTACTTTAGTAAAGAGATTTTGAATTTGAGTAAACTTCCGTAGTACCCACATATTTGTGAAACTTTAAGTATGGAGAAATAAAGCTCGCTAGAAGTTCCTATCTCGAAAATCAGCAGGCGATCTGTAATTGTCAAACTTTCTACATCAGCCGGTTGAGAAACCACCATTTCCACAGACCGCCATTTAATAGAAAATTTGTATTGAGCCACAACGAGAAAAGTCATGCTGGAAAATCCAGGGATAAAAGATTCAATTCAATAGCATGAGCATATGAATAACTTCAGGCAGCACACACGTGCAAGTTCTTATCTCTCATAGAAGTTCACAAGAGGAACAAAAGCAGAAGCTCACGAGGCCAAGGAAGAAAAAAGGGAAGTGGCCCAGAATAGACAGCTCCCTCTGTGTTCGTATGTATGTCACAAATTGAAACAAAATACATAAAATGCAAACCTGTTCACTGTGTCCTTGAGGGAAATAATACACCAGACTTCCAACCTGAGGCAATGTGACAAGCGGACCCGCACAAGCGTGCCATAACTCTGAATTTATTGTCTTCCGAGCTCCTGAATATGAAATCAAAACCCAAGGCACCAAAAGATGGAACATCTGAATAAACTGCTTTAAGCCAAAGATTCTATAGAACAAAGTGAAAGTATGAGCCAGAGGAAGCTCTGTCATAAACTTGCCAGTTTAGACTTCATCAAGAATCTAAAATTTTCAAAGTAGTCGAAGAGAATGCAAAGTTCTCTTTTTTCATTTTCTGTTCTGTTCTTTTTTTTCTTTTTCTTTTTCTTTTTCTTTTTTTTTTTGAGAGAGAGAGAGAGAGAGAGAGAGAAGGGGAAAATCTAACCAGACTGATCTTGAATTTCTTTCAACAGCTTCATTTCTTCAAGAAGAGTAGGCTGGGGTAGAGTCAAAGTCACAGGCCCTCCAGTCTTGATGCTTCCCTCTGCAGAAGAACCCATCTCTTTGCTTCCCTCTCTAACTCTCTATCCCTGCCTCTCTCTACTTCTACCACCCCAACTTAAAGAAACAATCCATCATTTTGTACTCTTGGACCAAAACCCAGAAATCAAATGGTCCCATTCTTAGTCCTCCACCGGCAGAAAAACCCAAGAACGTTCTTCTCTCTTTTCATCACGCACCAACCGAACCGAGGAAGTGACATATCGGCATGTCCCTTGGGGAAAATAAGGAGGAGGATGACAAAAATTAGGAATTGCCGACTGTCCGTCTGTCCATCTGTCTGTGTGTTGGGTTGTGTTGTATGGAACTCTCACATTCCAAAATCGAAGAAAAGACAACCGGAGCTGGGGACACAAGAAAGAATCCAAAAGATCAGAGCCTGCAAAAAGTCACTGTGAGGAAGGCCAATCCTAATGTGGGAAGGAGGAGGTTTTTATTTGCTTTTGCTTGCAGAGAAACCCAGGAAAGAAAAACCCCCATCAGTTTCCATCAAGCCACGCCTCCCAAAGCACAACTCTCTCTCTCTTTCTCTCTATATGGGGCCTTCTACTTATATACTTTTGGCTTTTATTTTACACCAAAATACTCGTCTTTAAGTGCTTCGCTGAACCCACCATACTTGTAATATCTCACTTGGATATCAAACACTTAATGAAAATGAACACACCTCTCTCTCTCTCTCTCTCTCTCTCTTTATGGGTGAGAGAGGATTGGGAAAAGTGTGCATGCTCTTATCCTGCGCACGCTGCCCCGCTGCTATAAGTGGCGATTTCCTTGCAGCTTTAAATTGCGAGAGACGATGAAACTGGGAAAAATAAATAAAAAAAAAAAGAAAAGAATGCAGAGGGGGGAGGAGAGCTGAAGAAAAAGGAAATGTGAAAATGGGTGGGAGAAAGAAAGACCAAGAGAACACGAAAACGCTTTAAAACAGTACAGAGAAAGATACGGGTGCGGGCGCGCCCCCGAGAGAGAGAGAGAGAGAGAGAGCCGACTTTGTTCACCAAAGAGATTGAAAGATGAGATTTTTTTGAAAAAGCGGGAGAGCAGGGGCGGCATTAATGGAAAGAGCGAACGGGGCAATTTAGCACGTGGAAACGAGGGTCCGCATCGCCAGCCCCCCTCCCTTCTTTCTCTCTCCTTTTGCTTTGCGCCTGCCTTCTTCTTCCCTCGTCCTCCCTTTCTCCCGTTAGCTCCGGCTTTCGCCTGGTTTTTAAAGGGCGGTTCCCCTTTTTCTTTCAACTCGTTTCTTCCGTCGGAAAGAAAGGTATGATGAGAGGCATGCCGAGACTTGTGGCAAAGCGCAAGTTCCTTGATACGCTTGTTAAGTAAGCTTAGCCCACAATAATTCTCTTTTCGAAGCAGTTAATTATGAACAATCATTGTAGGGAAAAAATGTGAAGATTTCTTACTTCTTTACGATTACTCATTTAAATTCGACGGTGCTTGTAATCTAAAATAAAGATAAACTCAAAGCTAAATTTTCAACGATCCAACCTATTTACACAATGCTAATTTAAAAAGCAAACATATTCCAAAATGAACGAGTAAATTCCCCCTCACCGACGGTGCTTGTAATCTAAAATAAAGATAAACTCAAAGCTTTGGATCTAACTAATTCAATTCGAGACTACCCAAGGACCATGCAGTGATTAGAACTTCAAACATTCTAACCCCTTCTTTGAGCTGGCTTGAATGCCAAGTTGCCCCAACTCAACGCTCAAGGAAGACCCCGAGTTGGGGCAAAGATAAACTCAAAGCTAAATTTTTAACGATCCAACCTGTCGCTGTAATACTTGTGTCAATGCTAATTTAATAAAGCATCCGACGACAGTAGATTCCAAAATGGGAATACATAATTTGACATGACATCTGATCGAATGAATATATCGTTTATAGAATTATTTAATGGAAAAACAGGAGGGAAAAGGGGGAGATATGGAAAAACAAAAGAAGGGGGGTGGGGAGGCGGAAAAAAAAAAGGTATTCCTTGGTCCTGCTTTTCGGCTTCTGATAAATTTGACCGGGATCGGTCACGCGTGAGGTACACGACAAATACGAGATCAGAGGAGGCGCACGTTAACGTGGAAGACGACGTGTCGTGTTGCAGTCGCAGATGTTTGGGGGCGTCTGGTGAGCCTCGGCGCCGTTTCGTCGTTTTTCACGTAGAGTGGAGCAGTCTACTAAGAAAAGAAAAGAGGGGGAGTGTATGTTTACTCCAGTAGTCCCACATTAGTCCGCAGCCGTGCGTTCGTGTCCCTGTTCCGTGGGTCCCATCTGCCCCCTTCCGCTGCATTTTTTGTCAGTTCCCTTGCGGGCATTAATTTGAATTCCTAAAAAATGAGAGTTACTTGTGCATCATTCGGTCGGTGCATGATGTCTCTTCTTATAATTCGTGCAATCGAGAGTCGTATCGTCGCCAACGGCGACGTCCAGACTCTGATAATTCGAACCATTTTGATCAGTTATGCAATGGAGTATTATTTTGACCATAGATTCTATAGGTTACGCCCAGAGTAGCACATGTGACTTAAAGACTATTTTTCTTTGAAATAATGACATAAACAGTCCTTAAACTTTCGTCAAATATGTAATTTGATCTATAAACTTTAACTTTAGATTTTAACCTAATATGCAATAATCCAATGTACAATATGATTCCCAAATTATTGATTCATTCAGTCTATAAAATTTTGTAATGTTCAATATAATCCATAAATTTCATGAAAATGTTCAATATGGTTCTTTCATTAATTCAAGACTAGATATTACATTGAACGCTTTCATATAATTCAAAAATTATATTGAACATGTACAAAAATTTCAGGAATTTTATTAAACAAATTAAAATTTTAGAGATTATATTGCACATTGAGCTAAAATTCAAGAACCACATTGAACAAACTAAAAATTCAAGGACTAAATTACATACTAAGTCAAAATTCGTGAACTATTTGTGTCATTTTCTATTGATTCTTCGTATTTAAGTTTAGTTTTATTTTCAATCGATTCTCATAACCAAGTAATATAATTAATAATAAATTGCATTCATGTGTTTTGTTACTTGATTATGGCCAAAATCATGTTTAATTTGACAAGCAAACCAAAATTTAGTGCATGGATGCTATTGGTTGGTGAAATTAGGACTTAATTACATAGAGTTTGAATGATTTAGGACTAGATTGTACTTCGTAAAGAAACATTAAGGACTTCTAGTCTAATTTTTCTTTTTGAGAATTTTCTATATATGATATTTCATATTTTATAAAGTACTTGCATGCCCATAACCTCACATAATGTATAATGTGTTAAAAAATTTGACGTTCATGATGTATATGATGGGGGAAATTTACATATATGTTCACAAAACATCATAATCTACACATTACCATTGTACAACTTGAAAATAAAAATATTAACGATTTAATGTAAATATTCTTATCCTAAACCTTGGAGGGTCTTGACATGAGTGACCTACTTTTGAGCGGCCGCTTATAAGGGCAAGCACCTACGCCCACCTTAGAGAAGGGGTCAGTCGTCCCTCGCATGACTGTCCTAAAGGTAAATGCTTGGCGATGAGGAGTGGCATCACCATTGTCGGGTCGAGAGTGCTTCAAGGGGCCACAGGCCTACCCCTACCTCCCTCACTCCCGATTGTACAACCACGATAGCAAAAGTGGACTCCATGGCTGAATATAAATGTCACAAAAAAGGTTAGCAAAGTTGAATGCACCAGAAAGACGAAGTGAGCTCGATTAAAAGAATATGAGGACCGAATTGAACAATATTGAAGTTTTAAAAATCAAAATTCAATATTAGCTAAGAGTACAAGTACTACATTTTACGGTAGAAAAATATTGAAAGTGCTAAAAATTGTGTACAACGCTCACTTTAATGTTAAAATTTTTTAACGAACCTCTTAAGTGTCAAATCAGAGAAAAACAATTACTTAAGTGCCAATGACAAGAAATTCTAACAAAAATAGTACATGACATTTACAATTAAAATTTTCATATGACTTAGCATATCATTTCCACATAGTGTGCTTGGCACTAAAATGATCGATTTTTAACAATGATTGGTATTGAAGCGATTAATTTAAACAAAATTTGGTGCTCAAAAGGTCACTATTTACAACTTTTAAACTCGTCGTTTAGGGGCTATATGCTAACTAAGCATGCTAGCGAGCCACGTCAATTTGAAAATTAATAAAATATGGCAAAATCAGATATCTGGCAACCCAAATTAGAGTTGGCATTTAAGTGATCCGAAAAAAAAAACTTTTAGTATTAAAGTGAGCGGGGTACACAACTTTTAGCACTTCTAATGTCATTTTCCTTACTTTTCACATTGTCCTTCTTTTTTTCCCAACATTATTTTATTCTTGCAATAATTCTACGTTGTTGGGTGAGTGAGCTGCCGCAAAGGATCATTAGTAGTTATTGGGTGGTTCTTGGACCATCTTGCAATAATTCTACGTTGTTGGTAGATGCCAACTGAAAAAAAAGGAGTAACATACAAATAATGTTTACTGAAATTATGATACAATGTTTTAAATAATTTGCCAAAACTTACTAAATGTTGAATGTCCACTACTTATTAAAAATGTTCACTGGCAATCTATTAAACACTTAGCTCCGTTTGTTTCAAGAAAAATGAATTTTTAGAAAAAAAAAATTCTTAAAATTATTACTTATATTGCTTGAAATAATTAATTAATAAAAAAATATTTTCATTATTAACAACAATTTATGCCAAAACATCTTTATGGATGATGCAATATTTTTTGTTATTTATTTTTGTAAGCAATACTAGTGATCAATTTAGAATAATATTTTTTAAATTATTTATTTTTTATGAAACAAACGGTGCATTTTTTAAGAAGTGAATAGTGATAGGTATAAAGGTTGGATGGCTATTGTTGGTTGACGATATCACTGTGGAGGACCTGCACTATTTTTCTCAAGAATTGCAACTTTTATCCAAACTTATGGCCCATTTAATAAAATTTAAAAATAATTTTTGAAATTAAGTATGGATTTCAAGTGCTAAAATAGTGTCTAATAGTAGCTAAACACCTAATACGAGTTGTTATTAGTTTCTTACCAGACAAATAATTAGGGATGATTTTGGAGGTTTTGTTGACATAATTGTTGATATTATTATTCTTTTGAATAGATTAAGTAGGGCATCATTAATTATTCCATTGAGCGAATTTTTTAAATTGAATTCCTCAAGTCAAGACTAGCTAACATTATCAAAAAAGCTTAGCTTTAGCATGTGTTGAATATTTTATTTTGTAGCACTTAATGAGGTTATCAAACACGGCCTGTTTGGCAAAATTGAAAATTAAGTACTGAATGTTAAACATTGACAATTGTAAGTGCTAAAAAAATGAATGTTGTTTGATATTAGCTTTATATTGAGTATTGGATCACATTTTTTGTTGCCAAATATGAAATTGCGAATGCTATTGGCGGGATTTGGTTTTGAGGAATGTAATAGATAAGATTGCGTTACCTATTTGGATGTATTTTCTATTGAATGTATTAAGTGACCCAATCATTACTTAGCTTAGTGTTTTTTGACTTAATAGAATCTAAGTCAAAACTAATTATGATTGTTGCTAATTTCATCAAGTATTGAATATTGTTCTTCATGTAATACAAATCAGCTTGATAATTAGTTCCCGCCTATTCTCAACTCAAGCAAAATTTTTAGTTAATTAAAATGAACACAATTTGTCTAAAGTTCACATAGTTCGAAATTGATTCGAAAAATTAGCAGAGAAATTAATGTTCTAATATTTAGTTTATTTTTCGAAAATAAGTACAATTTAAAAATGTTTTAATAATAGATAAAGAGAGATGCTGTTAAGTTTTAAAATATCAAAAAGAAAAAAAAAATCAAAATAAAGTATGTTCGCCAATACATGCCCATGCAAAGCGGGGTCATGTATTTAGTATCAAAGTAAACATAAGTAGACAATTAATAGATGGGAAAATTGTCCAAAAAATTATAAATCTATTATATGGATGACAATTTAGTTATAAACCTTTATATTATAACAACTTAATCCTAAATATTTTGATGATTTACAAATATAATCATAAACCTTTTGACAAGTTTTCGATGTAGTCATTTTGGCCAAATATCCGGATAATAGGTTTACGACTAAATTGACAAATTTTCAAAAGATTTAAGACTAAAATGACACAGAGAAATGGAAGTTAAGTTGATGCATAACATAGTGCAATAAGGCAGTTCAAACTTTTACATTTGGTTTCAATGTGCACAATCAAGAAATGGAGCAAAATAACAACTATGATACACCCAAGATTAGCGAAGTTGATTAGAGCATCAAGAAATTTCCAGTTCAAGAACTAGATGTTACTTATTCAAAGTCTCTCAACTACATGCAAACTACTATTAATTAGAGCTGTCTGCATTGACAAAGGCTAGGGTTCTCCAATTAGCTAGGTTTTATGCTTATGACCATGGATTATTGACAAAAATAATAACAGTAGTTAAACTTCCCAAGAGCATAGGATAGTCCAATTATTGTACTTGTGACGCAAACGTGGCTGTTGAAAACTTTATGGAGCGTTCAGATAAACAAAAAACCAAAGGGGGACTAAACCACAAACTCGTGTAGCATCTAATAAATGGGCCATAACTTTTTATTTGGGAGAAATTATGACACTTATAATACCAATATGGGAATCTCGTTTCTTGTACTTATGCTGAATGTAACAGATTAACTTGTTTGCTGTTGTTTGAGCCCTTAAGCTCCATTGTGTTCATGGATACCATGCCTCCTTTCCTATTTTTAGGTCTATTTTCTACACTATTTCCAAACTTCTAAACTGCATAAAGTTATTTTCGGATTATTTTGCCACACCGAGGCTTCCGAATACTCATTTGCTCGTGTCGAGATCATAGACAGCTTTTATCATTATTTTCAAAAATACCACAAGACAAATTTTCTCCCAAATTGCAATTGCGAGTTTTACTCGTGTTCATCCATCATTTTCCGTCACGTCACGTCACATCCTCCTCATAAGACAAGAAACAAATGAATCCGGATCGTCATAAACCAGCTCGGATCTTGTTAGGATCATCAGAAACCAACACTCGAAGGGCAAGGACACGAGATCGGCCACAAAAGTGGGGAGGGAGGCGGTGTTAACTTGTTACCTTTCCCTAAAAGATGGCTCATGCCAGGGGCATGATAAGGAATGATGATGAGCCTTTTCCCACCATTTCTTGCATGGGGGCGGAGTTGAGTACGCATGAACAAAAGCGTCACGCGATCCACTTTAGCATTTCAATGAGGGAGATCAACTTGGGACCCACCAGTCCCTTCTTGTTGCTGATAGCTGCTGATCTATGAAGATGCCCAACGTTGGAAGATAAGCCAGCTCTTTTCTAATTGTGTACTCCGCTTTTATCCCTCATATACGCGATGGTCGGCTACCTGAATCTTAACTCTCATGTTATTCGATTTGAGAACTTGGTGAAGTATTTAATTGGGTACGAGATCTGTCAATCTAAGATGGCTTTCTCTTCATCAAAAGCATATTTAAGCTCCGGTTGAAAATTTTACATAGAGGGCAAGCTTCTTTGCTATAGACAATTTGATCGAGTAAATTTATTTTGTGATTAGCCAAGCATTCGCGTTGAAAAACACTAGGCTCAAGACATGTTCATTTTCGAGCTTTTCAGTCTATTTGGATTAGGGAAATATATATTGAAGTAATTTCATCATGTCTCATATATTTGGCTTAAAGAATTGTCACTAAGGTTGTTAGAAGTGACTTTCTTTAACACAGGAGTGTCGTTCCCGACAATTTTGACAAAAGTTGAGGGGCGTAGAAATTATGTTCGATCTTATCTGACAAAAGGGATGAGTCTAAACCTAGTCCTCTTACTGGACCAGTTTTTTTAGAAAGAACGGACGCAAAGGCAGGTTGTTGCAATGGTCAATATCTCATTTTCATCGAGAATAATTACACAACTCAACCGCAACCTCAATCACCGCTAAGATTGCTCAATTGCACAGCTAAGGCTTGGTTTGTTCGCGAAAAATGAATGATTTGTAATTTATTACCTAAAAATGATCATTTATATCACATAAGGAAATGAATAAACAGAATATATTTTTATTGTCCACGAAAATGTTTAGACACAAGTTGTTGTCAATAATAAAAATATTTTCCATTGACTAATTATTACAAGTGAAACAAATAATCACTTTTAGAAAAAAAAATTAAATCATTCATTTTTTGCCAAACAAACGAAGCCTAAGGGTGTTTTCTTTCATAGAAAACTCAAAATTAGAAAAATGTTTTCCGAAAAATTATTGCTTGTGTTGCTTAGGAAAGCAAATGGATAAAAATAGGTCATCACCTATGAAAATAGTTAGGTGTGAATTGTTGTCGATGATGAGAACATTTTCGTTGATAAATTTTTCTAAGCAATTAAACCAATTATTTTTTGAAAAATACTTTTCAAATCTTGAGTTATTCATGAAACGAACGCACCCTAAGATTGCTTGGTACAAGAAAATAGGATTTCTAACACCCAAAATAAATATAAATAGTAATTATAATAAAGAATCATTATTGAGATTGACTCTAAAGTTATGATTGATCCTTTTAGTCTAGAGCTTATAATTGATAATGTTGGCCTATTTTGCTTAAAGATTTTATAAGACTGTTGCACTATCACTTTGAGGATGCAACATAACTTGATAATCTTGGAAATAATAAGCACTTGGATACTAATTTCTTTTAATTACCTTCTACAGAGTGACTCATGTTTTATTCAGTAGGGATAGTAGATCTATGATGATAAATTTTGTATTCGACTTTAACCATTTAAAAAACAGAAAAGAAAAATGAAGAAGTTATCATACTAACAATTGTCTAACCATCTTCACGTGAGAAATCCCTTGAAAAGAGATTCAATCGTGGTTTTCTTTTTATTCATATTTTCTCGCCGATGTTTGTATTAATTCGAGCCAGCATTAACTATTGTCTGTTGAAATAATTTTCATCATGAAAATGGGTGACTCTTGATTATAAAAAGAGGTCACTGGTGGTTTTTATTTTGTTGACATAAAATGTTATGATGATTTATCATGAAATGTGGTGATGGTGGGGATAATAAGATACCTATTCCCAAGGTATTTGTTGATTAGTTGTCTATAAATAACACAAAACCATCACAACCATTCAAGGATCGCAACTATTCATAATAACAACTTCTTCTTTTTTTATAACTCTCATTTCTTCTCTTTTCTCACAAAAGTTTCACAACACATTCAAGGTGAAATTCCAATAGAAAATTGAGTAATTACTGAACTCATTTCTCCATGACTTTAGTGAGTATCATGGAGATATATTTGTTCTAAACTGGGTGACATATATAGTGAGGGCAAATAATATCAAAGGACGGTGATCGTCATCATACATCAATATATCAAAGATCTATAACTACTATCTTATCTTCATCAGCAATCAAATTTTCCCATGATTATTAACCTTAAAGGTGGCAACCATGGCAAGACAACGACAATAGCCTCCTATATCAAGCCGCACTCCTCTCTCTCTCTCTCTCTCTCTCTCTCTCTCCATGCACCTACCCTTTTCTTTCATTTCCTTTTCTTTTTCCTTAATTTTAAAATTATCTCCTTTTAGTTTAAGATAACTAATTCTCATTTTGATCTTAATCGTAAGCATTGTCATTGAATGCCACGTAAGCATTCTCCTGAGCGGAATTGAGCAACATGTTAGACATCTGTCTTTAATTGAAATGAAATCATACGGTAAGGTATTCTTGTGATAAGACTTTAAGGTGAAGCTAAATCGGGAAATCGAACTAATGATCGATCTTTCTTTCTTTTTCTCTCTTTCTTTTTGGGTGTAAGCCAGAACAACAAAATGAGAAGGACTCGAATATTCGAGAGGTAGAGAGTAACCCACCATTTTGAGATAGATTTTCCATGATAATAAGAGTTGTATTTCATTTAACTGCCATTCAATAGATTTTACAAGGAGGAATGTCATGAACGCCAGTGAAAACTTAGGTTAAGTTATTTTTGTGGGAACCAATTTTCATAATGAACTTCCAGTAACTGAATTATGAATCAACTTGGTAAGTTGATCCAAGCTGTAGAATCGCTTGGTAAATTATTGGCATATTGCTGCCCCCAAAGCTTAAGTATAGATCCCTCCCTGCCGATGTGGAATGCAAGACATATTTGATTTTGCCATCCTCGCCTTGCGCCCAAAACTATTCTTTAATGCATTGGTTACCCGAAATAACATCGATAAGTTCGTGACCGACCAAAAATAAATAAATAAATAGATATTCAAAATTCAAAAGTAGAAACTTTTTGGATGAGAGATAGATGATATGGGTGGAACCTGAATAAGTCCCTAAACTGTTTTGTCTTAACTTTAGGATGTAAAAATTCAGGGTATTGTTTGTCTAGGTGGGGCCAGCAAAATGTTTGTCTAGGGGGGCCATCCTGGGGTGGGTGTGACATGTGCATTGCATAGTGTCTTATAACCAACTTGTTGGCCCAGTATACCTAATTAAAAGACACTGTGCAAAGTGAGATATTCAAAATTCAAAAGTAGATATTTTTTGGATGAGATAGAGATCATATGGACAGCGCAATTAATTAGTCAATTAATTGTTGGTCATGCACCGAATGTATGGAATATCATTTTTCATAAATCAAACCAACAAAACCCTGAGGATTGCCTCTAAGGCTGGTGTTAAACATATTTGTTTAGGATATATGTAAATTTCAAAGTATTGATTATAAGTATCACCAAAAATTCTTTTATCATGGCTCAATTTGTTTCGCGATAAAAATTGAATGATTTAATGGTCACTTGTATAGCTTGAATAATTAGTCATTGAGAAATATTTTCATTATCAAAATAATTTATGTTTAAATATTTTATGAAATGTGAAAAATCTTTCATTCATTGATTTTTTTAAGTAATACAAATGATTATTTTTAGAAAATATTTTTTAAATCATTCATTTTTTTTTTGCGAAATAAACGAAGCTCTATGTGAATTGTTTTAATAAAAGCTATCGTTACTCAATTGCACTAATTTTTCTAAAATTACTTTTGTAAGCAGTACTTTCAAAATCGAAATATTTCGCATTGAGTATGTTTAACTAGTGTTTGGACCCCAAAAGTGTTTGGACCCCAAAATGACAGACCTACGTAGAGAGAGAGAGAGAGAGAGAGAGAGAGAGAGTTTTTTTTTTGCTTTTGTGGGTATCGATGTATTTTTTTATTATTTCAGGAACAGTACCTCTACCCTGCACATATGAACATAAAATATACGTAAAATATTTTCTCTCGATAAAAAAAGGGTGAAAAAACTGAGTGATCCCGAGATGGCACGTGACAGCGCCAATTGAGAGTTTCCCGGCATCGGCATGCGTTTTTTTTTTTTTTTTTTACCACGGGATTGAGAGGAAATGCGATCGGACGGTGTTTATTGGACGCTGAAATCAAGCGGCACGCCTGCTCCGTTCGATGGCTTCGGAACTTAAACTCGCTCCATTCTCTTTCGGCTTGAACTGCACTCCATTTTTGACTTTTCAGTTTGCGCGTGCAGCTTTCACCGTTCAACGTTCAAAGACTTACATGCGCCCGCTACATTTGGCATCCATGCAGAATGATCCGTGGAATCATGGTTTTTCCTTTTTTCTATTTTTTACTGGCTATACAAAGATGAAATTTAGAATCGTAGCTACAAAAATTAATGGTGATAAACGGAACGATATTGCCCAAATCACGTAAATTGAATCCTCAAAATGGGTATCTAAGGTAATTATCATTTCGAGTCAAGTCAAGGAAAATTTGCTCCATGTACCTAGGTTTGGTGGATTGGGTCGAGATTTCATGAGACTTGCGAGAGTTTTCACAGAATCAATAATTGTGATGCACTAAGTCCTATGAAATCAAGCACAAGTATTTTTCCTTTATAGGGTCTCTCTCACATTATTGGTAAGTTTGGGTTGTGTATTTCCTAAGTAAAACATTGACGTTCTTATCAATATTTGATTTGGTATAGAGCTGCGTGGGATAAATAGGATGAACCATGCACTTCTAGCAAGTGACACTACGTTGATATTATTTTTAACACTTCAAGTATAACATCAAATGTGAGATATCTTTCCAAGTGGTTCATGAGTAAGATCCATCGTAAACGCCATTTCTTTGAGTATTGTTTTCTTCTTTTGAAGGTTTGACATATGTGGATAAATCCATTACAAATGATGTTGAAGTGGCACCCACTTCGGTAGATATACAATTTAGAGACAAAGTAGGCACATAACTAACTTGATGAGGATAGAGAATGATCGTCGGGGACAAAGGGTTAGATAGTGTGCAACTCCAATTACCTTTCAGATTCATTAGTGCAGGATTGAATTAAATCACGTTCTGAATACTCCTTTCAAGACTTAACTCAATGTAAAAGGGCCGAGTCATTGTAGTCAGTCTTTTGCCAAGGGTAAACAACGGACGCCACTTTAATTTAATTAAATTTTTCTATTTTATAAATCAATTTATTTACATAGTATTATTTGACTTTATTATTTTTGACTTTGTAGTTAAAACTACAACCCTGAGCTTATTAGGATTTGAAAAGCTTAAATTGCCGAACATCTAGATGCTAGCGTCAAATTTGTTAATTTATGTCTTTATTTACACTGTTGTTTATCAACAGCGAGATAAAAGGATCAACAGCGAGATAAAAGGATCATATCGGATTTAATATGTTCAAAGGTACTTTTGTCTTTCTTTATCGTAGACATTGACAAATATGCTCTGCCCTTGTCGGTAATTGGCATTTTCCGCTTAGGTCGTGCGTGACGCTAAAAGCTAAATGAGAGACTTGACAGTGAGCATGTTTGGATTGAGTTCATTTTTTTTTCGTTGTGGCGGATACACCATAACCTTTTTTATAATTAAAAATATTGAAAACTCCCATGATTGATACACAAATGTTGACAGGTAAAATTACATAAAAGTTTTCTCCATTTTTTTCAAAATAAAAATTGAACCATATTTTGAATTTTAACGGGAGAACAAAAAGTTGCTTTTTGCTTTGTAGAGGACACAAATAAACACGCCATCTTCAAAGAATCAAATCTATCATTTTTGTTAATTATTACACACACACACACACACACACACACACACACACACATATATAATAGAAAAGCCCTTTTAATGTTCAAATTAAAAATCTCATGGTAGGATTTTGGGAATTCTATTGTAAAATTGAGAAATTGTTTCGCAAAAAATTATGAGGGTGGAATGTTGTGTGAGTGATTAGGTATGCTTGGAGGCTTGAAAATACTAAGAATATTTGAGTAACTTGAATGTAATTGTGATCTTCATTTTATTGCTTGATCTATAGTGGAATCCTATAGTGTTCTCCCCATCCCCATGGTACAAGTCCCATCAACTGAATTATGTATATCTTGTAGTGGTCTCATTTTGTTTATTGTTGTGTTCATTTTTGTTTTTCACAATAATTGGTACTAGAGCCAAACTTGCTGATTTGAAGCAAATTGATGGTGACAAAAGAAAGAAAAGTGAATGATAAATTTAATGGGGAGGATTTTAGTTTCTAGAAGATATTTGTTAAGGATTATATGTATCAAAGAAAAATGCACTTAGACTATTTGGGAAAGAACCAGAGTCTATGAAGCAAATTGATTTGGATTTGCTAAATTGACAAGTGTAGAGCATTGTTCAACTAATGTTGGCTCGTAATATCACATTTAACATCATAAAAGAGAAAATCATTGCAATCTTGAAGAATGCTCCATCAAACATGTACAAGAAGCCCTATGCAACTAATTGATGCAACATTTAATTCACTTTAAAATGGGTGAAGGTGCATCAATTGTTGAGCATATTAATGTATTCAATATGGTCATTAGTCAATTAAGTTCAATTGTGATTAACTTTGATAACAATGTACATGCTTTAATTGTGTTCCTTATTGCATGGTAGTTGGAATACCACTGTTAAAGTTGTTAGTAATTTTTATAGATCAAGAAGCTTGACGTTTGATAAGATTCGCACTATAATTCTAAGTGAAGACATCCATAGAAAGAATATTAGTGAACCAATACGTATTAGTTTAGTAGATGAAGAACTATTACTCGTGCAAGAAAAAATTGTGTGAATTTGAATAGACATAGTCGATCTATGATTGATGGTGTAGGCTATTGGAGTTGTGATAAGAGGGGGGCATCTTAATGATTGTCATAAGCTAAAGAGCAAGAAGGGTAATCGAATTAGAATCAATCTACTAATTATGTTGCTACAATAGTTAACAATAACTTGGACCATTTTAATTATGTCTTGTCCATCATTGAGGATTCGTTGTTTGATAGATGGGTTGTGGATTCTAGTTATTTGTTTCACACTACATCAACAAGAACTGGTTTACTGTTTATCGGTACATAGATAGTGGTAAAAGTGTAGTTGAGGAACAACGCTAAGAATGATACTATAGGTGGTGGTGATGTTAGAATGAGAATGCATGATATTACCATGAAAGCACTAACTAGAGTAAGTCATGTTCCAACAATTCAAGAAGAACCTAATTTCTTTGGTTGGCCTAGATTCATACGGGCATTGTTATTCTTTTGAAGGTTGTTTGAGGTGTTTTGGTGATAATGAGACAAATCAAGCAAAATGGCTTATATGAGCTTGAAGGGAAGATAATGACAAATTTCGCTATAGAGTGGTCAGATGCATTTGCTCAATGGTTTGAATTGTGAAATATGTGTTTAGGGCATCTTTTCAAAAGAAGCTTGAAGATACCAAGTGAAAGGAATTTGTTGGACGTGTGGACTCCTGGAGTGCCTTATCTTTGCACAAAGGGACATTTAAGTGCCATAACTTAAGAAAGGTACACTTAAGTGCCAAAATCGGAGTAAAATGGATCACTTGAGTGCTAATCTGGCCAAAGTCCGGCCAAAATGTTGACGTGGCATTTTTCTGGCGAGTCGAGCCCAAAACGACGCCGTTTTGCATGCTGACGTGGCCAAATAATGCAAAAACGGCGTCGTTTTGGGCTGACGTAGTAAAAAAAAAATAAAATTAATTAAATTAAATTAAAAATTAAATTTAGTTAAAATATTTAAAAATGATAAATTTAAATTTAATTTAAATTTAGTTGAAATATTAAAAAATTAATAATTAAAAAATTAAAAAAATAATAAAAAAGGAAAGTGGGGAGGCGGCTGAGGGATCAACCAGCCCTTAGCCTCCGCCGCTGCCGCCCACCGCCGCCGGGAAGGGCCGGCGACAGTGGGGGGAGGGTCGGCCAGGGTCGATGGGCCTTGGCCAAGGGCCGGGCCAAGGCCCTTCCGGCGCGGCGGGTCGGCGGCGGCGGTGGGTGAGGGCTGGCTAATCCCTTAGTCGCCTCCCCCCTTTCCTTTTTAATTTTTTTTTTTAATTTTTTAATTTTTTATTAATTATTAATTTTTTAATATTTCAACTAAATTTAATTTTAAAATTATTATTTTTAATATTTTAACTAAATTTAATTTTAAAATTATTATTTTTAATATTTTAACTAAATTTATTTTTTAATTTAATTTAATTTAATTTTTATTATTTTTTTACCACATCGTGCCAAAACGACGCCGTTTTTGCATTATTTGGCCACGTCGGTGTGCAAAACGATGTCATTTTGGGCATGTTTATCAAGTGATCAGTTTTTCTTCGAATGTGACACTTAAGTGTACCTTTCGTAAGTTATGGCACTTAAGTGTCCCTTTGGGCAAAGTTATGACACTTGAAGCGTTCTTTTGCCGAATTTGTTGTATAGTTATGTAGCTAAGAAACTAAACGTATGCATATGCAATGATTTAGGCAAATGGCAAAAAAAGTAGTTTATGATGACTATACACGAAAACACGAAGTTTCAAAGTTCATTCACTTGGTTGTAAATAGGATTTTGTTGTTTCCTTTGAGGAATAATGCCATATTTATGCTAATACTTATGGACAACTACTTGAGAAGCACATGGGTGTTTGTGCATTAAGGCATGCGTTTGACTTCTTGTTGGATCTCATTGTTAATAACTATAATAAAAAAAGAGACTGGTAAGAGGATTGAGCATATGCAGATTGGCAATAGCATGGAATTCTGTTCAGCCGCTTTTGAAAAAAAAATTGCATTAAGGAAAATATAGTAAGACACCGCACTAGTGCTAATGAACTATAACATGTTGCAAAGTTGATAAGAAAAAAATCACTAGAGATTGCCATAAAATGCTCTCAAATATTGGCATGGCTAGGAAATTATTAGTGAATGCGCTTAGTATGGCGAGCTATCTTATGAATATTAGGTTGCCAATTATTTTATTCTTAGACTATTAGGTTGCCCGTGTTATACTCGAGTGAATGAGGGCAACCTAGTGTATATTCCTAAGCTATATGCACAAGATGAGTAGGATAAGTGCTTGAAATTAAATTTAATTGTTGTCGGCAAATGAATCACATTTGATGAGTCTAATGCTTCTAATTATGAATGATTGTGGCAGTGTTTATACAGATTTGGATGGTGTTCAGCTCATAGTGGAGTTATAACTAGAAATTCCTAAAGTTGTGGGTGCTAGTATGGTAATCGACACAAATAGTGCATGTAATGAGGTGGAGCATATAGAGCTAATGGTTGATATAATCGTCGAGTTTGACAAGGTGTAGGTCATGCTCTAATTCGGTCCACGATTATGGCGAAATTACAGTATGACTTGGATCTGGAAGATGTGAGTAGTGATTGTGGAGCCCATGAAGGGAGTAACAACAAAGTTTAGATTCTAGCGAAGCAATAGTGACTTGTCTAAAATATTGAGTCAAGGTGAAGATTATTGAACGTATATTTGGAGTTGGACCTCGTGAAGGAAACCCTTAATTGAGTAGGTTTCTTTATTTGACGGCTTTGTAATTTAAGTAGATTCCTAAAAGGAGTTATGTACATACACACTTTTTATCATTCGAAGATGTGTGAGAGAGAGAGAGAGAGAGAGAGAGGTCCTATGCCTTATGTGTAAAAGTGAGTTGGCTTCTTCTTGCTTTACACCCCTAAGCAATCCAAGAGATGTGTGTTCACATCAATAAATCTTATGATAAGATTTGCGAAATTTTTTGTAAGATCGAAAGATTGTTTCATAATAAATTCATACTATTTTTTTAATACCTTATGGGTTATTGGGTGTAATGGGGTGTAGGCAAACACTACGAGTGCTTGAGCAACTCCCTTATGGTGGTAATCTCTGTTATGCTGCCTAATCTATATTAGAATCCTACATTGCTCTCCCTATGAAGGAGGTCCTAAATCGAACCATGTAAATCTTATATTCAATTTATGACATAATTCTATTTGTTATTGTAGTTGTCCACATGTTTTTCCCAACAATTGGTATCAAGCTCGATTGACTTGAAGCGAATCTAAAATGATAGAAGAAGGCAAAATGAAAACCTATAAATTTTACGGGAAGGGGTTTGGTTTCTTGGAAATGAGTGTGCGTCCGTGGGCACCTGCGAGAGAGAGAAGTAATTAGGCCATCACCACCAAGCAACTGTTGACACTGGTCGACCTCTTCACCCAGGTAAGGTGTTGTAGCTTAAGTAGCACCGACATTAATACGTGACACATGACACGACACGACACGACACGCCGACACGTCATTTTTAAAAAACCGAGAATTCCGACACATTATGACACATTATATATTAAATATATATTTTTATATATACATAATAAATTATCATTTTTATGATTATTTCAATCAAATTAATTTGAATCAAATTCATAAATAAATAAATAAATAAGCCTAGAATGAATATACATTATAAACATTAATCCGCCATTTATTAATATCATTTAGTGTTTCAATTTGACAAATTCAACTTTATTTCAATAATTCATAAAACTTGGAGAAAAAACAAGTGATCCATATTATGGACTTGCATGTTAGATATGTTGGAAGAGGAGAAAAAAAACTTAAGGGTGAATTGAATATCACGGGAAGTGGGAGTCAGAAGAGGAGAGAAGAGGAGAGAATACTATGTTTTTCTTCTTTCTCCATTTATTATATTTATTATTGTGTTTTATTTTTTCACACACACACACACATATTGACCTCTCATATATTGAATTTTTAAAGTTGATCTCGATATCAGAATCACATGTTGGAAACTTGTATGTCAGAATTCTAACTCGAGTGTTGAAGAATGTTGAGAAAGTTGACCAGATGTCGGATTTTCTTATACATGTTGACCGAGTGTCCAAGAATGTCAGACACGTGTCAAAGTGTTCAACACGACACGAAGGCTCTTGGAGAGTATTGGTTCTTCATAGGTTGTAGCTAAAGCAGCACCAACACTGACATCGACACGTACACGTGACACAACACGACATGACATATCGACACGTCATTTCTCAAAAAATAGAAAATTCTGACACATTGAGATACGTTATATATTTAATGTTTATTTTTATATATACATGGTAAATTATCATTTTTATGATTATTTTAATTAAATTAATTTCATTATCACAAGTAAATAAATAATAAAAAAGAATATAGAATGAATTTATACTAAAAAAATTAATATACTATTTGTTAATATCATTCATTATTTCAATTTAACAAATTCAATTCCATTTCTAATCCATAAAACTTGGAGGAAAAAAACAAACACTCTACATTCTGGACTTGCATGTCAGAGTGTGTCGGAAGAGAAAAGAAAAAATGAACTTTGAGGTTGAATTGTGTGTCATGGAAAGTAAGAGTCGGAAGAGCAGAGAAGATTATGTTTTTCTTTTTTCCCAATTTTTTTTTAATATTTACATTTTAACTCCTCATTTAGTGAAAATTTTTAAAATTGACCATGCGCACATGTCGAAATGGAAATATTTGGACTCGAATGTCGGATTTTCCACATGTATTGACCGAATGTCGAAAAGTGTCGGAGAATATTCGACACGATATGAAGGTTCCCAAAGAGTGTTAATGCTTCATAGGTTGTAACTTTGATGCTCTAGTCAAACCAATCACTACTTCGATTGGGGTAAGGTATCCTATTCATGGTGGTAGCTTGTCTGATTTTGAAACAGAAATTTGCCTTGTTATGAGCATTTTAAAACCCTAGTTACTTCGCTCATTGGCTCTAATTGCGGTTGGAATGAGGGTTTTAGACACTTCCTGTTTATGTTGGTGATCAAAGAATACAGTGCCTCGCTACCAGCAAGCTTGCAACAACCTCCATTACTAAAATATTAATAATACACATGTTGGTACGAATTTCCAAAAAAAAAAAAAAAACTTTCACGTCATGCACATTTGTTGAGCTTATGAAAAAATACTCATGTTTTTTCTAGCAAGATAAATGATAAACATATAAAACATCCGTCTTATTATACCGAGGTACACATCTTCAAATTTCTAAGTTATTTCATAAATTTTCATTACTCAATTAGAGATATAACAAATCAATTATCGTTTATGTATCAAAATATGATTATGTAATATCATATTCACATAAACAAATGTGATATAGCTAACCAAACTAGTTCCTATTAGCAAAGTTCATCACTAGGAATGGTTTAAGGATGAACCATCGACCTTTTTCAAAACCGATACCTTTTTCGAACCTAGCAAGAGAGACTATTTTAGAAAACATGCTATTTCAAGCATAAGAACAAAATGAATAATGACCAATGGGGATGTGCAATATAAACTATCGAGTCAACATGGTCAAGTAGATTGGTGTGTATTAGAGATAATAAGATAGTTCTTAGGTTTCAAAATTTTGTGATTGATGAGTACATAATAATTTACAAGGTTTGGGGTCACACCCACCCAATACCAACCCTATAACTAATTAAGAGTTAATATCACGAAAAATCTTAAATCGATATAAATTATGACAAATTTATCATAAATGAATTTTTAACCATAAAAACTCTAAACTAATATATTTGTGACAAATTAATCACAAACTAATTTTTCACCACGAAAAATCCCAAACTACCACACTTGTTACAAATTTATCTTTTGTTAGCTTTTATTAAATTTTATCATTAAACTGCTGCATTGGATGATACGTGATAGCTGATGGATATATTAGTTTGGGATTTTATTTTGTCATAAATATACTAGTATGTGGTTTCTCGTTTTATGAATCCAATTTAATGAAAACTAATAAATGATAAATTTATTACAAATGGGTCGGTTGGGGTAGTCAAAAAATTAATTTGAGAGGCAAATTCATCATACATGTATTAGTTTGGAGTTTTTGGTGATAAAAAAATTAGTTTATGGTAAATTTGTCATAAGTGTATTAGTTTGATAATTTTTTGTGATATTAACTCTTGATTAAATACATATGCACTTGATTATTTATGATTTTTTCTTCACATTTTTTTTTTACATATTTAAAGGTGTGGAACAATGGGAGAAAGCTTTTTTTTTTATTATTATTATTTTTTTTTTTTTTAATTCTTGGTGTTCTTATGTCCTATGATCATGTCACTATTGAGAAACATAAATGTACCTTATTATGAGTGCACTTCTGTTGTTATGCTGGGTATTGAATGTATCGGTTATTACATTTGTGGCATTTCTTATTTGATAATGTTTCGAGAAACGATAGAGGTTAGTATAGGGCATCCCATTATCCGTGGAACCAACTTCCATGACCTTATGGGTAAATTCCTGGTTTCCATTATTTGAAACCCAATGCCTATGGTATAGATTTCGGCACAAAGCAAATACTCCATTGATCTTGGAACATACACACCCCTAATCGCCACTAACGTTACTTTGAAGATTAAACATCTCTTTTTTTTTTTTGCTTTATCTATAGAGATGATATGACGGTTTGCTCTGATCTTTTGCCTTAATACGTCTTCTAATAAGAATAAACTAAGTCACTCAAGCAAGTCGACCTTATCACCTGTCCTTTCCACCATCTAAGCTCACCAAAGTCAAGCAGCCATACATATATTTAACCTTCTAAAACACATCGACGTCTATCTTCTTTATCTTTCTCCACTTCACCGTCAATAAGCACAAAAACAAAGAATGACTTGAGCCGATGAAATACGCAAGCCCTCACTGGGGTCCACCAAAATCCTACTTATCTTAGCAAATTTTTCATCAATGATTTCAAGATAAGCACACCCAATTAGCACTACGGGATCGGTGGGCCATGCGAAATCTAAGGTGGAGGGTCCACCCGCTCCTCATCAAACCGATCGATGATGATTTGACACCTTCAATTAGGCGAGTCGCGAAAGGGACGGGGGTGTCCGGGGGGTGTCTGGCGAGATTATCATTTCTCAAGCCATCGACTTGGGTGCTTTATTTCTTCGTTTGGATACTCATAATGAGCTCAAACCATGAGCAATCATTGTACTTTTTCGAAGAAAAAAATGATAAAAAGAAAGGGAAAAGAGAAAGGAATATTTTTTTGGGCCAGCTTTCGACCGCCAATGCCATGCTAGGAATCGTCCATCATTTCACGTCGATGGCCCATGAATTCCAGTGAAGCACCCACTTGGCCTGGATTATTACTGTTTCCTCGAGATGGAAATCGAACTCGGGAACTCGGTAAAATCGCAACTTGAAAGCTATTTTATTCCAAATGAGCATAGTAGTGATGCTCTGTTCCCAAGACATATATTTAGAGGATGAAATATAATACGAAAACGTTGGCCCGAATTCAGTACGAGAGAAGCAAGATGGGATAAGGGCTTCCTTATTTGATTGCTAGTTTATGGTTCGACTGACTTGTGGAGGAGAAGGTAAGAATGACACAAAATAATTTTACCGTTTCTCGTCAATCGAATGGTACATTTATATCACTGAATATGAATGATTTGAAAAATATTTTTTTAAAAAAATAATTGATTTTACCACTTAAAATAATTAGTAAATGAATAACTTTCTCATTATCAATATAAATTTACATCTAAAATATTTTCATAAACAATGAAATATTTTTTGTTTATTCATTTTGCAAACGATACAAGCGATCGTTTTAAGAAAAATGTTTTTCAAATTATTTATTTTTCATAAAATAAATAGAATCTCACCCAATATTGAGTAAGGAAGATGCGTGGATTCTGGACTTAATATCCAAGAGCTGAACCAATAGAATTGTCGGGTCGAGAATTCAACGTGGCCATGGAGGCTTTAGGCAAAACATACACATTTTCAAGAAGAAAAGGCAATATAGAGATATGTAAGGGTCTATCTCAATAATCGCTTTGTTAGGTCAAGAACTCGATTTGACCATGAAGGCTCTACTCGAATTGCAAACAGTTCCGCAGACAAAAGGCAATATAAAGAATTGTCTTTTCCTTTGCCTCCTCATCTTTTTCAAATGTCCTTTTGATCTAGAACATAGAATCCACAGGAAAAAAAAGAGAGAAGGATTTACAATTTCGAATGACTAGCTCACTCCCCAATTTTTCAAATCGCTGAGACATCCAATCGGGACGAGGAGGGAGATAGGGGGAATCTAGCAAACCCCCAAGAAACGAGTCAAAAAGGGTTCAATCGAACACATTCTTTCATGGGTTTGGACTGGCCATACGACATGATGGGGGCGAGGCAGGTGGGTGTGTACAAGCTTTACAGGCCGAACAAATGATTAAGATTATTATGGGGCATTCCTCCCTCGCCATCCTCTTTTCCTCTAAATTAATTTATTTAATTAATTGATATGAGGACAAAAACATCGATCGAAAATGACAAAAGAAGCAAAACTAAAATTAAAGGAAAAAAGAGAGAATATATGGTAGGGCCCGCATCTGATAATTGAAAGTGAGAGGACCTAAAAAAACAGGCGTGGGATGAAGGGAACATGGAAACAGTGTCGAGTGTTGGGTTCGAAGGGGACAGTGTGCTTCTGAATTCCTCTGATCGAAGCGAGAGCTCCGTTTTGTCTTCCGTGCATTATCCTCCACTCTCTCCAAGATTCGCATTTTGGGGGGTGATTTTACATAGATTATATAAATTACTCTGAACAAAATATAAATTATATATGTAGGCTTCTTATATGATGATTACGTTAATATTTCTTTGCATTTTCGGGGGGTATACTTGGTCTTTAAAAAAGAAATATGTTCTTTTCTTTAAGATGCAAGGCTGCTTTGAAAAAGGCTCTTTTGATGGAGCAAAAGAGACCTAAAAAGAGGGGCCCTTTTTGGTTTTACTTGCTTGCGATCTTTCTAGGTTTTCCTTTTCTCTCGCTCTAGTGATTGAGATTCCACACTAGACCACAAGATTGGAACAAGGCAAAGGCTTTTGGCAGCTTTTTTTTTTTTTTTTTTTTTGGGGGGGGGCGGGGGGTGGTTAGTTTTGATAGATCTGTTGCTTTTTTCTTTTACAGCATGCTTCCGAAAGAATGTCATCATTGAATAGGACCTGGGAATTGGGTCCTGCTCCATCCATTTTAGCTACATTTGCTGCAGAAATTAGCAATTTCTTAAAGGTATGTGAATAATGAGATGAAGCAGAACTTGATGTAGTCGTGTTATGTTGCTGTTACAAAGAAGACCAGACCTATATATACATTTAATCACTTATGGAATTGAAAACTAAATAGCCTCTACATTGTTCATCGTGCTAATTGTGTTTGAAATAGGATAGATCACATTTGTTAGAATTGTGAGATAGTTTGAGCCACATCTAGGACAAGATCAATCGTGTAGAATAAGTAAAACTCACTTTTTTGTGGTTCTTCAATCTTGATAAGAGGTGGTGTTGTGGAGTCATTGCGGTAGTTCGTATTACAATTAGATAGTTGAATATTCTATATGGTCTCAAGCGTCTCACGTTGCATGAATATTATATTGTGACTACCAAAAGTAAAAGTCTAATGAGAGAAGCTTTGCCCGTTTAGAGCAGAATTTCATTTACTTGTTAACTTTTAGAAAAACACACGAAAACTCTAAAACATTTTATATATAATGCAACTAAATCATGCACTTTTCAAAAAGTAAAATCAAATGCTAAATTATTCGAAAAATGTGCAATTAAGCGGCCGGAATTTTACGCGCATTCGAAATTAATCATGTTGTCGACCATAATCAAAAACATGTTTTGGGTTTTGTTAGTTGTATGACTTTTTCATGATAATCAATGAAAAATCAGACTCAAATTTATTATTATATTGAGGAAAAAAAAAAAACCAAGTTCTTAGTAAAACCCTAAGGCTGATGGTAAATTGAATCATTAAACTCGATCAAACTTTCAATTTATTAATTTGCAGTTGCCCAAAATCATGGAAACGTTGCCATTGAATGTTAACATCTCAATCATAATTTTCTTTAGTTAATGAGAATTAAAATAAAACTCTACATTTTAGCGACTCCATTTTACTGCTTTTAATTTGTTGATTTTGACTTCTTCTTCTTTTTTTGTAATTAGAGTCATGCATCTCATCGCTGATGTTTTCTTTTTGTATGTGTAAATAATTAATTAAATTTTTGGTTACTTTCCAAGGTTCTTGAAATTGAAGATTTGAATTTTATATTATTTAAATTGGGGTTTTTGTCGACTTGGTATAAGGTTTGGATTTTAATTTCAATGGACAGTCATAGGCAAGTTGCATTCTCCATGACCCTCGAATGTGATTTGATTATAGTAGAAATAGTGCCTGAGTTTTTTAGAAAGTCAAATAATCCGAAATTCCAGCTACTAGAAGCCAGCGGAGGGTGAGATTAGGAATGAATGGTATGGATTTTAAAATGTTTTGGATTTTATTACACTGTTTTGAACGTTGAAGACTCAATTGCACTTTGTACAATATTATTTTGGAACTTTTGGAAAAATTTTCCTTTACTTCTAACAAAAATAACTTTTGCTATTGTTCAATTTCAGAAAATCACTAAATATTATATACAATCATACATGTAATTTAAAAAATGTAATGTACTTCGTGTTAAATAAAAATCCAAGTATGAGGACAACAAAATTTATAAACCAAAACTTAAAATGGAAGTAATCCCACAGCATGACATTAGGTTTTCAAATTGCTAGGTTATTCCTAATAATGCCCTCGAAGAAGTTAGAATCATCGCTAGATCCATGAAATGAAAAGCCAGGTAATCACAACCTGCTTCATTCATAAGCAACTCTAAAATACCATCTTTAAGAGTAGCTACCTATGTTGAGTAAACTCTATTCAGAGTCTCATACTGTAAATTAATATGAAACTGGGTCACTGAATTTTGATTTAAAAAATCAAACATATTGAATTCGATTTATTCACATTGAGTAATGTCACTAAAATCTAATCAATTTCAATGAAAATGCCAATGAGGCCACGACCTAGTGTTTGATTTGGCGTTCACCCTAACTCAAAAATTAAAAGATAATTAAAAGAATTAAAAAGCTCAATTTTTTAAAATTGACTTTTGAGTATTTGTTCCAAAGAGTCAAACTCTTTTTCCAAAATGGATTCCTCCATAAAAATAATTCTCAAAATATATCTTCCAAAATTATTTTCAAACTAGACTTCTCACCACTAAATATTCTTAAAGTTGGCTCATCATCGTCATTTTAATTACTAAATAAATTTCTTATAGAGTCTTGCACCTAAAAAATCTCGAGTCAAGTTCGGTTACTACTCAACGTATCCACTCAAGTCTAGGCCACCAGAAAGGTATCATAATTTATAATTTTACGTCGAATATAGTATTAAAATAATACTATTTGCAATATAAGGCAATTATCAAAATATTATTAATTATTTTACTTTAGTATCACATGTAAGATATCATAATGAAATGTAATTTTATCCATACCCTTATAACTATCTCAATTATTAACAAGTTTAACTAATGTTAAATATAAGTGATAAGAACAATATGAGTGTCATAACTTTTGTATAAAGCTCCCACTCACTTAAGTGCAACAATTTAAAAAATTAGTTACTTAAGTGTTATTGGCATTTGCCTAAGTTGAAGAATTTGATGTGGCATTAATTTATAATAAATCATTTGACATGGCATGCTGACAAGCTAAAGTTGGCAAATAAGAAGCTAAACAAGGTTGCTTACTCATCTAATTAAAGAGGAGAAAATTGTCCAACAAATCCTAAACCCATTGCACTTTTGCCAATTCAATTCTAAATCTTTGAGTCAATCCATTCAATTTTGGCCAGAAATCATTAATGTAAATGTTGGCTATCTTATGTGGCATGACTAATGCTGACGTAGATAATTTTGATCAAAAATTGCTATTTTAAAAAAAATTCCCTTTTCTTTTTCCTTTTTTTCTTTTTTCTCCTAAACCTAGGTCAGCGAGATTGCTGTTGAGACTTATTAAACATGCATAGGTAAAATATATTAAAATCACAATGAAGGCGAAAACCCATCCATGTGTCTCCAAAGTATTGTTTGCGCATTCTAATTAGTCCATAGAAATGAAAGGGGTGACTTGGATTACCCTTAAAGTGTGCCCAAAACAACTTGATCCTAATGTTCATGGATTCCAACCCTACAAACATTAGACCTCTAGCTTGAACACACCACTAATGACGCATTGAATGGCAAAGAGAAATGAGAGAGTTCATCACTTCAATTGTGCTAGCAATTATTTTGTTTTGGCTCCAACTTATTTAAATTAATTTGGCCATCGAATCTAAAACTATTTTAAAGCATCAATTCGGCCATTAACTCTAACATCGTGTTAAAGAAATAATCCTAGGTACAATTAGTGCTAATTTTGTGCGCACAGTCATGACCAGAAAAAATTAAATAAAACTCCATTTAAATTAATTTAAGCCCGACTCAATTTGATTGCCGTAATTGCAAACACATTTGCAATATTGTTTCTCCCATTGAAACGTCATCCGGAATTGGTCATGGTGTGTGACCTTCCTAGGTTTATCACTAAGTTGGCAATAAAACTTGTACCATCATATTAGTACTCCCAAGAGAATTGATTATCTTGATCGATCTCCAAATCCTATAAGCCATGAGAGACATCTAGCAATATATTATTACTACCTAGACAATGTTAATTTTTTAAGAACATAATGAACCTATTAACTTTGGCTATAATGTAATTCAATCATTCTGTCTTACTATATCCTAATTAGACAAAAACCATGATAATCACATATCAACCCACCTATTCGATCAAATGCACAAACTTATTTGACATACTTTTTAATGAGGTAGGAACTATTCACTCTCAACGATAATCCTAGTTGAGAAATTTAATACAGTGTCATGATAAGATATCATAGGACATCATTATTCTATCTTGTATATAACAAGAAGACAAATTCCATAATGTGCATACATGTACATTCGTATATGAACAAATTATGACTATCAGGTACAAAAATGGTTCAATGAAGAGTCATTATGTACACATATGGATCATAGCTATCAATACACAAATCAACATTGAGATGCATTTGGTTTGGCTTTTAGTGAAAGCCTTTAGGAAAATGCAAAGGCCTTTACTCTAGGGGATTTTGGTGAAATACAAAAATTATTTGGTACATTGTAATTGAAAAATGCATTGGGAAGTAACCTTGGGAAATATTGTCTATAAACATATATTTGGGAAGCCATTTAGTGTGACCAATTTAAGTTTTTAAATTTTAATTTATTTAAGATTGAAGAAAAAAGACTATTTTCATATTTCGTGTTGAAAGTATGTAAAAAAGATATATTGACAAATTTATTAATAAAAAAATCACATTAAAGTGGACTCTTTCTAACTAGCCAAAATATAAATAAATTCCATGTTAAAATTACATATTAGTAATACATTTTGAGTCACTATTCCTTTTTAACCAATAAAATGAATGTAATCTTTCATAGGTACCACCGCAAATATATGTGTGCCACAAATAGCTCAAATGCAATCCTAAAACGAAAACAAGAATATTATTGTATAATTAAAATTTATAATTTGTTCTTCATTTTTATTGTATAATCAAAATGTACCTTAAAATATGATAAAATCTTCAATTATTCCTAATCTTCTTCGAAACTTTCATAAATTGCCGATTAGTTCATTAGATCAAATCTTTTCCCATTTCACATGCTTTATTTAGTATTAAGCTTAAGTACTCGCTTATGGTTTTTGAAGAGGGTTGTTGTGTTAACCAATTACCTATAGGATGTCCTTAAATATACAAAACATTCTAAACATTTCTATAACATCAATAATCCTAGTTCATTCAAGATCATAGCGCATTACTAAATCATGCATTTAATTATTAAATGCAATCCTATCCATTCTAAACATTTGATAGCACCTTATCGAATTAGCATATTCGCCCATCAACTCTCATAACCATGCATTTTCTGTATATAATGATGCCATATAAGGTTTTTTACGACTGTATATTGCTTGATAATCCATCGTGGATTGAGTGGCTCCCCCAAGTTGCCAACTTTCATTTTCCTCTTTTTAATGGTTTTTCCTTTTAGGAGAACTATCCATAATTGGTTAAAGTAACAAAATATAGAGTCATAATAAGAAAAATGATGATTAATCAAGACCATCCATCAACGAAACAATTATCATTGATCATATATATACAAACTTCGCACAATCAAAAGAACACCAACCGAATATAGGTCTCACATTAGAACATAACTAGAAATAGAGTTCATAAGTAGTGTAAATAAAGTGCAAATCACTAACTGAAAATATGTCTCACATTACAACAATGTAGCATACGAAAGAGTTCAAACAAGTATCTAACACCCTAATGATGACTATTATACCCTTCCAACTTAAACTTGAGCCACTCTACTTTTTCTTAATCTCCATCCAAGTTCATTAAAATCTATCTATTGTCTTTCTTTTTAGCAAAATGTGAGAGTGCAAAAAAGTATAATTTTTGGTCTTGCTTAATCTTAAGTATGGCTTTCAATGTTTGCATAATTTCCTTATAAAGATCAAATTCTTTTGTAATAGATGTTGTATTGCTCCTACTTTCAACATCTAAACAAAGTCTATCAATTTGTGATATTAATTTAGCAAGTCGAGTCATGTTCTTTTTCTTTCTTTAAAGTATTATTAGTAGATCCTACACAATCAACAATATCAGCTTTTATAGCCTCAATATTCTTATCATTACATTAACCTTGCGTAAGATTCTATGTTATACTTTCAGTAGCAACTTACCCTACAACATTCTAACCAACAAAACTTCAACATCCGGATGTGTGTCTTTCATTCGAAAAACTTTAAGCTTAGAATTGGCATGTCATAATATAACATTTCACAGGTTGTATCATAAAAGTTAAACTTACAAAAAGGTAACAAAAGAAGAAATAAATAACTGAATTTTCCTCTCCCGCCATTCATCATTCACATAAATGCTTTTCTTCATTGAATCCTATCTTAGTCCTATTTTCTTTTAAATCAATTGCTTCCATTTTTTCCATTCTACCTTAAGATTATTCCTCTTATTCTTCATTTGATTCTTGTCATACTTTTTGCCTCTTGGCTCCTCAAACTTGTTAATTATAACTATCAATTCATCTTTTTTGTTGTTTGCAGAATGATTGCCTTTTTCAATTTGTTCAATGTATAACTGATAAAAAGTTTGTACATCTTACGGGCTTTAATATGTCATTTCCTTTGATGAAATTGCCATTTTCCAATTAAATGAACATAAACATATTTGAAAAATGCAAACAAATAGATTAACAATAACCAAATTTCCTAAACATAAATGACCACATGCATACGCCAATTTTTACATAACATGAAGACAAACCAGAAGCCACTCAATTTTTACAAAAGTCTTCAATAATATACATTTTTCCTTCAAATTAAGGAAACATAAAGCTACAGCATGATGCGACTTCCAACAAAGTCATTGTGGAGTGTTCAGAAAGGTAGCCTTAGTGAAACATGGTTGTAGGAAATTAATTGGGAGAGAGAGACCTATTGTGTTTATAAAAAGATTCCTGCAAAGAAGTATCTACATCAATTAATTGTTCTAAGGCTCCGAATAAAAACCTTTATTAGCCGAGGTAAGTACACTATCAGCGCCAAAACTTGTGTACGATACTTACTTTGGTGCCAAAAGTTTATTTTTGATCACTTAAGTGCCAAATCAAAGGAAAAATGATCACTTTGGTGCCACTCGCGAGAGATTTCGGCCAAAATGATCACGTGGCTTTTATATTAAAAAAAAACAATCAACATGGCAAAAATTGAAGAAGACTGTCCACATGGAATGGCATAAAACGACGCCGTTTTCCTTTCTTCATAAGAAACGATGTTGGTTTATGCCATTCCACGTGGACTCACTTACAAAACGGCGCCACATTGCTCTATGGCCAAAACAGCATCGCTGAAGAGGGAGTAAATTAGGGTTCGTACCATATGAACTACAATTCTCACTCGATCCCGGCCGTAACTCGCTCACCCATCGTCGTTCGCTCATCCGCCATCGCTCACCTATCGTCACTCAGCCACCGCCGTAGTTGCACCGTCATTCACGGTTGTTCGCTAGCTATGTCCCCAACTGTCGCTTACTCAAGTTTGTTATGTTCTCTACGTGGGTCAATTTAGTGAAAAATTTAAGGTTCGGACGGGCAAGTTAGGGCGCGAAGGGCAAATTGAGGGCTCGGCTTAGGGGAAAAGTGGTGGGGATCTCACTTTTATGAGGACTGAATAGAAAAATTTAGGGTTCCATCGTTCGCTTTCTTTTGTGGGGATTGAATAGATAAATAAGGCGCAGAGGGAAAAATGGGGCTTCGACTCGAAGGGAAACAGAAGTGGGACCTTACTTTGTTTAATTAGTTGGACTGCTTATGTGGGGGACCAAATGTGATTGAATTGAAAAATGGGCGGTGGGGACCTTATTTTGTTTATTCAATTTGGCTTCCTTTGTTTATGTAAAGGGACCGAATTGATTAAATTGGTCACATTTGTTTCTTTCAACAAAACGATAAGGACCTACATGTGAAGTTGTTGATTTTTGTCATGTGATCCCAAAAACTAATGACTTTTTTTTTTCCTCAGGTGCAGCATCGACATGGACGAGAATCAGGTAGGCGTCATTGTTTGCTATGGTGGAGAATTTGTTATTGGCGCAAACTAGTGGAAATGAAGGTACTATATATATATCAATGTTCAGAAGTCATCATATATTGATTTTGTGAGGGATTTGGTGTATTTTTTATGATAAAAAGTGTAAAAACTATATTATTGTGTTCTTGCCGTTGCGACTTCGTGGTCTTCCTTTGGCGATCTGGCGATTGCTTGCTCCTGAGTTGCTCCGGCCGTCTTGATGTCGTGCTGCCATCCTAGCTAGGGTTCTGTTGCCTTTTGTTTTGGCTGTTTTGCTTTTGTTGGTTGGTCTGCTTGTCTTGCGGTCCTCCTTATTTTATTCGGCTCTCTTCCACTCGTCCTGACTTGTTGTCTTTATGAGTGTAAGTTTTTGGTGCCGAGCCCTCTTGTATATTTTGGTTCTTAGCTTAATATATTCTTACCTTACCAAAAAAAAAAAACTATATTATTGTGTTCTTCGGAAGGAATTGAAGGATAGCTTGAGATTTTTTAATGACGATAGTGGTATTAAGGATATCATTTACCATTATCTTCACAGCGATGAAACTAGGGTACATGTTGAGTATTATAATGATGATGAGGATGGTGAGGATGAGGATGGAGATGAGGATGAGGATGAGGATGAGAATGATGATGGAGATGAGCAGACCACCACTAAAAGAGGAGAAGTGAGGGATCCTACTCAAGTGAGTAATCAGGTCAGAGATGAGTTTATGCTAGATGAAGGGCAAAATGAGAGGGAGAGAAGTCATATTAATAGAGATGAACAAACAGGGAGATGTCTTGAAATCTTGGGTGAAGATGTGGGCAATAAAGACTTCATCGGATTAGAATGGGAAGGTGCTCTATCCAATGAATTAGAAGATGAATATTTAGCTTCAGTAAGTTTCTCAAGTGATGAAGATGATAATGAACTCACATAGTCAAGACAAAAGTAAAGGGAATTTCTCAGAAAAAAAAAAAACTTTGCAACTTCAAAAAAGAGGTATGAGCTAGTAAATAGGGATAAAGCTCCACCTGAAGGTAATAGAAGTGAATATGAAGAAAGCTACGGCGATGAAATTGTTGGTTTAGAGAATGAGCTTAGCAATGATGATGAAAAACCTGCTTGTGGAAGAAAAAGTAAGTACCCTTGCTATGATCCGACTGTTGATAACCTCGTTTTGTCTATGGGCATGAGATATGACGATGCCAAACAGTTAAAGGAAGTTGTTGTGAAGAACTCCATTGCGGAACAGAGGAGCGTTGAATTCATTAGAAATACGAAAGAATTTGTGAGAGCTAAGTGCTCACAACCCAATTGTTCATGGAAGCTCTATGGTGCGCTGAGTAGGAATGAGCAATTCCAAATTAGATCATTGTAGAAGGAGCATACTTGTCAAATTATATTTAACAATAAAATGGTAACAAGTGTGTGATTATCGAAGCATTTTTCAATACTATCAAAGTAATGCCTGAGATCAAGAGTCCTTAGTTTCAACTGTTAGTGAATGAGCAATTATGGGTTAATGTGTCGAGGAATCAATGCACGAGAGCTAAGATGATGGTGATGAAAATATTGATGGGTGGGTATAATAAATAATATACGCATGTATGAGATTATGTTGGCGAATGCATGCTTCAAAACCCATCTAGTATGATATATGTAGAGGTTGTGGAGAGGTCACTCCCTGATCTTGAGTTTAGATTTGATGGATTTTATATCTGTTTTGATGCATGCAAACGGGGCTTCTTAGCTGATTGTAGAAAAGTTATAAGATTGGATAGATGTTTTCTAAAGGGTTTATGTAAGGAGGAGTTGTTAGCTGCATTGGGGAGAAATACCAATAATCAAATGTTTCTGATAGCTTGGGTGGTAGTGAAGATAGAGAACAAGGATGCTTGGTCCTGGTTCCTAAAAAAATTAATGATTGACCTTGAGATAACTGATGGTTGAAGA
Source organism: Eucalyptus decipiens (assembly GCA_014182575.1). Lineage (NCBI taxonomy): Eukaryota > Viridiplantae > Streptophyta > Magnoliopsida > Myrtales > Myrtaceae > Eucalyptus > Eucalyptus decipiens. The sequence continues at coordinate 25,068,764 of CM024614.1, read as the reverse complement.
TGGGCATTTATGAGCAACCCGCAGAAGGTAATATCATTATCAATTAATTCATTTCCTTTTAATATTAATCACTTGCATATTTTTCCTGACTTGTATTTATTGGTTTGAATTTTTGTATGGACTTATTCCTACATTAGCTGAGTTGATGCTACATGCTGAGCATAAAATGTGCTCGAGGCACATATACACAAACTGGTTAAGGAACTTTAAATAAGATAAGTTGCAAAAGCAATTTTAGCAGATAGCAAAGAGTACCAACATAGCTGATTTAAGATTAGTCAAACAAGGATTGTTGCAGTTGACAAATGAAGGTTTTGAAGCATTCTTTCAGACAAAAGCTAAGCACTGGTGTCGAGCCTTTTTCAGCAAAGAGTTCAAATGCGATATCATTGATAACAATCTCAGTGAAGTTTTCGATGGCAGAATTTTAGAGGCCAGGTACAAACCAATCATTAGCATGCTTGATGATATTCGAGTTATGGTCATGACTAGATTGCATAGGTAAAGAGATGAGGCTACGAAGTGAACTAGAGACTGTGGTCCTAGGATTGTGAAGAGATTGGATGCAAATGTTGTTGCTAATAAGTTTTGTCATACAGTTTGGAATAGAGGTAATGGATATGAGATCATTCAAAATTATGATAAATATGTTGTCAACCTAGATAAAAGAAAGTGTTCATGTAGAGCTTGGCAACTGAATGGAATTTCCTATGCCCATGCCATTTGTGCTATTCAGATGAAGTAAAAAAACCTAGATGATTGGTACAAAAAAAGCTTATACCTTGCTTTATACCAATTCATGATGCAGCTTATCAGAAGTAGCAAATTTTGGGAGCCAACAAATCATGAAAGCCCTCTACCTTTGCCACTGAAAAAGCAAATATAAAGGCAAAAAAGGAGACGAAGAATGCAGCGGGAAGATGCATCAAGTTAGAGAATGAGTAGGACTGGGGTAAAGATGACATGCTCCTATTGCCGCAAGGAATGACATAATAAGAAAGGTTATAAGCTGAAAAAACAACATCAACAGTAAGATATAATGGTTGATTTAGTACTAGGAACATGACCTACTAAAGAGCTTCTTGTTGGGCCTATTGAAGGGAAGACAGAAGGCTATGCTGTATTGCCTACTGAAAGACAGACAGAAAGCCCTGCTGGAAGGTAAGTATCCTCTTTACCTTAGTAACTTTTCAGTTCTCTTGTGCTTTTCCTCTATCATGCATTTATAATTTGAGAAGTTTTCTTCATTTGTTTCCACCATAAAAATGAGTAGATGTCTAATTATTTATTCTAGTTCGTCATAATTCTGATATTCTGATATAGTACATTGTCGTAAGACCTACTAAAGGGCCCAAAAAAGGCCTTGTTGTAAGCTCAAATGCAAGAACAGGGACTGGAACAGGCATAACAGCAATAACAACGACTAAGTCCACTATTGAGTAAACGAGAAAAAAATATCCTATAAGTTATACATCGCTGTGTTTGTCTTTTATGGGCTTAAATTTAAATTTGCTATTTGTTTCTCAAGTGAGAAGATGAGCAATTGCACAAGTTGCACACGTTGCTCCCCCATTTGTTGTTGCTGCTAAAAATGATGCACCATAGCAAACGAGAGGAGTTCTTGAAAAAATATTAAGGCAATATGGTTATGGGATTTACACAGATAAATGTACTCGAATGACTATTTTGAATGTAAGATTTGTATGTCTCATGCATTTAATTTATTGTACTTCAATTCATTTCATTTGGTTGACAATATGACTAGGTTCTTGTAGCCTGGGAGAACTTCGGAGGTACTTATTTCTCAAGGTGGGCCAACTCAAGAATCAAGAGCGCAACCAAAGAAGGGTGCTCCAAAGCAGAAGACAACGGGTATAACTGCAAAATAATCATTTAAAAAGATCACAGCACCGGTTCCACCTCAACCAACTGATCATGGGAGCAATAGTGATCATATGGACCAACACATGATACGTGCTAGAACAAAAATAGCCGCTGTCAAGAACAAGGAAAAAGAGGTGACAAAAAGGCCAATTAAAGACTTGCACATCCAGTTCGAAAGAATGCTCGGATTATGAATTAATTCAAAGCTTGAAGAGGAAAAGGAGATGGGAGTGTTGTGCATATTGACTGATGGAAGGGTGCTGGACATGGTCACTTTTTATATTTTCCTTTTTTAGGAAGGTGCTGGATATTGTATCTTTATTGATGGTAGTTGCTGCCATTGTTTTTTGAGAATGGTGCATATTACCATTATTTTTTTAAGAGAGTGTTGAATCTTTAGTGATTGGAAAGTGAAATCAGACATGTTTTGAACTTTATAAAGAATCAATCAATGTCAAAGGCAATAGCTATTTTTGTTATTTTCTCTTGTGCTGGTTTCGGCTAGTAATGCTAGCAAGACAATTATAAGTTATGCTGTATAATTTTTTGCTATTGGTGCAATGTTCTTATGTGGTTGATATTGTTTTTAAAAGTGATGTGTGCATATATTGTTGCTGTTTGAAGTTGTAGATGCTAATGAATTTGCGGGTTCCGGTTAGTTGTATGTGCTGATGCAAGAACAAAATGCACTAGCTCGCCTTGGTGTAGTTGTGGGAGCTATATCTTCTTTCATAAGCAATTTTTTGTGCTGATGCATCTTATTGCATCAACACTTGTATGGGCTGATGCAAAAACAATATGCACCAGCAACCCAACTGGTGCAACAAGATGCAAGATGCACCATGACAGGTGCAAGTCAAGTGATGTTTGAAACTAACATATTCTTTTTTTTTTAAAACTTGTGCAACAGAAGTGATCACTTTATAATCGCGACTCGCACTTAAATGATCACTTTTATAAAAACTTGGCACTTAAGCGATTACTATTTACAACTTATGGTATTGAAATAGTCAATCGTGAATTTGCCACCATCTCTTAATTTCACCATGGTTTGCAATAATAAGTTGCAGCAAACCAGCAAACCATTACTAAATAAAAAATGTAGCAAACCATTATATTTAAAGCAAAAACTAACCAAAACAAATATTGACAATACACAACTAAGTAAGAAAACTTTTAAGTGCTCACAACTAGTGCATTCCAACTCCAACCTTCCATTTCTACCATAGATTACAACAAAACTTTCTGTTTCATGCAAAAATTGCAGCAAACCAAAAATACACTTTATTTATAAATAATCTAATACAAGTGCATATTCCACGTCTTCGACTATGATAAACATACAAACTTTTTCTCATTACTCACTTCACATTTGAATAGACTACACAAGAGAATAATAACACAATCAACGCTTGATAAAAGTTTTTTCTTTTAATTTTCAGCCTTGAAACCTCCCCCTTTAAATGGTCGACCAGAGATGTTAAACCCTTCATTTGAGCTTACATTGAGTCGACATCCTCCAACTCGTCCATTAATGTAGGTGGAGGTTGATGTCGGCCTTCAAGTAACTCAAAGATCACCTATGTCGCTTGATTAGAGAATGTTTTATCAACCCATTTGAAATATTTGTACTTCGAGCCTTCTCTATATCTGCCACACCCATGGAATCTTCTCCCGGGATTCAACCGAGTATAAGATGTTCTTTTCGGACTCGGTGACCCACAATAATAGTAACACTCACCATCTAATTCACTTTTTTTTATACGAATGTGAGCCACTACTAAAACTTTTGCCCTTTATTTGCAAGAGCGAGCGGATAATTTTGAGAGAAAATCTAAGTATGCACTCAAATTGGAGATTTAGGGTTTTGAACTTTCGGTTCTCTCTCAATTTGGGGATTTATGATTCTTACTTGAGGGAAACGACGCTAAACGGCATCATTTTGTTGTTTGTTGGTTGATTGTACTCTCTGGCCATCCACGTCGCCTTCAAAAATTATTAAAAAAATTGCCACGTCAGATTTCCGGCCAACCAGATCGGCGTTTGCACTGAAATGATCGTTTTTCAAAAGTTTTGGCATCTTAAGTGATTAAAATAAAATTTTGACACCAAAGTAAGCGTCATACACAAGTTTTGTCATTGATAGTGTATTTACCCCTTTATTAGCCCATTGATTATCATATATAGCAAATATATATCATTTATCAGCAAGTTGTGCTTTATACGCATATTTTCCAGGAGCATAGAGGAATAATTATATCACTAGTCCGTTGTATGAAAATGGCAAATCAATGGCTGGCAAGCACCACATGTTAAACATTTTTGTATCTAAATGTCACAAAGTTGTCAAAACAAAGTAAAACTAAAAGTAACTAATCTAAGATAGCTGCAATGCTGTGGATTATATGAAACATACACATTTAGTTAGAGAAACATATGACAATTTTACTTCTCCAAATTTTACAACGTTGCCAATAATGTTAGTGAATAGAATTTCCCAATCTACTTCTAGCTTCATCGCACTCTTCCATCTCCATCAAAAACTTTATATTACTCAAGCAGTAATATACTCAATCAAGCACATCATTCGAAAGTACCATTTACAAAATTATTACGTACTAACAAACACAACTAGAAAAAGCACAAGAAGATGGAATTGAAGCAAAAGAACTTAGACTCGAGGTGAGACAAGCGTTTTGGTGTTGAGCGAAGATAGATGCCAGTTATGATGCTCCAGAACATCACATGCGAAACATGTCCTTTCTGGTTACACGTAGAAGCATAATTAAACGTTCATAATGTACAATATGAGTATCCGCATGAGTTTAATTATTTGCATAACCATCTTTATACAACATTGATAGCTATTACAACAAAATAGTCTTTGGAAGAGTTAGGGTCACCTATCACTAACACCGCTCCTACTATCAAAAAGCCCTTTTAGTTGATAATCTCACCCATCAACCCATACGGTGGAGCTACACTTAGTGTATACTACTGCGATCCAAGTATAAACATAACTTAGGTGATATATTGTGGCATCCCAAAATTTAATGACAAGCCATAAGGTGTGTTAAAGTCTCTAATTAGGTGATAAAATTTCCATGGCTTATGTTTTAGCCATTAGTCTTTTTAATTAGATGAATTCTGCATGTGATTGTGAGAATTTAAATTTGATAGATTAATATTCTATGCTTGGCCATATGATTTATAAATTAAATTCCAATGAACAAGATGTCCCAAGACTTTGGCCAAGATGAAAATTTGAATTTAAAAATATCTATAGAAGAATTTTTTTTTTTAAAAAAAAAAGAGGAAAATGTCAATTTTTAGGATGGGCCTTAGGCCCATTGGCCTAAGATTTTAATGGGCCAAGTTGGCCGGCCCAATAGAAGCCCAAGAGGAGTGGTCGACCGGCCCAAGCCCAAGCCCAAATTCAAAAAATTCAATAGGACAAGTGGCACAAGACTCTCATGCATTGGCTTAGGGGAGAAGGCCATGCATTGGCCTTGGTTAAGGCAAGTAATCATTATCAATCATGAGGATTTGGGGGTATAAGAAGGGAAGAGAGAGAGAGGGTGGCCGGATTCTTTTTGGCCGAGAGAGAGAAGGTGCGAGAGAGAGAGATTTTGAGAAAGAGAGGGACAGGCCGAGAGAGAAAGGAGGCGGAGTCGAGGGGTCGTCGCCGTCCGTCCGCCGTGTGCCACCGTGTTCGCCGCCCTACGCCGTCGACCGACCGGTCTAGAGGCAAGTGGGAGTCCTCTAGCTTCTCTTGCATGCTTGTATGTTGTTTGCATGTTGAATTCTTGAGTGTTAGATAAGGAAAATCGAAGCATGGATGAGTTGTGTGTGAATGGTGTGACTGTTCTTGCTCGGATCATGTGAGTCAGAAACTTGTTTGAGCTTGCATGTGTGTTTCGAGTCCGATTTTGGCTTCAATTTCTTCATGAAAGTTGTAGCTAACATCTTGTACTATAACATACTAAAATTTCGTGGAAAATGATGGAGATTTTAGGGGTTAAATTCCTATCTTACGGAGACCCCAGATCTGTAAAGTTTTTACTGACCTCTTGCTGGATTTTTGATTGCATGTTGGTTTTTGTTGAAGATCTCACTTTGATGTCTTCATGAAAGTTGTAGGTGACATCTTAAAATACAACATACTCAAATTTGAAGTGAAATGAACAAGTATAGCCTAGTAAATCGGCTAGATCTTGGAGACGATGATTCTGGTGATGGGTTCCGAGACACCCGAGACTTCAAGGACCTAAATGGTGACCATATTCTGGTTATTTGACCTAGATCTCTTCATGAAACTTGTAAAGGACATCTTGATGCATAACATATCCAAATTTCAGAGAAAAATAGAGAAAATAGGTAGGTTAAAACTTCATATTTCGGAGATGGAGGCACTGGACGATGCGGTAATGGGTCCAGAAGCTTCGTGAGGTTGAATAAAATAATCTATAAAGAGTCTGGCTTGAAGTTTTTCATGAAAGTTGTACGAAAATGTCTTGGCTATAAGCCAGTAAAATTTCATAATTTTTGGAGGCCATATGGATATTTTAATTGAATTTATTCGGAAAACATGCATTCTGGTTTCATCCGAGAATCATAGGATGATTTGGGAAAATTGTGAGGTTTAGTAAAAATTCAATTTGGCCATGAATTTTGCATGTAATTATCATCCTATGGGTTTGTTTAATGATTTCTTGGATTTTTATAATCTTGGGAATTTATAGTTATATTAAAAAAAATAAAAAATAAAAAATAATAAATAAAATAAAATAAAATAAAATAGATTATTTTATTGGCCATAGATTCCATGTAATTAATTTATGTTGCATGTGTGATAAAGTCTTGGTGTATGCATGACATTAAATTGAGATGCAATGTGTGAATCCTATGCCAAGTATGATTTGTTTGATATCATGACATATGCCATGTTAAATTGAGATCAAAATAATGATAAGTGTGGATAATGATAAGTGGAGAGGTGGTTGTGGCGGAGGATAATGCCCGGAATGTATAGAGATGCATTGCCGGATGGCCCTGAGAGATTCAGGATGCCTGGAAGCCCTATCGGAGGTCTTTGCCCGAAGGGAATGCCTCGCGATGCCAGGATATGGGGTACGGGATGCCCGGCCATGGAGTGTAAATGCCGGAAGCCCTGTCGGAGGTTTCTGCCCGAAAGGAATGCCTCGTGATGCTAGTTGAGATGCGAGATGCCCGGAATGTGGGGGGCCGAATGTAACACCCCGAACCCTTCGCAGGTCGTTAACAGTGCCGATGTTACATCTTTTACCATCTCTATCTCTTGGCTAAATTAAGCCTTGCCAGATTACAGGCATTTTTTTTTTTAAAGCAGTCCCATGCGCGACTCATAGCGGAAGCAAAATTTATATCGCCATCTATCTCCTCTCTATCCCATGACACAAATACACACCAACTAAACACCACGATTTTATAAACGTGTTGACGCTTTGCTTACATACATACATATAGCGAGATGGGGTTTTTCCTCGGGTCGGTACAAAAGAAACAAAAGGTAAGGACTCGCCATGTCCTTCCTAAAATCTCAAAAGAAACTCCGACCCATAACATCATATGAGCACAAAAACCCTCCCATCACGAGTCAACTATCTATACCAAAAGCGGTCTAGCTCCTACTCCTCGCTCGCGATCTCACACCCATCCCGGTGCGTCGGGTGGTGGTGGCAGCATCCCCGCATCACTCCATCCCGTCGTATGTGCACGGACAAAACTCTTGTATGACGGGGCCCCCGACCAGGCGATATCATACATGACTAAGCATCGTACTCGGATAAAAGTCAATCCGGGTACCGAGGGAAAGTCTATCTCAGTCATCTCCACCTCGACGTCAGACGGAATACCGTAAAACACGCCACGCGATACAGCAGGTAGCGGCATAGTGCTAATCTAAAATGTTATCCCCAAAAGGGGTGAGTACAACCACTCAGCAGATAGGGAAATCCAATAACAACTCAGTGCACCATGCATACCATCATACAATGCAGGCATTTCTTACCTTTTCGATGTCAAGCGTATTCATGCATCATCATGGCATACGTATCATCATCATGGCATCTCATATATCATTATCACATCATAAACCATGCATCACCATGCATATCGCATCATATCATCATTAGCCATGCATCACCATGCATATCACATCATCATTAGCCATGCATCACCATGCATATCACATCATCATTAGCCATGCATCACCATGCATATCACATCATCATTAGCCATGCATCACCATGCATATCACATCATATCATCATTATCATTAGCCATGCATCACCATGCATATCACATCATCATTAGCCATGCATTACCATGCATATCACATCATATCATCATTATCATTAGCCATGCATCACCATGCATATCACATCATATCATCATTATCATTAGCCATGATCAATTTATCACATCATTATTTACCATGCATATGATCCCATCATTATCTTTCTCAATTCATCAATTCCACCATCATCATCCTCCCTTCGGGCGAGAAACCTCCGACAGGGATCCCAGTATCCCAGCCATCTCATGGCCACTGGGCTTCTGGCCCCCCACATTCCGGGCATCTCGCACCTCAACTAGCATCACAAGGAACCTCCCTTCGGGTAGAAACCTCCGACAGGGACTTCCGGTCTTTACCCTTCTAACCGGGGATCTCGCACCCTAATCCTGGCATCACGAGTCACTCCCTTCGGGCAGAAACCTCCGAAAGGGACTTCCGGCCCCCCACATTCTGGGCATCCTGAAACTCCCAGGGAATCTCTGGAATTATGCCACTCGGCCACCAGACATCAACCTCCGCCACATCCTCTTACTCACATACCACTTCCACATTTTATCATTCTTCTCATCTCATTATTTCATGGCATATGATTCACACCCATGCATCACAATTCATGATCATTCATGCATCAATGCCATATAGCAATGCATCATAGTTCACGATCATGCATACATCAATGTCATGTAACAATGCATCATAATTCACGATCATACATGCATCAATGTCATAACAATATCATAATTCAATGCATCAATGTCAAACAATGCATCATAATTCAGAACTCATGGCCGATAAAATAATCCACTTTTATTTTATTATTATTTTATTATATTTTATTTTAATATTATATTTATTTATTTCCATAAATAAATATTATCTTTAATATTTATGATTTTCCAAAAATCATGAAAATCAAAAATTAATTAGAATCACAATTTCACACAATTTCATGGCCAAATTTGCATTTCACATAGTTTCCCAAATTTCCACCAAATACACTCAATATTCGGTAATGGCCAGATTGCACAGTTTTCGGATTTATTCAATTAAAATACTCATATGACCTCCGAAAATTCCCAAAATTTACAGGATGATAGCCAACACATTTTCGTGCACTTTTCATGAAGAACACTAAGCCAAATTCTTTATGGATTAATTTATACAACTCCATGAATCTTCTGGAACCTCTACCGTTTCGTCCAGAACACACATCACCGAAAAACTTAGATTTGACCCATTAAATCTCTTTCGTTTCTTCTGAAATTCGAGTATGTTATGCACCAATGTGTCCTTTACAAGTTTCATGAAGAGATCTAGGTTAAATAACCAAAGTATGATCCTCTTTTAAGTCCTTGAAGTCTCGGGTGTCTCGGTATACTTCAACAGAACCAAACGTCTCAAAGATCTAGCCGATTAACTAGGCTATACTCATTTGTTTCTCCTCAAATTTGAGTATGTTGTAGTTTAGGATGTTACCTACAACTTCCATGAAGACAACAAAGTGAGATTTCCAACATAAATCAACATGCAACCAAGAAATCATCAAGAGGTCAGTGAAGATTTCGCAGATCTAGAACCTCCGTGAAATAGAACTTTTGACCCCTCATATCACCTTCGTTTTCCATGAAATTAGAGTATGTCATACCTCAAGATGTTAGCTTTAACTTTCATGAAGACACCGAAGCCAAAATCACACTCCAAATACACATGCAAGCTCGAATAAGAAACTGTCTACCACAAACCGAACGGAAACAGCCACATTACATGAACACATGCAACCCTTGCTTGGTATTTCGCCCAAAACACCCCTAAAACCTAACATGCAAACACCAAAAACAACATGCAAGAGAAGTCATAGACCCCCACTTGCCTTCAAGATGAACGAACAGCAACAAGCAACGGCGTACGGCGGCGTAGGACGGTCGGACAAGGCGGCGACGGCGGCACCTCCCTCTCGGTTCCGCCTCCTCTCTCTCGGCCTCTCCTCTCTCCCTCTTGAATTCTCTCCCTCACTCTCTCCTTTCTCGGCCAAATGAAGCAAAAACCGGCCACTCTCTCTCTCCTCATCCCTCTTATACTCCTCTAGGCTCATCATTAGTAATGATTGATCCACCTCTCCAATGGCCAATGCATGCTCTTCCTTTGGCCACTTGTCTTTTTGTTTTTAAATTGGTTGGGCTTGGGCTTAGGCCCAACCGGCCACTCCTCCTTTGGCTGGTCGACAGCCACCTCTTGGGCCCAATGGGCCGACTAGCTTGGCCCACCAAGCTTTAGGCTAATGGGTCCAAGGCCCATTCCGAAAATTAGCCCTTTTTTTCCCTTTTTTTTTTTTTTTTTTTGAAATTCCTTCTATAATATTTTTGAATTCCAATTTCCATCTTGGCCAAAGTCTTGGAATATTTTTAATTATTGAAATTCAAATCATATGGCCAAGCATTAATAAATTAAATTTAAATTTCCACAATCACAAGCACAATTCATCAAATTAAAAGATAAATTGGCTAAAGCATAGGCCATAAAATTCTATCACCTAATTAAAGACATTTGACACACCTTAAGGCTTGGCTTTGAATTTCCGGGATGCCACAATTCTCCCCTCCTTAGAGAATTTCGTCCTCGAAATTCAAGCACTACTCGCGCCTTCTTGAAATAAATAAGGGTACTTTTCCCTCATCTGATCCTCACTTTCCCATGTGGCTTCCTCCACATCAAGATGTCGCCATAACACCTTGACTAATGGGATCTTCTTAGTCCTAAGGATCTGCTCCTTTCGATCCAATATCTGCACAGGCTCTTCAATGTACCTAACTTTCTCATCTATTTTGATGGCTTCATGATCGAGTATGTGACCAGGATCCGGCTGGTACTTCCTCAACATCGATACATGAAACACATCGTGCAGATTTTCTAATCTAGGAGGTAATGCTAAACGATAAGCCCTATCTCCTATCTTCTCAAGAATTTCAAAAGGTCCAACAAACCTGGGGCTTAACTTACCCTTTATCCCGAATCGAGATATTCCTTTCATTGGAGATACCTTAAGGAATACATGGTCTCCTACACTAAACTCCAAAGGCCTCCTACGCTTATCTGCGTAGCCTTTCTGTCTACTCTGAGCTGCTCTAAGTCTTTCTCTAATAACATCAACAGCCTCAGTGGTAACTTGTACCGAGTTCGAGTCCTGTCAATTTCCTCTCACCTACTTCATTCCAACAAACAGGAGTCCTACATCTCCTTCCATATAATGCTTCATAAGGTGCCATACCTATACTCTTCTGAAAGCTATTATTATAGGCAAACTCTACCAAATGCAATCTCTCGTCCCAATTTCCTTTGAAATCAATCACACAAGCTCTTAACATATCTTCCAGTATCTGAATCACTCTTTCTGATTGGCCATCTGTCTGAGGATGAAAAGCTGTACTAAACTGAAGCTTAGATCCTAATGCAGCTTGGAGACTCCTCCAAAAATTCGACGTAAACCTCGGGTCTCGATCTGAAGTAATAGTCACTGGAATACCATGCAAGCGTACCACTTGACTTACATACATGTCCGCATACTTATCCATTGGGTAGTCCATGCGAATCGCTAAGAAATGTGCCGATTTAGTCAAACGATCCACTATAACCCAAATTGAGTCATGATTCTTCGATGTTCTTGGCAATCCTTGCACAAAATCCATCGTTACATGTTCCCATTTCCATTCAGGAATGTCCAATGGTCTCAAAAGTCCTGCGGGTTTTCGATGTTCCGCTTTTACCTGCTGGCACGTCAAACATTGAGATACGTATCTAGCCGTATCTGCTTTCATACCACTCCACCAAAATTGCTCACGTAAATTTATGTACATCTTTGTACTACCTCGGTGGATACTATAGTTACTCTTATGTGCTTCTTACAGAATTTCCTTCCTCAATTCCTCATTGTCGGGAACACAAAGTCGTCCTTGACATCTTACTATTCCATCATCAGAGATCTGAAATTCCGATCTTTTCCCTAAAGACACAGCATCTTTCACTTTCAAAATCTCTAGGTCAGATTCTTGCAAAACTTTAATTTTCTGGATAATCTCTGGCTCAATCCTTAATGCAATAAGCACGCCAGTAAGACAATCCAATTCCAATTTAAATTCAGAGTTTGCTACAGATTCTAACAATTTCCATTCCGCCATTCTCAAACTAGCAATTTCCATCGCCGACTTTCGACTAAGAGCATCTGCTACTCTATTCGCTTTTCATGGATGATATTTTATTTCACAGTCATAATCCTTCAATAATTCCATCCACCTCCTTTGTCTCATGTTCAACTCCTTTTGTGAGAACAGATACTTCAAACTCTTATGATCCGTATAGATCTCAAACTTCTCCCCATACAGATAGTGTCTCCATATCTTCAAAGCAAACACTATAGTTGCTAGTTCTAAATCATGCGTCGGATAATTCAGCTCATGGGGTTTCAATTGTCTGGATGCATAGGCTACAACCTTGCCATGCTACATCAACACACATCCTAGTCCTTTGTGAGATGCATCACTATACACTGTGAAACCATCAGGTCCAGTAGGTATAGTCAGAATTGGAGCTGAAGTCAATTTCCTTTTGAGCTCCTGAAAACTTCTTTCACATTCCCCATTCCACTCAAATTTTACATTCTTTCGAGTCAATTTAGTTAAAGGTCCTGCCAGTTGTGAGAATCCTTCAATGAACCTTCTGTAATAACCAGCCAATCCTAAGAAACTTCGTATCTCAGTAGGTGTCGTTGGTCTCGGCCAATTCACTACCATTTCAACTTTTGCTAGATCTACTACAATTCCTTTTCCTGACACCACATGTCCTAAAAATACTATCCGGTCCAACCAAAATTCACACTTACTAAACTTAGCATACAACTTATACTCTCGCAGGGTCTGCAAAACTATTCCCAAATGCTGCTCATGCTCTTTAGGCCCTTTTGAATACACGAGAATATCATCAATGAAGACAATCACAAATTGGTCTAAATAAGGCTGAAATATTCTATTCATCAAATCCATAAATGCAGCCGGGGCGTTAGTCAATCCAAATGGCATAACAAGGAACTCATAGTGTCCATAATGAGTTCTAAATGCAGTCTTAGGAATGTCCTCCTTTTTAATCCTTAACGATGGTATCCCGATCTCAAATCAATCTTAGAAAAGTGTCCATAATGAGTTCTAAATGCGAGGAATGTCTTTTTTAATCCTTAACGATGGTAAGTTGATCAAACAAGTCATCAATTCTAGGCAAAGGATACTTATTCTTAATGGTCACTTGATTCAATCTGCCTATAGTCAATACACAAGCGCATTGACCCATCCTTCTTCTTTACAAACAAGACCGGCGCACCCCAAGGTGAAGCACTTGGTCTAATAAATCCTTTATCAAGCAATTCCTGCAGTTGCACTTTCAACTCTTTCAATTCAACTAAAGCCATCCTATATGGAGCTTTTGATATTGGTCCCGTTCCAAGCATTAATTCAATTTCAAATTCAATTTCCCGCTCTGGCGGCAATCCAGGCAATTCCTCAGGAAATACATCTTGAAATTCATTAACCACATGAACTTCCTCAAGATTAGACTCCTCTCTAGCACAATCTCTAACTAAGGCTAGGTACCCTTGACATCCTTGGTCAAGTAACTTACAAGCTTCTATTGCCGAAATAAGCGCTACAGGAAAATGGGTTTGGCCTCCTAAAAATTTACAACTAGACTGATCAGGTAAAACAAATTGAATCACTTTTCTATAACAATCCATTCTAGCCCGATACTTACGAAGCCAGTCCATTCCTATAATAACATCAAAATCATACATAGCCATTACAACCAAGTCTATTTCCATATCCTTTCCTCCCATTGAGATCTTACAATTTTCACACACCGGCGTAGACAATACCATATCCTTTAAAGGCGTGGAAACACAAAGAGGCGTCTCAAAAGGCATAACTTCTATCTTTTTCAAACATCTATATCTTTCAGACACAAACGAATGCGTTGCACCCGTGTCAAACAATACATATGCCTTTTCGCCATTAATAAGAATCATACTTGAGATAACATTCTTGGAAGCTTCCGCTTCCTCCTGGGTGATCGCATACACCCTTCCTTGCGCAGGTGGTCTTTGAGGATTTCCTTGCGGGTTTGACCTAACAGCACTCTGATATCCCTGTCGCATTGAGCCAACACTCACTTGCGACCTTTCTCGCGGGCAATTCCTCCTAAGATGTCCCACTTGTCCAGCCAAAACATTTCATTTGTCCGGGCTAATAGGGTGCTTTCCTATGTTCGGACCACTCCTTGTTCCTCCAAAATTTCCAAAATTACCCTTCTTCTTCACATTCCAGGTCTGACCTTGACCAGAATAAGGTCTCTTCCCTTTTCTCACATCACCAAAGTTCATCGGTTTCTTAAATTCCGACCTTTCCCTCAACAACTCCTGCTCCACTAACTGCGCCCTTTCATAAATCTCATTATAATCTCTTATGTTCAAAGGCACCAGTTGCTTCCTAATATCAGTCCTCAGTCCTTTCAGGAATCTCTTAGCCTTCTCTTCCTGATCCTCAATCAATCTAGGAGCATATCTAGACAATTCAGAAAATCTAGCCTCATACTGATCTACAGTCAATCCCTTTTGTTCTAGCTGAACAAACTCAGTAATCTTCCTATCCTTAGCACAATCAGAGAAATGCTTCCTATTAAAGGCCCTAACAAACTCCTCCCAATTAACATCAGTACCTGGTGGAAAGATTATATTCTTCGAAGCTCTCCACCAAAACTTCGCATTTCCCTCCAATTGATACTCTGCTAAAACTATTTTCTCAGCATCACTGCAGTCCAACAACCGGAAAATTCGTTCCATTCCATCAATCCAATGTTCCGCCTCCTCGGGACTTCCCATTCCATTAAACTTAAGTGGTTTCAACTTCAAAAACTGTTCCACTAGTCCCGAGTACGGCGTTCCACTCCGGGCTGTTGCTGCACTTGCCTTTCCATCAGATTTCCAATATTGGCTAATGCCTGCAGGATATCTTCCATTCGGGGATCAACCCTTGCAGCAGAGGCTTCAGCCCTCGATGGATGAGCACTTCCAGCTCGCACCATAACTCTCCTGCAATTTCCAAGCATTGCCTCAGGAATAATCTGAGACTTACTGCCTCCACTCAAAGCAGTTACTACTATCACATAAGTAACATATACATGTTACTGGCAATTCAAGACAGACCACAGGGGATCTACGAGTGAATACCCATCACCCGTTATTCAATTATTTCGTTTACATCCTATGGTGTGCATTGTCATCATGTTCCTCAATTCCAAATGAGGCTCCTTATCACTCCATCTATAACCATTCGCTCTGACACCAAAAAAAGGGCGACTGTAATACCCCGAACCCTTCGCAGGTCGTTAACAGTGCCGATGTTACATCTTTTACCATCTCTATCTCTTGGCAAAATTAAGCCTTGCCAGATTACATGCATTTTTTTTTTAAAGCGGTCCCATGCGCGACTCATAGCGGAAGCAAAATTTATATCGCCATCTATCTCCTCTCTATCCCATGACACAAATACACACCAACTAAACACCACGATTTTATAAACAGTGTTGACGCTTTGCTTACATACATACATATAGCGAGATGGGGTTTTTCCTCGGGTCGGTACAAAAGAAACAAAAAGGTAAGGACTCGCCATGTCCTTCCTAAAATCTCAAAAGAAACTCCGACCTCTAACATCATATGAGCACAAAACCCTCCCATCACGAGCATCAACTATCTATACCAAAAAGCGGTCTAGCTCCTACTCCTCGCGCGCGATCTCACACCCATCCCGGTGCGTCAGGTGGTGGCGGCAGCATCCCCCGCATCACTCCATCCCGTCGTATGTGCACGGACAAAAACTCTTGTATGACAGGGCCCCCAGCCAGGCCGATATCATACATGACTAAGCATCGTACTCGGATAAAAGTCAATCCGGGTACCGAGGGACAGTCTATCTCAGTCATCTCCACCTCGACGTCAGACGGAATACCGTAAAACACGCCACGCGATACAGCAGGTAGCGGCATAGTGCTAATATGAAATGTTATCCCCAAAAGGGGTGAGTACAACCACTCAGCATATAGGGAAATCCAATAACAACTCAGTGCACCATGCATACCATCATACAATGCGGGCATTTCTTACCTTTTCGATGTCAAGCGTATTCATGCATCATCATGGCATACGTATCATCATCATGGCATCTCATATATCATTATCACATCATCATAAACCATGCATCACCATGCATATCGCATCATATCATCATTAGCCATGCATCACTTGCATCACTGTGCATATCACATCATCATTATCATAAGCCATGCATCACCATGCATATCACATCATCATTAGCCATGCATCACTATGCATATCACATCATCATTAGCCATGCATCACCATGCATATCACATCATCATTAGCCATGCATTACCATGCATATCACATCATATCATCATTATCATTAGCCATGCATCACCATGCATATCACATCATCATTAGCCATGCATTACCATGCATATCACATCATATCATCATTATCATTAGCCATGCATCACTATGCAAATCACATCATAGATCAATTTTTCACTTTTATTTATCAATTGATCCCACATTATCTTTTCTCAATTCATCAATTCCACCATCATCATCCTCCCTTCGGGCAGAAACCTCCGACAGGGATCCTAGTATCCCAGCCATCTCATGGCCACTGAGCTTCCGGCCCCCCACATTCCGGGCATCTCGCACCTCAACTAGCATCACGAGGAACCTCCCTTCGGGCAGAAACCTCCGACAAGGACTTCCGATCTTTACCCTTCTAACCGGGGATCTCGCACCCTAATCCTGGCATCGCGAGTCACTCCCTTCGGGCAGAAACCTCCGATAGGGACTTCCGGCCCCCCACATTCCGGGCATCCTGAAACTCCCAGGGAATCTCTCGGAATTATGCCACTCGGCCACCGAGACATCAACCTCCGCCACATCCTCTTACTCACATACCACTTCCACATTTTATCATTCTTCTCATCTCATTATTTCATGGCATATGATTCACACCCATACATCACAATTCATGATCATTCATGCATCAATGCCATATAACAATGCATCATAGTTCATACATCAATGTCATGTAACATGCATACATCAATGTCATGTAACAATGCATCATAATTCACGATCATACATGCATCAATGTCATATAACAATGCATCATAATTCAATAGAACTCATGGCCGATAAAATAATCCACTTTTATTTTATTATTATTTTATTATATTATTATTTTAATATTATATTTATTTATTTCCATAAATAAATATTATCTTTAATATTTATGATTTTCCAAAAATCATGAAAATCAAACAATTAATTAGAATCACAATTTCACACAATTTCATGGCCAAATTTGCATTTCACATAGTTTCCCAAATTTCCACCAAATACACTCAATATTCGGATAATGGCCAGATTGCACAGTTTTCGGATTTATTCAATTAAAATACTCATATGACCTCCGAAAATTCCCAAATTTTACAGGATGATAGCCAACACATTTTCGTGCACTTTTCATGAAGAACACTAAGCCAAATTCTTTATGGATTAATTTATACAACTCCATGAAGCTTCTGGAACCTCTACCGTTTCGTCCAGAACACACATCACCGAAAAACTTAGATTTGACCCATTAAATCTCTTTCGTTTCTTCTGAAATTCGAGTATATTATGCAACAATGTGTCCTTTACAAGTTTCATGAAGAGATCTAGGTTAAATAACCAAAGTATGATCCTCTTTTAAGTCCTTGAAGTCTCGGGTGTCTCGGTATACTTCAACAGAACCAAACGTCTCAAAGATCTAGCCGATTAACTAGGCTATACTCATTTGTTTCTCCTCAAATTTGAGTATGTTGTAGTTTAGGATGTTACCTACAACTTCCATGAAGACAACAAGGTGAGATTTCCAAAATAAATCAACATGCAACCAAGAAATCATCAAGAGGTGAGTGAAGATTTCGCAGATCTAGAACCTCCGTGAAATAGAACTTTTGACCCCACATAACACCTTCGTTTTCCATGAAATTCGAGTATATCATACCTCAAGATGTTAGCTTGAACTTTCATGAAGACACCGAAGCCAAAATCACACTCCAAATACACATGCAAGCTCAAATAAGAAACTGTCTACCACAAACCGAACGGAAACAGCCACATTACATGAACACATGCAACCCTTGCTTGGTATTTCGCCCAAAACACCCCTAAAACCTAACATGCAAACACCAAAAACAACATGCAAGAGAAGTCATAGACCCCCACTTGCCTTCAAGATGAACGAACAGCAACAAGCAAGGGCGTACGGCGGCGTAGGACGGTCGGACAAGGCGGCGACGGCGGCACCTCCCTCTCGGTTCCGCCTCCTCTCTCTCGGCCTCTCCTCTCTCCCTCTCGAATTCTCTCCCTCACTCTCTCCTTTCTCGGCCAAATGAAGCAAAAACCGGCCACTCTCTCTCTCCTCATCCCTCTTATACTCCTCTAGGCTCATCATTAGTAATGATTGATCCACCTCTCCAATGGCCAATGCATGCTCTTCCTTTGGCCACTTGTCTTTTTGTTTTTAAATTGGTTGGGCTTGGGCTTAGGCCCAACCGGCCACTCCTCCTTGGCTGGTCGACAGCCACCTCTTGGGCCCAATGGGCCGACTAGCTTGGCCCACCAAGCTTTAGGCTAATGGGTCCAAGGCCCATTCCGAAAATTAGCCCTTTTTTTCCCTTTTTTTTTTTTTGAAATTCCTTCTATAATATTTTTGAATTCCAATTTCCATCTTGGCCAAAGTCTTGGAATATTTTTAATTATTGAAATTCAAATCATATGGCCAAGCATTAATAAATTAAATTTAAATTTCCACAATCACAAGCACAATTCATCAAATTAAAAGATAAATTGGCTAAAGCATAGGCCATAAAATTCTATCACCTAATTAAAGACATTTGACACACCTTAAGGCTTGGCTTTGAATTTCCGGGATGCCACACCGAATGCCCGGTGGCCTGGGATGGCTGAATGCAGGAAGCCTCGGAGGTCTTTGCCTGAGGGGATGATTAAAATTGATGATGATAATAATGATGATATGCATGATGATATGCATGATGATGATGATGATGATGATATGCATGATGATATGCACGATGATGATGATATGGCGTGGTGATATACATACTTGATGTGATGATGCCATGATGATGATGACGTGAATGATGTGATGATGTTATAATGATGATGACGTGTATGTTATGATGATGATACACATGTACGAGTTATGACTATGATGATGATGCATGATAGTATGCGCATGGCTTCAAGGTAAGTAATGCCTGCAGTGCATGTATGATTTGTACGATGTATTGAATTGTTATTGGATTCCTTATCTGCTGAGTGGTTGTACTCACCCCTTTTGGGGACAACATTTCAGATTAGCAGTATGCCGCTTCCTGCCGTCGCGCGGGGTGCATTTTACGGGTTACCGTCCGACGTTGAGGTAGAGTGTAAGGAGTTCAGCTGTCCTTCCGTACCTGGACTCACCTACATACGTGTGCGTTGTTTTGTCACATACGACATAGGCCTGGCTGGGGGCCCAGTCGTTCAGGAGTTTGTCTCTGTCCACGTTCGCCGCGATGGGGTAATGAGAGGGATGCTGTCGCCGCCACCGCCTGATGCACCGGACTGGGTGTGAGGCCCGAGCATGACGAGTAGGGGCTGTGTTTTTTGGGAGTTAGTTAGCCAACACATATGATGGGAGGTTGTATGCATGTAATGTAGAGGGTCGAGGGTTCTTTTTGGGATTTTAGGCTGGACATGGCAGAGTCCTAGCTTTTCCTTTTTATGTATCGACCCGAAAAAGAAGTCCCATCCTGAAAGAATATGTAAATAATGTGTCGTCGCTTGTTTATAAAATCCTGGTGTTTAGTGGTGTGTATTGGTATTATGGTTGGTAGGGGGATAGATGATGATGCTTTGATTTGCTTCCGCTAATGAGTCGCGCTGGGACCGCTTTAAAAAAAAAAATGCCTGTGAACAACGACGCTTTAGTTATAAGTATAAGTATAAGAAAGTAATAAGGTGTAACATTGGTGCTTGTGGCGACCGCCGAAGGGTTCGGGGTGCTACATATATTGTTCAAAACTGCAAACTAAGGGGTGAGCTGAAACTCAATATATGAAATCTTCAAGTCTAAGATAGGAGATCATTTTTTCACTCAATCTAGTACTGACAATAACGTGAGTTCAAGTAATATAAAATAACCATGTATGACAAGTGCGAAAGCATATGCATTATCTTTTTTATATGCAATAGTAACATTACATAAATGTAAGCAGATTACATATTATTCCGTGATGCACATATATCACATAGTGACTCACCGCTATAAATAAGGAATATATATTCCCTACTGATCATAAAGCTTACAAATATACATAGGCAAGTCATACTTGTCATAAAATTCACCAACACACACAAGTGAGTTCATACCGATCATAAAGTTCACTGATACAAATGAGTTCATACTTGTCATTGGCTATGACCCATCTCGACTCACGAGTTATCCTAAAAATTATAGGGCACCGTCACTACCAATTCTTTGGAGGATGGAATTATAAATACATCTTTGCCACACCATATAGCCCAATCATCACAATCGCCCTTTACATTAATGAGGATAAATAGAGCATTGTACAACTGCATGATGATGGTTAACACAGGCTTACACAAGTCAAATAAGACTACACAAGCCAATTTATATCGTGTGCAAATTATAAAATTTTCATGTCCCTTCAACCTTGTAGAGACTCATCTCTAGACAGTAAAAACGTCCAACTAACTCCAAATTTTTTCATTTATACTCATATAATGGAGTCGACTATGGCAAAGATCTTCCTCATGTGGCATCATAGCCATTCACATTATGATTACAACATAACAATTGTTATATGCATCACAATAATTTGTTATTTATCATGCAATTAATGATAAACAAATAATGACACGCACGTCATTACCTATACCTTCATTCTTTCCATATATAATCTAATAATGATAGTGCGCGTAATATACTCAAATCTTGTGATCTTTCTTAGATCAACAATAAAATCAATGCCCATTTATTATTTCTTGCACGGTCATTCTCGAAATCAATATATGGTACAAGACATCATTTTTTGCAAATCATTATTGAAATACAGTCGCCATATCTTTTTCCATGCATCACTTGCATAAGTAATAATAATTCACCATATAAACACTTAAAGAATCGACAATCTAAATATCAACAATCAAAATAATCGACAATGCAAAAATTGATAACCCAAATAATCGATAGCATTTAGTAAGATAACACTTAGTCAATAAATTAGTAACTTTCTAGTTTATTTCACCATATCCATTTTTTGTATTATCAAATCTTATAGAAGTCGATGAATCACAACATCATCATAGAGAAACTCATCGATTCAAGCTAAGCAAAAACAACAATTTTAACATGCAACCAATGAAACTTTCTTACCCTAAACATCGAATTTCAAATCAAAATTAACAATTATCAAAAAATCAAGTCGAGTACTAAAAGTGCATTTTGTTCAGTTTTCCCAATAGGCTTTCAATCTCCAAAACCCCTTGAAAAAATGTTAGGGTGTTTGGGAACCATTTTTGAAAGTTTTGATAAAGCTAGCAGCCTTGAGAAAGTTGAAATCTCAAGGCTAGTCCCCACTAGCCTTGGCTTTTAGCATTTTTGGAATGTTGAAGTGATTGTTTAATGAAATTTGTTCAATCTTCTCTTTTACCCTTAACAACTCACTAGATGCCCAATTTTGTCCCTTTTTGAAAACAAATCCCAATGTGCTTCACTTTATGCTTACGCTTGTCTTGATGCTCTTGCTCAACTGCCAAATCTCACACATTTTCTTTTGGTGCCTAAATTACTCCTCCAAAGTCTCCTTCCAATTGTCCATCTTCCTCTTCAGCTCTATCCCTCATTCCTTGCCCCTTTTTAAGTGACTTTCCATCTCTCCTCCTCGCTTTTCCTCCTCCACTCCTCCTTCAGGTGTAGTTGTGTTCCCTCTTCCCTTTTTTATTTTTTATTTTTATTTTTATTTTATGGATTAAGATTTTTTGTCTGAGATGACTAGTAAGCTCTAGCTATAAACCCTAGACGCGTAACTCCCCCTATCTCTCTCTATGTTTGTGTGTGTCTATTTGTTTAAAATTGGAAAGATGGACGTCGAGTTTCACATTGTTGGCTACTTTTGCTCACCACCTCAACTTGAGCTCCAACCACACCTATGCTTCTCTTTACTTGTTAGCTCTTGAAACCTTTTTTTTTTTTTTTTTTTTTCCAAATGCTCATCATTTGATTCCTTCGCTTTTATCAAGTGAGATATCTGCTGCCTGGTTACTCTAGTTGGGTTTTTCACGACTACCTTTCTCGCTCAATATCTTTAATCGATTCATTGTTCTATGTTAGTCCTTGTTAGGTTACCACTTTGTAGATGTCATGTTAGTTGCAAGCAACCACTCTTCATTTTTCATAAAGTTTCTGATCTGACACTTGACATATAGGCACTTCCCATGGCATTGCATCCTCCCCTGCACTTTATAATTGCTATACATATGACAATCCATGGCGTTGGATTGTCATAGGTGTAGCTAACTTTCATCTTACTAGTTAGAAATCCATCTTTTCACCAAATTGGGACATGCAAATTAGGGTTGGGTTCATTTCCATTTTTGCTTGTTCTTACATTCGTAAAAGAACTATACTTTGGTGTTGCTAAATATACTTTGTTTGTATGCTAGAATGAAATTTGGACTTGCTAAATATATAGACTTCTTCTTGCTCTTGCTGGCTTGGAGTGTTGGTTTGTTTTCGCTTGGAGACTTTTTTCGTATTCAATTGTGAGTTATGTGCTGGTTTTTTGTCATTAAGATCAATGGTGTTGTTTGCATTAATGGCGAGTTATGTGATGATCATTTGTGTTCTATTTTGCAAATTAAATGTTCATGAGTAGCTTCACGATGTTTTGTTCAAATTGAGGAGTGCTGGTTTTCCTTGTGAAAATCAATTTTTTTGTGTTTAATGGGGATTATATGGAAAGAAAGGCTTGGGTTCTTGTTGGCTTGGAGTGCTAGTTTGTTCTTGTTTGGAGATTTTTTTTTTTTTTTTTGTTCAATGGTGAGTTATGTGATGATCTTTAATGTTCTATTTTGCAAATTAGATGTTTACGTGTAGCTTTACGATGTTTTGTTCCTATCAAGAAGTGCCGGTTTTTCTTATGAAAATCGGTTTCATGTGTTTAATGGGGATTATGTGGATAGAGGGGTTTGGTTCTTGCTAGCTTGGAGTGCTAGTTTGTTCTTGTTTGAAGACTTCTTCTTCTTCTTCTTCTTCTTCTTCTTCTTCTTCTTTTTTATTTTTATTTTTTTATGTTCAATGGCAAATTATGTGTTGGTCTGTTGTGTTCTATTTTGCAAACTAGTCTTTCTTGCTCTTGTTAGCCATTTATTTGTACACCTCAAATTTGTTCATGTTAATTTATTAGTAAATGGCAAATTCATCAAAGGAAAAGACATTTTGGAGCTTGAAAGATGTAGAAACCTTTTATAGGTTATGCGTTGAACAAATTGATAATGGTAGTCGTCTTGCAAATAACAAAAGGGAATGACGAACAGTCATAATTAAGAAGTTTGAGGACTTAAGGGGCAAATAGTATGATAAAAGTCAAATGAAGAGTATGAGAGATAATCTTAAGAAACAATGGAAAAGATGGAGGATGTTAGCTTTGAAGGAAACAAGATTAGGATGGGATCCAAAAAAGAATACCATTGATGTAAGTAATAAATGGTGGGAGAGTAAAATTTAGGTTTTCCCCATTCTTTTGTTTTTTTTTTTTTTTTCAAGTTTATCACTTTTAATATGACATGTTTATTATAAAAGGAAAATCCTAAGGTTAGAGTTTTTAGAACGAAATGCTTACATCCAAATCTTTAAGTTTTGTTAGATAGAATGTTTGGAGATACGGTTGCTATTTAAAATACCACATAGAATTGTACATAAGGCTTATGTGTTGATGAGAATATTGTGGTCATACAACTTGATATCGGTGATTGTATAGGATCTATTGATAATAATATAGAGTGTAATGTGGGTAAAAAGACTGTTGAACAGCTTGAAGCGATGAAATAGCATCACAAAATTCAATGAGGCATTCTCAAGGAAAGAAACAAAAGAAATTGAGTATGGTTACTAAGCTAGCAACACAAATAGATAAAATTTGTCCAGCTATTGAAAGTATGAGTCATGCCGCATCTCTTGTAAGAGAGTTTGATCTATACAAAGAAATCATATAGATATTAAAAGTTAGGGATAATACCCTAAAAAACTCCAAACTGGTACACTTGTGACAAATTTACCCCAAACTATATTTTTGACCACAAAAAACCCCAAACTGGTATACTTTTGACAAATTTATCCCAAACCGGTACACTTGTGACAAAGTTACCCTATGTTAGTTTTCGTTAAATTTTATTCTCAAATTATTAAGTTAAATGACACGTGACGCTTAACCAAGATACCGATTTAGGATTTTACGTTCCGTTTGTCACAGTTTACAATTTTTATGATTTTTTTGTAGTATTAATCCAATTTAGCATAGGGTATATTTGTCACAAATTTACCAGTTTAGGGTTTTTTGCAGTCGAATAAATTAGTTTGGGGTAAATTTGTCATAAATGTACCGGTTTAGGGTTTTTTATGATCAATCGGGGTAAATTTGTCACAAGTTTACCAGTTTTGGGTTTTTTTTTGTCAAAAAAATAGTTTGGGGTAAATTTGTCACAAGTGTACCAGGTTTGGGGTTTTTCAATGTATTAACCCTAAAAGTTATACTTGAGATTAAGCAAGACCAATAGTTATACTTTTTTGTACTAGATCATTTTGCAAAAAATAAAAGATTATAGGCAAATCTTAATAAATTTGGATGATGATCTAGAAAAAATCACGAAAATCAAATATAGAATTGTTTACATGATATTTTTAAAATTGTTGTCAAAATATAAATTAAAATAGTTGCAAACGCTATTTTTTTTAATTTTAAACAAATAAAAATTAAAAAGCTTATGGCTTTTTAAATGTGTTTTCTATCAAACATTTCTCTCAAAATTCTTTCTCAAAGCAGAGTTTAACAAATAATTTTTGTATTTCTCTAAAACCCTTTAGGCTAAATTGCTTTGCACTTTTTCCAAAACCCATTGGAAAGCTAAATGAAATGCACCCTAAGTAGATTAATCTAACTTATTCCTTAACAAACCTTGAAAAGGACTTGATAGCTTAAAGTTTTAGTTACCTTTAAACAAAATCGACAATTCTTGTTTTTTAAAAGACAAAGGTACAAGAAGAAAGTTGGAAATTGAAAGTTAATAAAATAGAAATTCTCACTTTGAAGCTCAAGGACTTCCGAAGACCATTTACTTGGTTAAGAGAAAGGGAAGTGTATCTAATAAACCAAGGTTAAAAAAAAATAATGATTTGAAGTTGAAAAAAATTCTAGATGAAAGAACAAGAGAGATGTTCAAATTAGAAAGTTGCAAGTGAGAAAATATGTTGTTTCTTCCAATTATACGGCTAAGGGAAATGAACTTAGAGGACCAATACTTAGTGTTCCAACTAGAGGTGTGCAAAAGAATCGAGAACCACCCAAACCACTTGGAACCAAACCGAATCGAACTAAAACTGGCAGTTCCCATGAGGGCCGGTCGAGTTCTCAATTTCAAGCTAATAAAACTAGTGAGTACTAGTCATGTTCCCGATTCTAGGCATGGAATTGCCAGCCCGCCCACCTACCTACTGGAATCGGATTGGTGTATATATATTTTTAAAAAAAAAAATTACATCTCAATTACCTAATTATATTGAAGTTTCTTAACCATATATATATGTACATAATGTATATTTATAGTTATTCAACATTATTAACTAATTTTGTCTTTTAGGTATGTAATAGGATTAACCCCATAGTTTTCTTTTTCATTATAATAATCCATTTACTTGTTCTCTCAACCAAAACAAAATAAACAAATGAAGATTAAAGAGGGAATTGATTAGAGATGTTTATAAATAATGTAGCGCTCCGTCGTCATGATACGAAATTAAGAGGCAATGGCTTGTTTTATGAGTATAATTAGGTCTCTTCTTAGCCATTCCCATGATTAAATTTGGTTGACATAGAAAAAAGATGGATCAAGCGATTAATGTATTAACTTCTATGGAGATTAGAATTTTTAAGGTGGAATCTAATTCTTCTCCACATGCTTCCAATGTAGGGAAATCCTAAGAGGACCACACCATAACCTTTGAAGAAATTAAGTTTTTAGATAACAATTATAGTATATTTGTTCTATTTTACAGTTTTTAATCCTTAATCAAAATCGATAGCTTGCTATTCAACCCGATTATAAGACCAAACAAGCTTTGGTGCTTTAAATAGAAATTAGGTTAACAATGATATAAATTGATGCAATTTTGTAGGGATTGGGGACGAGCTTTAACTTTAAATTCCCCTTTTTTCATATATCAAGAATGGATCATTAGTCCTTCGCAAGTACTTGAAAATAGTCTTGACTACTATCTAGTGTTCTTTATCTAAATCTGACTAATATCTGTTAATAATGCCTATAGCATGCGCAATATCAAGTCTTGCACATAGCATACATTATGCTTCTAATAGTGGATACATAAGGTATTTTTGCCATCCACTCTTATTCTTTAGGAATATTGGGACAGAAATCCTTAAAAAGACGGATTCCATGCCTAAAAGGTAAGAATTCTCTTTTGAAATATTGCATGTTAAAACTTGTTGGCACTTTGTCTATGTACATAGACTATGAAAAGCTAGTGAATCATCTCAATCTATCTCTATAGATCTCAATATCTAAAATGTAGGTTGCCTCTCCTAAGTCTTTCATTGAGAATATTTATGACTAAATAGTTTGATCGATGATATCACAGGTAATCATTCCCGATTGAAGGTATGTCATCAACATACAGAACTAGAAACATAATTATGCTCCCATTAACCTTCTTGTATACACAAGATGCATTTGGGTTTTAATGAAGCTACACGATTTGATTACCTCATCAAAATGGATGTTCCAACTTCTAGAAACTTGTTTGAGTTCATAAATGGCACTCTTAAGCCTTCACAACTTCCAAATATCATAGATGTGGTAGACATCTAGGGGTAGGAATTGCTTCTTTCACGTCAATTCCTTTGACAAAATTAATAATTTGATTCAAAATCATGTGGTGGTTCTATATAAATATCTTCATCAAGGAATCCATTTAGGAAAGCTTGACATTCATATGGAATGTGTAATAGTCAAGGTGCATAATTATAGCCAACATAATTCAATTGGATTTTAGCATAAATATAGGTGAGAAAGTCTCATCATAATCAATCCCTTCTTTTTTACGATATCATTTTGCTACAAATTGTACTTCATAAGTTCCAACTTAACCATCAACGTTCATGTTCCTTTTGAAGACCCATTTAAAGCTAATTGGTACAATACCATCGGGTAAGTCAACTAGAGTCCAAACATCATTGGAATACATGGAATTCATTTTGGATTTCATGGCTTTTAGCTATTTACCAAAATTGATGTCAAACATCTTTTCCTAATAGATGTTAGGATCAATAGTTTGATCACCTTTATTCATAATGAACAAAGGTTCAGTGTGTTTAATTAAGTATAACGAACAAGTGGACGTGACGTTCTCAAACTTCTTTTAAGAGGTTGTGGTTTATTAGAAGCTCCTATTGAATCAGGATCAATGTCTTACCTTGATTGTTTGATACTTCATTATTTTCTCCTTATAAGACTATTTTTCGTCCAACACTACCTTCTTGGATGAACTAATTCTACATAAAAGAAGTATTTCCATTAAGTGAAACTATTTGGTCAGAGTGAAAATAAAAATAGTATCCAAGAGTTTCTTTTGGATATCTAATGCAGCGACATTGTTCAAATCTAACCTCCAATTTGTTCATTTTCACTTTTTGACATAGGCAAGACAACCTCAAACCTTAGTATGATTAAGACTCGGTTTCCTATGACATCATATCTCATAAGGGTAGTTAGAATAGATTCGATCGAGACTTTATTTAATAAAAATGAAACTGTCTTAAGGGTATATTCCCAAAGGGATATAGGCATATCAGTATAACTAATCATAGATTGCACCATATCTAATAAAATGCAATTTATTTTTTGATACATCATTGTGTTTTAGAGTTCTATGAGGTAGCCGTTGAGATAAAATGTCATTGTCTTTAAGGTGGTTCGGTTCAGGAATCTAGCACTAAGGTATTCTTTTCCTAGATTAGATCGAAGAGCCTTAATACTCTTTTCTGTTTGTTTTTCAACTTCAGCCTTGAATTCGTTGAAGTTTTCAAACGATCTAAATTTATATTTCATTAAGTAAAAAAATAATTGTACAATGATAGATCATCGGTAAAGGTAATGAAGAAAGAATAACCCTATTAGTTGATTCGATAAGTGATCTACATATATCTAGATGTATCAATCCTAAATTATTAGCAACTTGTGCACTATGTCCTACAAAGGGCGCTTTTGTCATTTTCCTTAGAAGACATGTTTCACAAGTTGAGTACGATTCAAAATTGAATAAATCAATATACCCATCGTTACTTAACTTTGTAATCCTATCTTCTCCAATATGACCTAATTAGAGATGCTAAACATATTTTGGGTTTAGATTATCTCTAGGGCATTTATTGGTTATGGCATTTATATAGTTTGCTTATTGACATTGGTAGTCACATTACCAAACATTGTAGCAATATAAAGATTATTGGTTAACAAATCAGAACCAACACATCTTTTATTATGATAAATAGAACATACATTATCAGTAAAAGAAATTTTATAATTATGTTTACTCAAACGAAGATAGAGATAAGGTTTCAAATTGTATCCTTGTAATGCAGTCAATTATTTAAAATCATTACATGTCCATAGTGCAAAGATAAATGAAAAGCCCTTATAGCTAATACAACAACCCTTACTTCATTACAAGATGTCAAGACAATCTCATTTTGCCCTAGTATCCTACTTATTTCCAAATTCTACTAAGACATACAAATATGTAAAGTTACTACAAAATTCAAAACCCATAAATTGGATTTGGCACTAACCATAAGGTTAGTTTGAATAATCATAAACACTATACCTTCAAAAGGCTAGTCCTTGACCTTCTAACTAGCATAATAGTTCTTATAGTTCTTCATCTAGAATTAGGGGTGTGCAATCGGACCAGGTTTACCTGGTTCCAGGTTCGGCCCACCCGGAAAATAGGGTCGAGAACCGGTTCCGGTTGAAACCGGTCCGAGAACTGGTTCCCAAAATTCAGACCCTGTTCGAACTGGTCCAAGAACTGGTTTTGAGGGATTACCCACCTGGGAACCGGATTGACCGGACCGGTTCGGGAACCGGTTTGAGAACCGAATTTTAAGGCAGCCCAAAAATCCAAAAAGACCAAAACCCTAATTTGTTCTCAGTGTTTTCCTTCAATGAGCTCCCCCTAACCGTTTCTTTCTTTACCCTTCACACCTGCAGACTTCACAGTTCACAGCGTTTTCCTTCATTGCACCATTGCCAGATCCAGCTCCCTGTTGTGCGCTTCCTCATCTGCGTTCTTCTGCTTCCTCGTCGCACCATCGCCAGCTCCTCGTCACGCCATCGCCCGTGCCATCGCCAGCTCCCCGTTGCTCTATTTCATCCATCATCGGCTTCCTCATCCTCTCTCCCACCTCTGCTTGCTCTCGATTCACGGTCTGAGGGTCATGGGTGCGACGGGGTCCAAGCTCAAGAAGGCCCTCAGCGACCAGTTCCCCAAGGGCGAGCACTACTTCGGCCTCAAGAACTTCGACAACACTTGCTATTGCAACAGCGTCTTACAGGTCTGGTTGTTGTTTTCCCTTCCCCTCTGTCTTTCTTCTCCCTCAATCTAATGATGGCCGCCACTGCCGCCGCCTCAGCAGATGATGATGATGATGATGCCGAAATCGGGTTGTTTCGAGTCAATTATGAAATGGGTTTTGTTTGGTTTTTGTTGATTTGGGTCTAGTTTGACTTTCTTTGTTTGCAAAGTCGATTGCTTGTGGGGAGGTTCTTTTTATGTTGCAGAGATGTGAAGGGTGGTCGTAGAGTTGATTCCTGGTTAGGATGGATTTTGAAAGCTGTGCTTGTGGTGGTATTACATAATTCGCCTGATCATTTGGCTCTTCTGATGGTTGGATGTTCACCCTATTGGAAATTTTTCAGGAGACAACCGCGTGTTGTTCTGTTTGGTCATTTGATGTGCATTCCACAAGTTATCTATCATGGGGAAGTAGATTTTTTTTGGGGGGGGGGGGTGTTCTTAGATTACGATAGACTTTTGTTGTGGAGTTTGATCATTAGATTTTCTAAATTTCCATTCACAGTGATTTTGTTTATGTTGTTTTGCCAATTCTTGGGCAGGCCCTCTATTTTTGTGTGCGCTTTCGAGACCAATTGCTTGATTATATGCAAATAACAAAAGTGTTTGAGATGAAGATAAGTTGTTAGCGTGCCTTGCAGACCTATTTACACAGGTGTGAAATTCTCCTAGCTTTATTTTCTTACCTGCTGCATTGCTGTAGTTTTATTAGGGTAATTGTCTGTTTTGCTATTGGTGTACATTTGAAACTTCTGTGTTGCTATTGGTGCTCAGACAGTGATCAATTGTGTATGTGCTGTGCTAATCACTTATGGATATAGTTTACTTTGTGGCATGTGTTTTTATGCAAAACAGGTTCCAATATTGTAGCACCCCGAACCCTTCGGCGGTCGCCACAAGCACCAATGTTACACCTTATTACCCTTGCATCTTATACTTAGAAGAAGCGTCATTATTCACTTTTTTTTTTTTTTTTTTTAAAGCGGTCCCAGCGCAACTCATTAGCTGAAGCAAATTAAAGCATTACCATCTATCCCCCTTCCAACCATGATACTAATACACACCACTAAACATCGGGATTTTATAAAGAAGCGACGACACATTATTTACATATTCTTTTCAAGATGGGACTCTTTTTTGGGTTGATACATAACAAGGAAAAGCTAGGACTCTACCATGTCCAGCCTAAAACCTCAAAAGAACCCTCGACCCTCTACATCACATGGTACAACCTCCCATCATATGTGTCGGCTAACTAGCTCCCAAAAACACAGCCCCTACTCATCGCGCTCGGGCCTCACACCCAGTCTGATGCGTCAGGCGGTGGCGGCGGCAGCATCCCCCTCATCACCCCATCGTGGCGAACGTGGACAGAAACGAACTCCTAAACGACTGGGCCCCAGCCAGGCCTATATCGTAAGAGACAAAACAACGCACGCATATGTAGATGAGTCTAGGCACGGAAGGACAGCTGAACTCCTCACACTCTACCTCAACGTCGAACGGTAACCCGTAAAATGCACCCCGTGCGACGGCAAGAAGCGGCATACTACTAATCTGAAATGTTATCCCCAAAAGGGGTGAGTACAACTACTCAGCAGATAAGGAATCCAATAACAACTCAATGCATCATACAAATCATACATGCATTGCAGGCGTTACTTACCTTCAAGCCATGCACATACTATCATGCATCATCGTCATAGTCATAACACGTACATGTGTATCATCATCATAACATATACGTCATCATTATTATGACATCATCACATTATTCACGTCATCATCACCATGGCATCATCATATCAAGTATGTATATCACCATACCATATCATCATCATCATCATGCATATCATCATCATTATCATCATCACCATGCATATCATCATGCATCTCATCATGCATCTCATCATGCATATCACCATGCATATCATCATACCACATCATCATCCTCATCATCATCCTCATCATCATCATGCATATCACCATGCATATCATCATCCTCATCATCATCATGCATATCATCATGCATATCATCATCATTATCATCATCATTAATTTAATCATCCCCTTGGGCAAAGACCTCTGAGGCTTCCGGCATTCAGCCATCCCATGGCCACCGGGCATCCGACCCCCACATTCCGGGCATCTCACATCTCAACTAGCATCACGAGGCATTCCCTTCGGGCAGAAACCTCCGACAGGGCTTCCGGCATTTACACTCCCTGGCCGGGCATCCCGCACCCCATATCCTAGGCATCGCGAGGCATTCCCTTCGGGCAAAGAAACCTCCGACAGGGGCTTCCGCCCCCACATTCCGGGCATCCCGAATCTCCCTAGGGCCATCCGGCAATGCATTTCTATACATTCCGGCCATCATCCTCCACCACAACCACTTCCTCATTTACCATCATCCACATTTACCATTTTTTTGATCTCAATTTAACATGGCATATGGCATGACATCAAACAAATCACAATTGGCATGGAATTCACACATGCAAATCTCAATTCAATATCATACACCAAGACTTTATCATGTACACATCTCAATTCAATGTCATACATGTACCAAGACTTTATCACATACACATCTCAATCCAATATCATACATGTACCAAGACTTTATCACACATGCCACATAAATTAAATTGAATCCATGGCCAAATAAAAATCTATTTTATTTATTTATTTATTTATTTTATTATTATTATTATTATTTTTTTATCTATAAATTCCCAAAATTTCCAAAAATTCAAGAAATTATTAAACAAACCAATAGGATGATAATTACATGCAAAATTCATGGCCAAATTGAATTTTTACTAAATCTCACAATTTTCCCAAAACATCCTATGCTTCTCGGATTAAACCAGAATGCACGGTTTCCGAATAAATTCAATTAAAATATCCATATGGCCTCCAAAAATTATGAAATTTTATTGGGTTATAGCCAAGACATTTTCGTACAACTTTCATAAAGAACTCCAAGTCATATTTCTTATAGATTATTTTTATTCAACCTCACGAAGCTTCTGGACCCATTACCGCATCGTCCAGTGCCTCCATCTCCGAAATATGAAGTTTTAACCTACCTATTCTCTTTAGTTTTCTGAAATTTGGATAT
The DNA here is from genome assembly GCA_014182575.1 of Eucalyptus decipiens. Taxonomy (NCBI): domain Eukaryota; kingdom Viridiplantae; phylum Streptophyta; class Magnoliopsida; order Myrtales; family Myrtaceae; genus Eucalyptus; species Eucalyptus decipiens. The sequence continues at coordinate 25,035,316 of CM024614.1, read as the reverse complement.
GTTATGCATCAAGATATCCTTTACAAGTTTCATGAAGAGATCTAGGTCAAATAACCAGAGTATGATCATCATTTAGGTCCTTGAAGTCTCGGGTGTCTCGGAACACATCACCAGAATCATCGTCTCCAAGATCTAGCCGATTTACTAGGCTATACTTGTTCATTTCACTTAAAATTTGAGTATGTTGTATTTTAAGATGTCACCTACAACTTTCATGAAGACATCGAAGTGAGATCTTCAACAAAACCCAACATGAAATCAAGAATCCAGCAAGAGATCAGTAAAAACTTTACAGATCTGGGGTCTCCGTAGGATGAGACTTTAACCCCTCAAATCTCCATCATTTTCCACTAAATTTTAGCATGTTATAGTACAAGATGTTAGCTACAACTTTCATCAAGAAATCGAATCCAAAATCGGACTCCAAACACACATGCAGGCTCAAACAACATTCTGACTCACATGATCCGAGCAAGAACAGTCACACCATTCACACACAACTCATCCATGCTTCGGTTTTTCTCATCTAACACCCAAGAATTCAACATGCAATCAACATACAAGCATGCAAGAGAAGTTAGAGGACTCCCACTTGCCTCTAGACCGGTCGGTCGACGGCGTAGGGCGGCGAACACGGCGGCGCACGGCGGACGGACGGCGACAACCCCTCTGCTCCGCCTCCTTCCTCTCTCGGCCTCTCTCCCTCTCACACGATCTCCCTTTCTCTCTCTCGAAATCTCTCTCTCTCTTGGCGGATGGAATCCGGCCACTCCTCTCTCTCTCTCCCTCTTATACCCCCAAACTCATGATTGATAATCATTGCTTGCCACTTAAATGGACCAATGCATGGCATCCTAGTCTAGGCCAATGCATGAAGACTTCTTGCCACTTGTCTTGATGGGCTTTTGGGCTTGGGCCTCCTCTTCTTGGGCCGGCGACAGCCCCCTTCCAGTGGGCCTAATTGGGCCGACTAGCTTGGCCCATCAAGCTTAGGCCAATTGGCCTAAGGCCCATCCTAAAAATTAACCTTTTCATCTCCCCTTTTTTTTTTAAATTCTTCTATAAATATTTCCAGATTTTAATATTCATCTTGGCCAAAGTCTTGGGACATCTTATTCATTGAAATTTAATTTATAAATCTTATGGCCAAGCATAGATTATTAATCTATCAAATTTAAATTTCCACAATCATATGCACAAATCATCTAATTAAAAGACTAATGGCTAAAGCATAAGCCATGGAAATTTTATCACCTAATTAGAGACTTTAACACACCTTATGGCTTGTCATTGAATTTTGGGATGCCACAACTCTCCCCTCCTTAGAGAATTTCGTCCTCGAAATTCAAACACCACTCGTGCCTTCTTGAAACAAATAGGGGTACTTTTCCTTCATTTGATCCTCACTTTCCCATGTGGCTTCCTCCACATCATGATGTCACCATAATACCTTGACCAATGGGATCTTCTTGGTCCTAAGAATTTGCTCCTTTCGATCCAATATCTATACAGGCTCTTCAATGCACCTTACTTTCTCATCCACTTTGATGGCTTCATGATCGAGTATGTGACCAGGATCCGGCTGGTACTTCCTCAACATCGATACATGAAACACATCGTGCAAATTTTCTAACTTAGGAGGTAATGCTAAGCGATAAGCCACATCTCCTATCCTTTCGAGTATTTCAAAAGGTCCAACAAATCTAGGGCTTAACTTACCATTCATCCCAAATCGAGATATTCTTTTCATTTGAGATACCTTAAGGAATACATGGTCTCCTACACTAAATTCCAAAGGCCTTCTACGTCTATCTGCATAGCCTTTCTGTCTACTCTAAGCTGTTCTAAGTCTCTCCTTAATAATATCAACAGCTTCAATGGTAACTTGTACCAGTTCAGGTCTTGTCAATTTCCTTTCACCTACTTCACTCCAACAGACAGGAGTCCTACATCTCCTTCCATATAATGCTTCATAAGGAGCCATGCCTATACTTTTCTGAAAGCTATTGTTATAGGCAAACTCTACCAAATGCAATCTTTCATCCCAATTTCCTTTGAAATCAATTACACAAGCTCTTAACATATCTTCCACTATCTGGATTACTCTTTCTGTTTGTCCATTGGTCTGAGGATGAAAAGCTGTGCTAAATTGAAGCTTAGTCCCTAACGCAATTTGAAGACTCCTCCAAAAATTCGAAGTAAACCTCGAATCTCGATATGAAGTAATGGTCACTGGAACACCATGTAAGCGTACCACTTGACTTACATACATGTCCGCATATCTATCCATTGGGTAGTCCATGCGAATTGCTAAGAAATGTGCCGATTTAGTCAAACGATCCACTATAACCCAAATTGAGTCATGACTACTTGATGTCCTTGGCAGTCCTTGCACTAAGTCCATCGTTATATGTTCCCATTTCCATTCGGGAATGTCTAATGGTCTCAAAAGTCCTGCGGGTTTACGATATTCCGCTTTCACTTGCTGGCACGTTAAACATTGAGAAACGTGCTTAGCCGTATTTGCCTTCATACCATTCCACCAAAATTGCTGACGTAAATTTCTGTACATCTTTGTACTACCTGGGTGGATACTATAATTACTCTTATGTGCCTCCGACAAAATTTCTTTTCTCAATTCCTCATTGTCGGGAACACAAAGTCGTCCTTGACATCTTACTATTCCATCATCAGAGATTTGAAATTCTGATCTTTTTCCTAAAGATACAGCATCTTTCACTTTCAAAATCCTTGGGTCAGATTCTTGCAAAATTTTGATTTTCTGGATAATCTCCGGCTCAATCCTTAATGCACCAAGCATGCCAGTAAGACAATCCATTTCCAGTTTAAATTCGAAGTTTGCTACAGATTCTAACAATTCCCACTCCGCCATTCTCAAACTAGCCATTTCCATAGCCGACTTACGACTAAGAGCATCTGCTACTCTATTCGCCTTCCCTGGATGATATCTTATTTCACAGTCGTAATCCTTCAACAACTCCATCCATCTCCTTTATCTCATATTCAACTCCTTTTGTGAGAACAGAAACTTCAAACTTTTATGATCCGTGTAAATCTCAAACTTCTCCCCATACAAATAGTGTCTCCATATCTTTAAGGCAAACACTATAGCTGCTAGTTCTAAATCATGCATCGGATAATTCAATTCATGGGGTTTCAATTGTCTGGATGCATAGGCTACAACTTTGCCATGCTGCATCAACACACATCCTAGTCCTTTGTGAGATGCATCACTATACACTGTGAAACCATCAGGTCCAGTAGGTATAGTTAGAATTGGAGCTGAAGTCAATTTCCCTTTGAGCTCCTAGAAACTCCTTTCACATTCCCCATTCCATTCAAATTTCACATTATTTCGGGTCAATTTAGTTAAAGGTCCTGCTAGTCATGAAAATCCTTCAATGAACCTTCTATAATAACCAGCTAGTCCTAAGAAACTTCGTATCTCAGTAAGTGTCGTTGGTCTCGGCCAATTTACTACCATTTCAACTTTTGCCGAGTCTACTGCAATTCCTTTTCCTGACATCACATGTCCTAGAAATATTATCCGGTCCAACCAGAACTCACATTTACTAAACTTAGCATACAACTTATGCTCTCTCAAGGTCTGCAAAACTATTCTCAAATGTTGCTCATGCTCTTTAGGCCCTTTCGAATATACCAGAATATCATCAATAAAGACAATCACAAACTGGTCTAAATAAGGCTGAAATATTCTATTCATCAAATCCATAAATGCAGCCGGGGCGTTAGTCAATCCAAATGGCATAACAAGGAACTCATAGTGTCCATAACGAGTCCTGAACGCAGTCTTAGGAATGTCCTCCTCCTTAATTCTTAACTGATGGTATCCCGATCTTAAATCAATCTTAGAGAAAACCAAACTTCCCTGGAGTTGGTCAAACAAGTCATCAATTCTAGGCAAAGGATACTTATTCTTAATGGTCACTTGATTCAACTGCCTATAATCAATACACAAGCGCATCGATCCATCCTTCTTTTTCACAAACAAGACCGATGCACCCCAAGGTGAAGCACTTGGTCTAATGAATCCTTTGTCAAGCAACTCCTGCAGTTGTACTTTCAACTCCTTCAATTCAACTAAGGCCATCCTATACGGGGCTTTTGATATTGGTCCCGTTCCAGGCATTAATTCAATTTCAAATTCAATCTCCCACTCTGGCGGCAATCCAGGCAATTCCTCAGGAAATACATCTTGAAATTCATTAGCTACACAAACTTCCTCAAGTCCAGGCTCCTCCCTTGCATAATCTCTAACTATGGCTAGGTACCCTTGACATCCTTTGTCAAGTAACTTACAGGCTTCTACTGCCGAAATAAGTGCTACAGGAAAATGGGTTTGACCTCCTAAAAATTCACAACTAGACTGATCAGGTAAAACGAATTGGACCACTCTTCTATAACAATCCATTCTAGCCCGATACTTACGAAACCAGTCCATTCCTATAATAACGTCGAAATCATACATAGCCATTACAACCAAATCTATTTCCATATCCTTTCCTCCCATTGATATCTTACAATTTCCACACACCAGTGTAGACAATACCATATCCTTTAAAGGCGTGGAAACACAAAGAGGCGTCTCAAGAGGCATAACCTCTATCTTATTTAAACGTCTATATCTTTTAGACACAAACGAATGCGTTGCACCCGTATCAAACAATGCATACGCCTTTTCACCATTAATAAGAATCGTACTTGAGATAACATTTTTGGAAGCTTTCGCTTCCTCCTGGGTGATCGCATACACCCTTCCTTGTGCAGGTGGTCTCTAAGGATTTCCTTGTGGGTTTGACCTAACAGCACTCTGATATCCCTGTCGCACCGAGCCAACACTCACTTGCGACCTCTCTTGTGGGCAATTTCTCCTAAGATGACCCACTTGTCCACAGCCAAAACATTTCTGTTTTCCCGTACAAGGTCCTGGGCCATGGCGTCCATTACACTTCTAACAAATACCAAGCTGATAGGGTGCTTTTCCTATATTCGGACCACTCCTTGCTCCTCCAAAATTCCCAAAGTTACCCTTCTTTTTCACATTCCAGGTCTGTCCTCGACTAGAATAAGGTCTCTTCCCCTTTCTCACATCATTAAAATTCAACGGTTTCTTAAACTCCGACCGTTCCCTCAACATCTCCTGCTCCACTAACTGTGCCCTTTCATAAATCTCATTATAATCTCTTATATTCAAAGGCACCAGTTGCTTCCTAATGTCAGTCCTCAGTCCTTTCAGGAATCTCTTAGCCTTCTCTTCCTGATCTTCAATCAATCTAGGAGCATATCTAGACAATTCAGAAAATCTAGCCTCATACTGATCTACTATCAATCCCTTTTGTTCTAGCTGAACAAATTCAGTAATTTTCCTATCCTTAGCACAATCAGAGAAATGATTCATATTGAAGGCTCTAACAAACTCCTCCCAGTTAACATTAGTACCTGGTGGAAAGATTATGTCCTTCGAAACTCCCCACCAAAACTTCGCATTTCCCTCCAACTGATACTCTGCTAAAACTATTTTCTCAACATCAGTGCAGTCCAACAGCCGGAAAATTCATTCCATTCCATCAATCCATTGCTCCGCCTCCTAAGGACTTCCCATTCCATTGAACTTAAGTGGCTTCAGCTTCAAAAACTGCTCCACTAGTCCTTGAGTACGGCGTTCGCTCCTCGGGCTTCCATTCGAGGTGCCCTTGCGCACCCTCGCCTCTCCATCGCAATTTCCAAGCATTTTCAATATTGGCTAATGCCCGACACGGACACGGGATGTCTTCCATTCGGGGTTCGGCCCTTTTTGCAATACTAATAATAATAATAAGGCTTCAGCCCTCGATGGATGAGCACTTCCAGCTAATAGCCTAGAATTAATTTACACAAATTATGACTCTCTTGCAATTTCCAAGCATTGCCTCAGGAATAATCTGAGACTCATTGCCTCCATTCAAAACAACTACTACTACTACATAAGTAACATATACATGTTATTGGTACCTAAAGGCAATTCAAGGTAAACTGCTAGGTATCTACGAGTGAATTCTCATCACCCGTTATTCAATTATTCTGTTTTACATTCTATAGTGTGCATTGTCATCATGTTCCTCAATTTCCAAATGAGACTCCTTATCACTCCACCTATAACCATTTGCTCTGATACCAAAAAGGGGCGTTGTAGCACCCCGAACCCTTCGGCGGTCGCCACAAGCACCAATGTTATACCTTATTACCCTTGCATCTTATACTTAGAAGAAGCGTCGTTATTCACAGGCATTTTTTTTTTTAAGCGGTCCCAGCACAACTCATTAGCAGAAGCAAATTAAAGCATCACCATCTATCCCCCTTCCAACCATGATACCAATACACACCACTAAACATCAGGATTTTATAAACAAGCGACGACACATTATTTACATATTCTTTTCAAGATGGGACTCCTTTTCGGGTCGATACATAACAAGGAAAAGCTAGGACTCTGCCATGTCCAGCCTAATATTCCAAAAAGAACCCTCGACCCTCTACATCACGTGTACACAACCCCCCATCATATGTGTCGGCTAACTAGCTCCCAAAAACACAGCCCCTACTCATCGCGCTCGGGCCTCACACCCAGTCCGGTGCGTCAGGCGGTGGCGGCGGCAGCATCCCCCTCATCACCCCATCGCGGCGAACGTGGACAGAAACGAACTCCTGAACGACTGGGCCCCCAACCAGACCTATATCATAAGAGACAAAACAACACACGCGTATGTAGGTGAGTCCAAGCACGGAAGGACAGCTGAACTCCTCACACTCTACCTCAACGTCAAACGGTAACCCGTAAAATGCACCCCGCGCGACGGCAGGAAGCAGCATACTGCTAATCTGAAATGTTATCCCCAAAAGGGGTGAGTACAACTACTCAGTAGATAAGGAATCCAATAACAACTCAATGCATCATACAAATCATACATGCATTGCAGGCGTTACTTACCTTCAAGCCATGCTCATACTATCATGCATCATCGTCATAGTCATAACACGTACATGTGTATCATCATCATAACATATACGTCATCATTATTATGACATCATCACATTATTCACGTCATCATCACCATGGCATCATCATATCAAGTATGTAAATCACCATATCATATCATCATCATCATCATGCATATCATCATCATATCATCATGCATATCATCATCATTATCATCATCATTATCATCATCACCATGCATATCATCATGCATCTCATCATGCATATCACCATGCATATCATCATACCACATCATCATCCTCATCATCATCATGCATATCATCATGCATATCATCATCATCATGCATATCATCATGCATATCTTCATTATCATGCATATCATCATGCATATCATCATCATTATCATCATCATTAATTTAATCATTCCCTCGGGCAAAGACCTCCGAGGCTTCCGGCATTCAGCCATCCCATGGCCACCGAGCATCCGACCCCCCACATTCCGGGCATCTCGCATCTCAACTAGCATCACGAGGCATTCCTTTCGGGCAGAAACCTCCGACAGGGCTTCCGGCATTTACACTCCCTGGCCGGGCATCCCGCACCCCATATCTTGGCATCGCGAGGCATTCCCTTCGGGCAGAAACCTCCGATAGGGCTTCCGGCCCCCCCCCCCACATTCCGAGCATCCCGAATCTTCCAAGGCCATCCGGCAATGCATCTCTATACATTCCGGGTATCATCCTCCACCACAACCACTTCCTCATTTACCATCATCCACATTTACCATTTTTTTGATCTCAATTTAACATGGCATATGGCACGACATCAAACAAATCACAATTGGCATGGAATTTACACATGCAAATCTCAATTCAATATCATACACCAAGACTTTATCACGTACACATCTCAATTTAATGTCATACATGTACCAAGACTTTATCACATACACGTCTCAATCCAATATCATACATGTACCAAGACTTTATCACACATGCCACATAAATTAAATTGAATCAATGGCCAAATAAAAATCTATTTTATTTATTTATTTATTTATTTATTATTTTATTATTTTTATTATTTATTTTTTTATCTATAAATTCCCAAAATTTCCAAAAATTCAAGAAATTATTAAACAAACCAATAGGATGATAATTACATGCAAAATTCATGGCCAAATTGAATTTTTACTAAATCTCACAATTTTCCCAAAACATGCTATGCTTCTGGATTAAACCAGAATGCACGGTTTCCGAATAAATTCAATTAAAATATCCATATGGCCTCCAAAAATTATGAAATTTTACTGGGTTATAGCCAAGACATTTTCATACAACTTTCATGAAGAACTCCAAGTCATATTTCTTATAGATTATTTTTATTCAACCTCACGAAGCTTCTGGAACCATTACCACATCGTCCAGTGCCTCCATCTCCGAAATATGAAGTTTTAACCTACCTATTCTCTTTCGTTTTCTCTGAAATTTGGATATTTTATGCATCAAGATATCCTTTACAAGTTTCATGAAGAGATCTAGGTCAAATAACCAGAGTATGATCATCATTTAGGTCCTTGAAGTCTCGGGTGTCTCGGAACACATCACCAGAATCATCGTCTCCAAGATCTAGCCGATTTACTAGGCTATAGTTGTTCATTGCACTTCAAATTTGAGTATGTTTTATTTTAAGATGTCACCTACAACTTTCATGAAGACAACGAAGTGAGATCTTCAACAAAATCCAACATGAAATCAAGAATCCAGCAAGAGGTCAGTAAAAACTTTACAGATCTGGGGTCTCCGTAGGATGAGACTTTAACCCCTCAAATATCCATCATTTTCCACGAAATTTTAGTATGTTATAGTACAAGATGTTAGCTACAACTTTCATCAAGAAATCGAAGCCAAAATCGGACTCCAAACACACATGCAGGCTCAAACAACATTCTGACTCACATGATCCGAGCAAGAACAGTCACACCATTCACACACAACTCATCCATGCTTCGGTTTTTCTCATCTAACACCCAAGAATTCAACATGCAATCAACATACAAGCATGCAAGAGAAGCTAGAGGACTCCCACTTGCCTCTAGACCGGTCGGTCGACGGCGTAGGGCGGCGAACACGGCGGACGGACGGCGACGACCCCTCTACTCCGCCTCCTTCCTCTCTCGGCCTCTCTCCCTCTCACACGATCTCCCTTTCTCTCTCTCGAAATCTCTCTCTCTCTTGGCGGATGGAATCCGGCCACTCTTCTCTCTCTCTTCCCTCTTATACCCCCAAACTCTCATGATTGATAATCATTGCTTGCCACTTAAATGGACCAATGCATGGCATCCTAGTCCACTTGTCCAATGCATGAAGACTTCTTGCCACTTGTCTTGATGGGCTTTTGGGCTTGGGCCTCCTCTTCTTGGGCCGGCGACAGCCCCCTTTAGTGGGCCTAATTGGGCCGACTAGCTTGGCCCATCAAGCTTAGGCCAATTGGCCTAAGGCCCATCCTAAAAATTAACCTTTTCCTCTCCCCTTTTTTCTTTTTTTAAATTCTTCTATAAATATTTCCAGATTTTAATATTCATCTTGGCCAAAGTCTTGGGACATCTTATTCATTGAAATTTAATTTATAAATCTTATGGCCAAGCATTGATTATTAATCTATCAAATTTAAATTTCCACAATCATATGCACAAATCATCTAATTAAAAAGACTAATGGCTAAAGCATAAGCCATGGAAATTTTATCACCTAATTAGAGACTTTAACACACCTTATGGCTTGTCATTGAATTTTGGGATGCCACAAATATAAAGAGGGTTAACCCGGTTCCCAGATCGAAAAAAACAGGGTGGGTCGGGTATAGGATCCAATGCAAACAGGGTCGGGTACAAGGTCCAAAAAAATGGAACCGGTTATAACAGGGTCGGGTACAGGGTCCAAATCTGGACCCTACCCACCCTGTACCCGATCACCCCTATCTAGAATCCCTTGACATCATGGGTAATGACATTTGCTTTTTTCAATCTTGGGCTTTGATGCATAGCAAATTTTAAAGGCCTCTTCAATTTCTTTTTCTTTAAAATAGTCTTACTTTTTAAAGAGGAATCCTCAGCCATCGGTATCACGATGGGTTTTGTGTTGTGCATTTCCTTCTCAGAAATTCCTAACATACTATGTAACTTAGCAAGAGTCTTTTATATCTAATGCATGTGAAAATTCTAGACAAATCCAAAGAAGAAATTGGGCAAAGGCAAGAGTATCAGATCCACAACTAATCCATTATCCAAAATGAGATTAAGCCTAGCCAACTCTTAATGTGCCAAATTATTTTCAAAACATAATCATTTACTGGTAATTCCTCAACCATGCTCATAAGATATAGATATTTCATATCTGGAAGTTTGACCATTCTTATCAAAAAAATTTCTTTAAATACATAATGACCAACCAAGCACTTTCCTTAATCTTATACTTTTTCTATAATTTATTATTCATTGAAGTAAGCATATATGACCTAACTTTTAACATATCCTCATTCCATTTATCATACGATACAATGCTTTAGATATCTTATATCTAGAATTTTGACCATTCTTATTAAAAAAATTCCTTAAAATGCATAATGACCAACCAAGCACTTTCCATAAACTCACACTTTTTTTTTTAATTCATTATTCATCGAAGCAAATATATATAACCTAACTTTAACTCATCATCACACAATTTATTGTAAGTGTCGCGCTCCTCTTGGGTCTTACCCATAAGAAAGGATTCTAGCAAGTTTTGATCAAACACATACTTGATTTTCTAGGAATTGAGAACAATTCTCTAATTCCTCACTAAGTCATTGAAATTGGGTCCACGAAATAGTTCTTGTCAAACATAAAAGTAAGTAGATTTGTGGTTGCCATTTTCAGAGTAATGATATATCTACAGAAAAATAAATTGTTAACAACTATTTTGTTTTGGTCATTAAATGAAATAGGACATCCCATTAAATCTATTCAGATCCCATACTCCTTAAAATGGGAAATGGCAATTTTCATTGGGTAAATATTATAAGTGGGGATTGGATTCCCACTAGCCCATAGTCCACCTTATCTAGTAGTTATTGGTTTTTTTACAAATTTAGTGAATGGATCAACTTGTCTAACGCATCATATGCAAGTTTTAATCATATCTTCCATTTGTAGATCATGAAAGTCCGACTGACATTTATTGACCTCACGATCTTAGTTAAATCCAACCCATTATTTCATGCAAGTACTGAGAATAAATGATTCCCTCACCTGATAGTTATTGAAAATCATTTGGCCCTAAAACCCCACATTATCATACGGATAATGGAATGATCCCTGAATGACAATCAACCCCTTTGTATCCATAGTTGGTCAATTAACCACTAGAATATTGAATCAAATAATGATGATGGAAGGCCACGAGTTTAAAAGCTCAATTTGACTTAATATTATAATTCTCTTAACAAATAAGAATTAGCCATTAAATCGTAAAAAGTAAACATGAACCAAAATCAATTGAATGCACGAAAATGCCTTAGGATTGGCTATGATACTATTGTCGAAATTTATTAAACATGCATAGGTAAAAAAACTGAAATTATAGAGGAAATGAAAACTCATACATCTATCTCCAAAGCATTGTTCATATGTTATAAATAAAAAGTTCGTAGAAATGAATGAACAAAAGAAAATAAAAGGAGCTAATTGAATTACCCTTGTAGCGTGCCCAAAACAACTTGATGTAAAAATTCTTTAGATCCAGCGTCACAAATATAGGAACTTTAGCTTAAAATACCACCAATGACACGTCAAATGGTAGAGAGAATTCGAGAGAGTTCACCACTTCAATTGTGCTAGCAATTTTTTTGTCTCGGCTTTTAACTTATTTACATTAATCCAGCCATCAACTCTAGAAACGCTTTAAAGCATTAATTTGGCCATTAACTATATAACCGTTTTAAATAATTAATTTTACCATTAACTCAAAAACCGTTTTAATGCATTAATTCAACCATTAACTCTAAAACCATTCAAAGCATTAATGTTGGGCACAATTAGTGTTGTTTTTGGGTGCCCTTTGTTTTGCATGTGCATCACATGCACATACGACCATGACCCAAAACAATTAATTTAACCACTGGGGGTTCGCCCCAGTGGCCACCCTTCCAACATGGATGGGGGAGGTGAGGGGTTCAACTCCCCACCTTCTCAGGGGGGGATGGGGATGGGGATAGGGACGTGTAAGTTTCGAGAGTGGGTTGCGACTCCCACGCCCTGCAAGAGGCAGGGCACAAGTCTGCCAGTAAGTGTAGAGTAGGAATAGAGTAGAACTGACAAAAAAAAATCCATTTAATTTAACTTTAGCCCGACTCAATTTGATTGCCGTAATTGCAAAAATATTTGTAATATTGTTTCTCCCATCCAAACGTCATCATGAATTTTTTATGGTGTGTGACCCACATAAGTACATCCTGATCAATCTCAAGTTCCTACAAACCAAACATTTTGAATATTTTAAAAACATAATTGGCTTGCTAATTTTGGTTACAATGTAATGCAATCTTTATGCCTTATTATATTCAAATCGAATAAAGATCGTAATAATCATTTGTCAAGCAACCTATTTGACCATATGCACAAACCTAATTAACATATGATTTTAACAAAGCCTGAACTTTCATTCTCAATTATAATCCCGGTCAAGGATTTCAATGTCATGTCATGATTAGATAGCATAGGACATAATTATTGTACCTTGTATATAGCAAGAAGATAGATTCCATATTGTGCACATGCGTGCCTTCATATGTAAACAAATTATGACCATCAAGTATAGAGAGGTTCAACGAAGCGTCATTATGCGCACTTGTGAACCATAGCCATTCAACACACAAGTCATCACTATGTCTCAAGTCTAAGTATTATTTACACAAAGCTAAAGAATGAATGATTAGACATTAACCACACTAAAAGCTTTCATGTTACTAATCGTTTAGTGCATATCACGTTTAGTGAATTTGTTTGACACAAGCGCCTGTGTTCTAGCTCGGTATCGCAATGACCCATAACTCATGACTCATTCCCGTAAATATCCAATACTTAATGGCGAAGTTAAGAACAAAGCAATCTCAACAGGGTCAATAACAATCACTCAATTATCCATTGACTTGGAAAAATTTAAAGATTCAATATAACTGTAAACTCGTCACACATATTCTTAATGTCTTAAAAATAGGTTAAGTTGTGATTGACTTTATGGAATCACACACGCATGCACCTGCACATATGAAAATGAATGGATACATCATTGTAATTAAATAAATAATAAAATTGAAATTGCAATTGAAATCCCTAACATATATATTACATGACTGCTTTAGGGCATATTGTTAATAGTCGCCACATGCAAAGATTGGCGACCTTTGCTTGATTTGGGCTAGAGCAAAGAGGTGAGGGTAGCCGACAACCTCACTAGTCTAGGACTAAAGAAAAAAAATAAAAAAATAAAATAAATAAAAAAATTATTATTAAATATTGTCAATGTCACGTAGGACAATTGGTGTCCACGTTAGCAATTTCTAATTAAAATTGGCCAAGTGGACTTAATTGACAAAATTTAAAATGCTTAGGACTCAATTGGCAAAACTAAAATGACTAGGTGAATGATGTCCCCAATCTTCACCTTTCTATCTTCACTCGACCCCAAGATGCTCAATTTGACTACCTTTTTCCTTGGCAGGGCCGATGCCTACGCATGATTGTTGCTCGTCAAGAAGATGCCGAGGGGGAGGAGCACTTTCTCCACCTCTTACACCACAAGCTTCCCATCTATGTATAGCATCTTCGTCACTGAGGCTCCATCAACCTTGGTGAAGACGCTAAGTTGATCACCGTTTGTGGTGACGTTGAGGGGGGACTCCTTGCCTTTGGCCTTGGTCATGAGAGGGTTGCTTACTTTAGAAACCCTAATTCTTAGAAAGAGAGAGCTTGATTTCGGGTTTATAAGAAGCCCTAATTTGATTTGCATTCTGGAGATGATTTGTTGAGAAAGAGTTTGAGGAAGAGAGGGACATGTTGGGCAAAAATTTCCACATTGAACTTCCATTTATTAGTACAAATTCCCCATTGGAATGGAAATTAAGTATAAAATCAGCGTAGGACAATTTGTCAGAAATGACACTTAAATTAATGATTTTACATTGCCATGACACTTAAAGGAGTAGAAAAAAAGTTATAATACTCAAGTGAATATCGTACAAAAGTTGTGACCTCAATATAAATATATGGATAACGGTAAATATATGTTGCACAAAGGTAACTCTTGTGTATTTTCAAAGAAAGAAAAAAAAAAAAAAAAAAAAGTGGAACACTCTAAAAAAAATCTTTATTTTATGAAAAGTTACACTTGTGTAGTTTCGAATGCTTGGGAATGTAGTAGAGTTTTCAAAAAGATGAGATTTGATTTATCTAAATTTGTTCCCGGCAAAAAGAAAAATTATCATTCATCTACCTTGTCATTTATGCATTTATGCATTCACTTAGTTGGGTGAATCCTATGTAAAGTCAAGGATTTCCAAATCAATTCCATTTAATTATTTCGGTTTGCTTAACAAATTGGTGACATTTTGTAACAACATTCAATTCATATTTTCTCTAATTCAACTAGCTAGTAAGTAGAGATAGAGTTTGTAAAATATATGTGAAGGGTTCCGAAATCCATAAGACTACCATCACATCTTTTTCCTCACCAAATTTGGCAGGCTAAAGACCTAGGAGCTGAGGTGTCCGAATTCGACCTAAAACTGAATCTAATGTCTAGGGGCCTATTTCTTTAAAGAACCCTCCAACTTTAAGTCCAATTCCAATTTTATCCCAAACTTTTTTTTTTTCGTCTAAAGAAAATCACCATCTTTCATTCAAGTCCTAAATTACCTCACACTTGAAAATTGCTACAGTTTCTTTAAAATTATCAATATCAAGGCCGTTTAGAGGTTCTATATAAAAAATTAGATGTTCATCAACACCCTCCTCATCTTTGTTTAGAACCACAGTAGCTTCGTGATATTGATAGTTTTGAAGAAATCAATGGCAATTTTTGGAAGGATAGTTAATGGGGACAAATCTAGAACTAAAATGAAAGTTGGTGATTTGAGTGACTTTTTTTTTAGCCAAGAAAAAGTCTGAAACAGAATTGGGATAGAATTTAAAGTTGAGGTTCTTTTAGGCTATGTTTGATACTCAAGATAAAGATAAAGTCAAATATAAGAGAAATTAATCCTGATAAAATTATCTCTTGAGGAGATGCGATTAGGATGGATAGGATTTTTAATCATTATATAAAAGTTATTTTTCTCTAATATCAAACTTCTCAAATCAATAAAATTAAAAAATATTTGGATATAAATAATATTTGAATTTTAATATGAAAAAAATCAAATTAACAAAAAGATAACAACAATTTTTTTTATTCCTACTATTATTTATATATTTGAATTTCTTTCTATCTTATATATATATATATATATATATATATAATTTTTGTTTATTAGATATCTTAAGGATTTTAGTATTGTAGGTATATTAGGATAGTTTACTATTTAATGAAACGGGATATATTCACTAAAAATCCTAAAACTTATTACGAAAGTGCAACTAAGTCCAAATTTTTTTAGAAAGTGCAATCAAGTTCTAAAAATTGTTAAATTTGTGTAATCGAATCATTTCGTTAACTTTGTCTAATTCGATTAATAGAAAATGCTGGCATGGCTTTTTTAAGTACTTTCTCTCTTCTACATGGCTAAAACAAGAAAGATAGCCCTAGAATGATGTCGTTTTTGTCAAATTTTGATTTTGATTATAATTATTAATTAAATTAAATTAAAAATAAACTTTAAAAAAAAAAGTAAACTGGCGAAAGCTTGTAAGGCCTGTAGTCGACTAGGGTTGCCTACTATTCACTATGGCCCAGCGACCTCGGATGACCCTCACCCCACCTTCCCTGGCCCTTTCGGGCAATAGCAACAAGGGCTTATAAGGCCCCGTTTGCCTTATTTTTTTTAATTTAGTTTTTTGAATTAATTTAATTAAGAATTTTAATAATAATTAATTTTTACCAAAAAGCCATCATTTTGGCGTTATCCTTTTCATCTTGGCTACATCAACACCACGTAGGAGAGAGAAAATAAGAAAAAAAGTTACGTCTGCATTTTTCGTTAGCCAAATTGAATGGAGTTAGTAGAACAACTCAATTGCATTAGTTTGACAAATTTTTAAGACTTTATTGAACTTTCTAAAAGTTTTAAAATTCAATTGTACTTTTGTGACTAGTTTCTAGATTTCTAATAAACATATTCCTAATAAAATTTTATGAGAGAATGATAGAAGGGGGAAAATAAAGGAAAAATAAGCAAATAATGAAATAAGCCAGAGTGTCGTGAAAGATTTTTACCATTTCTGTTTGGGTAATTTTTAGATTCATCTACACTAATATTCCATTTTTATCAAACAATTGACATGACAGAATGTGTATACATATGGTTGTATTAGTGTGAGTCATTGAAAAGTTGATTGGATATAGTAAAAATTTATGAATTTTATATATTTTTTATTCAATTTTATCAAGATTAGAAATTCAGACAATTAAACGCGACGTTTTAAATAATTAAGCCAAATGTCCAAGGAGTCCACCAAATCTAGCAAATCTCCTGAAGTAGGAGTCTCGTATCGAATGGGGGCATGGCCAGCTTCTTGTTAATTCTTGCGACCCATGATCGCAGGGGCATTAGGGTCTCTACACGACGAGCCCAAGTCGTCAGGCCCGTAAGTAACCGGCCCACCGGCCCAGCACGACCCACCCGTCAACGCTCTCTAAAACCCCGTCGTCCTTACTCTCGAGGGCTTCTGCAGTGCGCAGAGAGACGTTGCCGGTTTGCCGCCATTGGTGCAGAGCTCGAGCCTGGCCTGAGGAATCCAACCCTTGCCCTCGCGATGGAGGGATTGAAGGTGTGGGATGCGGGCTTGGTGGTGCGCGTCCATCCCTCGAAGTGCAACCGAATGCGTGAGGCGATCCTCCGGGAGCTCAGCCGTCACCTCTTCCAGTAAGCTCTGCGGTCTCTCTTTGATCGAGTGTTTTACGAGATCGTTTAGCGTTTTTGGAGGATTTGGCGTGTTTGTGTTCGGACTGCTGATTCGAGAGAGAGAGCACGGCGGGCTTCGCTCGTGGGGTACGGCTCGTTTTAGCCTCTGTTTTGTGAGGATTTTGCTACCTGGATAAGTCTGAGATCGCTTGAGTTGTTGAGAATGAAGGGTATGGCGGGGAAAATAGTGGGTTTTCTTCAGGCTGTGAACACCCGGGATCCGTTAATCTGGTGGCGGAATCCATAATGCCTTGTTGCTGTTTCTTCGTGCTCTCAATGCTTTAGCCTTCCACTGCTAGTTTTTTTAGTCGCTCTGGTTATGATATCCCAAGTATTGTTTCTTCTACAGGTTCAATGAAATTTTTGGTGGAGTACTGTTGGCTTACGATGTTGATATTGTGAATAAAGATGCAAAGATTATGCCGCTGATGCAACCAAACCATGGCGTGAGACTCAGGGCGAAGCTGCTGTTTTTTTCTCCCAAGCCAAATATGTTACTGGGTAGACTCACCGCTCACATCATCTTCTGTTTTTGATATATTCGATTTCCTTCACCATCGATTGCAATGCTGATTTACTTTAATTGCACTGCCTGCCTTATGCCTTCACTATCTCTGGGAGGCTTAGTGTTGGGAAGATTATTGTAGCTCTTTGTTTTCTTATTATATATATATATTTGGTATTGTCATTGATTTTCCCTCTTTATTTTATTTTTCAGAGGGGAAGGTTGTAAAGCTTACACCAGAATCCATCCATGTCATTGTTCTTGGTTTTACATCTGCTGTAATAATTGATGAAGATATTCGTGAAGACTTTGAATTTAGAACTGTAAGGAACTCCCGTATCCTTTCTTATTATTCAGCTATGTGATCTCTTTCATATGGTGAACAGGTTTCCATGGTTTTGTCCTCAGCATGTCTTCTAGTCATTTTTTCATTTGGTTGGGAGACCCATCTCTGTAATGCCCCTTTCTTTCATAATTTTCTTTTTGGGACGCATCAAATGAGGACAACCCTATCTGATCTGATCTCCTCTACTATGCTTGATTTCAAACTACCTTGCACTGATGATTGGCTCCACTCAATGTTTTTTGTGGCAACTTCCTTCATAATAGACTAAATCATGTAGTGGTGATTGTTACAAGAACATTTAGCTACAACCAGACTGATACTTTGGGTGGCAACCTCCACTGGCTATAAAACATCAGTCTAAGCAGACTTGCACTTTAGTTGCCAAGTCATCCTGATCATGTGTAGATTGTAACGTTGTAGTTGGATCTTCTGTGGTATTGGATGGCATTAAGATGACAGTGCAATCAAGTACATGTTCTTTTTTATGTGATTTGGTTTAGCTTGCGGAGGTTATAAAGCTCTGGTTGGTTATAATTTATCCAGGTGAACTTAGTCGCAGAACATTGTGAATGAGTAACAGTAGCTTATCCTGGAAGACAATAAAAATGTATTGTTTTCCTTTATGAAATTACCTGCCTTTCTAACCATCAAGATATATTAGGCGACAAGAAAGGAACAAACTGTACTGGCTTGCTATACTAAAGTTGAACTGCACTGGACCACACAGTAATCACTGTCACTTTTACCTAGAATGGAAGATATACAATGAGCGCATGGCTAAACTAACAAAAATTGCCCATGTCTTTTCATTTTGTTCTTCCCTGGTGAAAATTTGTGATTTTTCCTTCGGAAGGCTTTGCATTCAGTTTTATGAGCATAATGGCTGTATCAACTAATATCTTGCAGAAGCACAGTAAGGAAGTATATCGCAGCAAAGCTCACAGGCGACACGTTATAAAGGTTGGAACCATGATACGCTTTTTGGTTAAGAGGTGACATTTCTTTCCAAATGGCTGCTGTACATCATTTATTGTTGGTAATGAACAACAGTTCCTTATGTATTTTGCATGAATAACTTTGTTAAACTACTGAACTTTAGATGTGATTTTTTTTCCTTTCATACTAGAAGTGCTGCTCAAGGGGCATTTTGTTGCCATATATGTAGTAATAGAGTTTTTCTGTCGTCTTCTTCAAAATGGCTAAAGGCCTATCATGATGTTTCTTTTCCTTGAAAAATAACAACTGTATTTTAGCCAATGCCAATTACAATGTTGTGGCTAGGTTCAGAAAATGAAAATAATATTGAAAATTTCAAACTAGCTCATTGGTGAAAGGGAGGGGAGACCTTAGGAGATCTTTGATACATCAGTCCCTCTCTTGCACCAACATGCCCTCAATGTTGGGTATTATGCATGTTAACATGAAGAGATCCGGTTGATTAATTATCATGAACCTAAAGGTGCTATTATCTTGTTGATTATTGTAGCATTAAAACTAGAGAAGTCTTGTTTTTTGAAAGAATTCCTATTATGCTCATCCTTAGAAAGAAATACAACTTTTGTGATACTTTTTTCTTGAGAACACTTTCACTTGGTCTAACTGGTGACAGTGGTTTTGGAAATTTGCATTTGTTAATACTTTATAAAATTCTCCTGCTGATCAGTTCTGGTATGGTGACATGAAACTGCTCTAAGCTTCATGATACTGCACGTGACTATAGCCTTTAATGTGGTGGTCATCAGTATATTAGAATGGTAAAATTGGTCCATGAGTAATAATCAGTGGCTTGTCAATAGATTCTGAGAGGGAAGCACCATTAGATGAGCTTTATTGTAGAGGGATAGCATTTGTTGGGAAACGATTTTGGATAGCTAACGTGAACTGAATAAGGATGTTGAAAGGAGGTTCTAGTTCCTTTTTCCCTTTGGCTATAAATAGAACTCTCGTTGACTAGATACAGGATGATGACTTGTAGAAAACACTTTTGTTTTTTTGATTAAAAAAAAAAAAACAAAGAAAAGCACAATTTTAAAGTTTGAGAGGAGAAACAAACTATGAGGCTTTAATCTTGACTCACTCCTGTGCTTCGTACATGTGAAACTGCCATTGGGATCAGTATCTCTTATCCATGGGAAGTTTGATTAGATCATTGGCGTTCGCAGTTGATACTTTTTTGACTTTCCATCATGTTTTTTTCATGATGGCAAAACTGCCTTCGATTTGGACCTCTATTTTGATGCAGCTTGGCTTGTCACATTTCACGTGAACATGGTAATTTGTTAGTTCAATGGCACTTCCAATAACCTTTTCCACTATTTGTTTGATTTAGTTCCCTATTTAGCTGTTCTCTGCTTCTGTACAGGTTGTTATCCTATTAATAATGTTTACTTATTGCCTTTCAATAAATAAATGAATTTCATTGAAGAGCATCAATGGGGTGTCAACCCATATACGAAGCTATTACAAACTTAAAGGAAGAGACATTTAGACTGTGTATGTTACTTGTAAAAACTTTTACTTCGATCAGCTTTTTAGATGGTTAAGATTCTTATAGAAGAACTGGTACAATGTCTGATGTCTATGTTTGCTGCTGTGCTTTATGAACTTTTTTTTGTAAAAGAACAGTTTTGAGAGCATTAGGATCATTGCTTAATGGATGCTGTGGTGTATATTTTGAGAACATGAGGATTATTGCTTATTTTATGATGTGACTGTAAATGTATTCTGAAAGCTTCAGGTCATTTCTTTGCAGTTTGAATGAGGAAATACTGCATATTTGTGGTTCCCTAAGACCAACCAACACAGGAAGCATTCATTGGTTGGATAAGGATTTTGAAGAAATATCCCTCATTGATAGGTATCAATCACAACTGGATCTTACCTTGAACCAATTGTTGTTATTAAAGAATCTAACTCATAATTATTCGATTATGCCACAGGAGTGGTACAAAAAGAGAGAGCAAGAATGAAATGAAGATGCAGGAGCATTCTATGGCAGAAGGGGAAGAAATTTCCTTAGGCAATGATCAAATTAAAAAGTCCAAGAAACGAAGATTAAAAGAAGAGTCTTAAATGTGGGATTTTGTCAAGTGCGGGTTGTTTCATTTGCTTACAGGTAATCTCATCATACCTGAAGTTTGTGATGCTTGTGATTTTGTCAGTGATCTTTCTTTCACTACCCCAAAAGTTCATACTGCTTTGTTGGTTGTTTAGCTCAACTTTAGCAAAAATTTGCATAATTTCTTAATGGTTATGTTAATGGAACTTTTAGATGCTTAATAAATTCTGAAAGGATACTTAACCTGGTTGAGCTGGCTTGATGCCAAGAGTTATGAAGCTCTACGAAATTATCTTGTTTAGTTTCCTGTTCCTATTTTAAGTGGGATGTTGTTGTCTATTCTTTCAGTTAAGTTTTCTTCAGAGGTTTCCTATTTCAATTGATTGGGTTTCTAGAATATGTTGATACAACCGTCTTCCTTTTAAATGGAGTTGATGAAAATTATTAAAAATCTAGCAAGTCATCACTTTTGAATTGTGTGATTCAATGATTCTTTTAATGTAGTGGTTAAGAAACCTTAAGTATTGCTTAGAACTTTAAAGTAAGTCCTAAGGAACTTTCCTGTTTCAGGTTGGTAATAAATTCTGGCTTGCTACATTGGGACTTGTAGTCCTAGATTAGTTTTGGTACATTTAGGGTGTCAATTAATAATTTTCTTTGACATTGGGAGCAACGGTGAGTTAACCCGTAAAGTTGGTGGATTAAATTCCCTATGTTTGAAACTTTGCATGAGGAATGATGATGTAGGATTACTAGTCCCACAACAAAGGATATATTTTTAGGCTTCAGGCCCAGAGTTTTCTAAGTGCATACCTAGGATTTCTTAAGCATCACACACAAGAGAAGAATCACATCACACAATCCCAAAGCAAAGAATTGCCAAATTCAAGTAATCATCAACTCTATTAAAAGGAAAGAATGACAACATATGTATAGACTCTCCAGAGTTCTTTTTGAGTCGAATAAGGAAACTTAATAATATTACAAAACTAGGAAACACATTTGTCCATCATGAACTAGGAAAAGGAAACATAAATTTAATCCCAACTAGGAAAAGAAAACTTAAATCCTAGTAATAATCAAATCCTTGTCAAGAATCTTTGTCCTTTTAGGACTCTTATTTGAACGGCAGAGTCCATCTTCACTAAAACTTAATAAAAAACATCAACATTTGAACAAATATCATGTTGCGTGATTGCATTGGCTGCATCATTCTCCCCTGGTTGGAGAAAATTTGCTCTTGAATTTAGAAGTGTCCGCCAGTTGGATTCGTCAGCTTCATCTGCATAGAAAGTGCCAAAGTTGTAATCTTCTTCACTGTCTTCTGGTTGTTGGTTGTCCCCCTTATCATCTAGTTTTCCTCTTTGGGTGTTGACAAGCCATGTGACTTGGCTCCCCACACTAAGGGCAAACATTATTCTTGCTCAAAATGTGATTAACCTTGAACTTTTCTTTGGTTCCAGCTATGTTTGTTGATGATTTGGATACGTTGGACTGTTTGTTGATGATTTGGATACGTTGGACCGAACTTGTTCCGACGTGATACCTCGCAATGCATTATTAAGCTTCTTGCTTGATGTGTCCTCAGCTTGAAAGCCAATTCTTCATGCTGAAGGATAGTCTCACTCATTAATTTTCAAGGTCACTTGAACATGCTCTATGTTGTATATGGGCTGTCTATGCATCTCCCTCTGAGATCAGCCCTCAAACCAGCCATAAAACAAACCGATATGTGACAGGGATCCTCCACAATTTGGCTTCTAGCATTAAGCTTATCAATTCTTTTATATGCTTAGCACCAAACATGCTTCCTTGCTTTAAATCCACAAGTCTCTCACACAATTTGTCATGATAGTTTGCTGGCATATATCTCTCTCAACTCTTCACTTTCATCTATGCCCCAGTTGCCTTATGTCACCCCCAATACCATTCCACCAGACTTTCGCTAGGCCAACAAGTTTCATCTGCCAAATTTCATCCTTCAATTATTACTCATGGTGTATTGATTAAAATATTCTCCACTAATTACCAACTAAGTGGAAAAGACTGTTGGATCCACTCTTCAAAATCCAAAACTTCAATGTTAGACTTTCTCAGTGATATCTTCAATAGTATTACAACTTTGATACTCCTTGCTCAAATTGGGACAGTGTTGCTGTCGCATCCACGTTTCGCCTTTAAGGAAGGGTTCGACGAATTACTTATTCCATGGGTCTCTTTTCTAGGACAACAAACAGCTTCTTTATTTGCTTAGAGAGCTTATCAGTCTTGCTCTTTTGTTGCTCAAATTGTTCATCAATTCTGTTCATTGCCCCCTATACTCTTTATGCAAATACATTCAACTCGAATTCAACTCGCCAACCTTAGACTTAAACTCCACATCGTTCACCATTATAGTACAAACTTCGGCTCTAAATACCAAAATTGATTTTAGCACAATGAGTCCCGCTACAAAAAATAAATCTTTAAGCATCGCAGCTAGGGTTTCTTAAGCATCACACCTAAGAGAAGACTAGCATTCTAGAATCCCAAAGCAAAGAATAGCCAAATTCAAATAGTCATCAACTTTATTGAAAAGAAGAATTACAACGCAGTATACTCTCTAAAATCCTACTTCAAGTCAAATTTGGAAACCCTATATCTTAATGAAACTAGGAAACACATGTATCCAACTAGGAAAAAGAAACTTATTAAAATTCTAGTAATACTCAAATGCTAATTAATAACTTTACTAATTGGACGTAAAAAAAGAATTTTGATCCTTATAGAACTCTTAATTGAGTTGCACGGTCCAATCTTCAACAAAACTTGATAAAAACATCAACATCTGAACAAATATCATCTTGCATGTTTTTGTTAGATACATCAAATAAGTATCATGAAAGTAGATTGTTGATACACCTGTAAAGCAACCTGATGAAATCTCTATTCACTTCAAGAAACGATTTGCTGCTTGAGAGAATCAGCCTACAGAAGAAGCTAATCGGTCCCTTCCGCAAAGGCAATACATGGGTACATTTCAAGATTTTAAATGTTATTAGAAGCAACTCTTGAGGATAAAGAATTAGATTTCAAGAAATTCTTGATTGCATGGAGAAGATCAAGAATGTTGAAGAATCAAGGCATGATGACACATTCAATGAAGTATACTACTGGAATTAGGTCAAGTTACTTATCAATGTTCTACCAAAGTACATATTGGATTGAAAAAAATAAAATTCAAATCAATGTGGTTTTTGGGTTCGCACAATAGTCGAAGGTATTAATTTCATTATACCATCTAAGTGGAAGCATTCAAACAAGAATGTTGATCAGCAATTCTCAAAGTATGCTCAGACTATTTGGATACTTAGTTTGAGTTTTGGAGGTCAAGATGATGAGGTGAATGTAATATTCCAATTATTGGGCACTTCGAAACTCAAGGATGAGTTCTCTCCAACCTGTGGAAATGATGTAGGCTACAAGATCAAACAACATAATATTTGTTTAAGGAACTGTTTTTGGCAACCCCAAAGAAGAGTTCTAAATGTATGAGGATTCCTCTCTAATCGAGTTAGTAGTTTTATGAAGCAATTTCAAGTACTGTTAGGATTTTATCAAATTTCCTTTTCCTATTTTAAGTAGGGTATATCATTAGTTAGTGATTTCCTTTTTTTAATTACATGTCTTGTTTAGAGCCTTCCTGTATCAAGTAGGATTATGGTTCGTTAGAAGAGTTTATAAGTACAATTGTAATTCTCTCTTTCAAAATAGAGTTGACGAAGATCATATTGAAATTTAGTAGGTCTTTGCTTTCAAATTGTGCGTTGCAGTTATTCTCTTAAGTGTGGTGCTTAACAAACGTAAGTGTGATGGGTAGGAATCATTAGGAGTAATTCTGATAAAAACTTTTTTGTTTTGAGAACCTGTTAATAACAAAATCAGGCTCATTCTACTAGGACTCATTGCCCTATGTCAGAAAGAAGATAAGATAGTGATTTTCTGGAGATCTCAAGTCTCAAGAAGTAATTCTCTAATTTCTGTCCAGGCCAAATAATTCTGTTGCTTTCTTGGCTAATTTATTTGGACTACAATGATAGTTATTGTGAAATTAACAAAGCTGTGTCATTTGCTTTGTTGGCTAATATTTTTTTCTTGGGCGGTGGAAAGAATGTAGTGTGGAACAAACTTTACGCTTGCTGCTTTTATAAGTTTTGAATGCAATATTGGCAATGGATCTTTAGTATTTCCTGTAACAACTGAGATGTTCCTTAGAAACACTTTTTACCCCTGGGTTATTTCAGCATGTATTTATTGATGCACAAGATGGTTCCATGGTGTAAAAGTTGGAGAATTTAGAGCTCAACAAATGAAGAATTCATGCGAGCTTATATAAGGTTTGAAAAGCATGGTAAATTTTGAAAGCCCTTGCTGTTTGATGCTTTGCAAGTTTTTTACTTTGGCAGCATGTAGCTTGTTAGAAAGTTAGGGGTCTCCTGCGTTTAAAAGAGGAAAGATAGGATTACAAAAGTGAAGCTTAATAATATGATATTGTGATGGGAAAAGGAAGCCAATGTCTGGCCATTTATTCCTTGAGTCTTTCCCTAATGATAGGAAGGGGCTGATTTAGGGCACTGTAGTTTGGGAGAAGATGCTCTCTCTGAGTTATGTTCATTGGTGTTTTCTCTCCTTTATTAGTAAAAAATCTTATTGATCTCATGCGCGCGCAATATGCAGATAGAATCAGCAGTCAGTAACTACTTCATGACCATGCTGGGTTGTATAATGTAAATTTTAGATGCTGGCATCAATGCATGTCATTTTCTGTATTTTTCTCAGTCATTTTCTGCTAATGTTCTGGTTTGTAACCACTAGCCCTTTGAAATTAAGAAGACCACCTTTTGGTCTGGCCATGTTGCTGTCCTCTCTAAGAGTTCATTCTTCCATCTCATGGAAAGTTTCTGTTGATGTCACAAATAAATAAAGTGTCTATAAGACAATAGCATTTGATGTTGAAGATTGTGTATAGGAAATGCTTAAATTAGCGGCTATCTGGCACTTCTGAAGATGAACTTGTCACTTTCTAGTTTGTGGTGGACTCTACAATTTCTTCTTTTCCTGTTAGAATCCCTGCGGGCCCCACCTTGCTTACTTTGTGGTCAAATGATGACTTTTGCTTCCGCTGGGATTTGATCCCAGGACATGCCCATCGACATGGACTTTACATTGGTAACTCTTGATGGCAAACTGCAGACTGAGAAGATGTAGGGGCAGGAATTTCATTTCTGATTTGATGGTTTGAGTTCTTCCCAGTTGAACAATCGATCTGAGGGATGGATCTTTCTATGGGTTTACATATGGTGCCATATTTTCAATTTTATTCTTCCGGCATTTGGGATTCTATGGCAAGGCTTGTTATTCTTTATCAAGACCATATATGCCAAAATTTCACACTTTATTTCTGAGTTTATATGTTATTTTTCCTGCAGGTGTTTTTATTTAATTATTCCCCACACAAAACTTTAGATTCTCTGCCCATAACCAGGTGGGAAGGTCAAAGAATTCAGATCAATGGAGACAACGACTGGGCGAAATCATCTTGTTATATATCATGTTAGCTTTTGATCATTCAATCCAGGCTACAGTATTTTACACATCCTTAGGCATAAAACTCTTGCCATAAATTTAGATCCCAATAGATACAGTTGGGCCCTGAGTACCTTATATTTGTCCAGTGAATGTTCTTGGTTGTTGGTCTATGCTTTGCCCATTCAAGAAGCTAATTGTATACTGAGCCTATATTTGAGATGCTTTTCCCCACCTTTTCTGCGCCTTCATATTTATTGCAAGTTTATCTCAATGAGCTGGTTCTGGTCCTGGATTCAAGTTGTAAAGTCCTGATCTGGTGCGGGGAGTACTCGCTGTGTAATATACAGTTCAACAAGGAGGATTACCTTCATGAGCATTGGGAGTTCATGGCTTGGTTAGTGTATGTTAATTCTTGTTGGCTACATCTAGCTGGACTGAAAAGGTTGTTGAAAATTGAGACATCTCAAGATGGAGATCTTCCTGGATTCATTTCCTTTCACATTGAAAAGGAGCACAAAAAACCTTGACGAGGAATGGCAAGCGTTCCTGTTTGGTTGATTTGTCACAATTCTGTGTGGATATTGGGATCGAGTTATTCCAATTCGGGAAGTGAATTGGGCCTGCAGCCATGTGTGATGGCTTCTTACCCAAAAATAGGAGATGAAGATCACTGACCATCATCGCAATTACCATCAGAGGTATGGGGTTTCTTTCTATTGGTGCCCCTATTGATTCTGGGCCCCCGGAATTCCTATTTTTTATGGTCAAGAGAATATGATATCACTCAAGACCCTTATTTGATCGATCGCTATCAAACATGGTGGTGTGGTATGAATGAGTTATGTGAGTGAAGGAAGACCTGTGTGAGGGGGATGGGAGAAGGTGGAGCTTTCAGGTTGGTGAAAGATTCTCACTCCCAGCCAACGAGCCATGTGCGCCTCTTTTGTTCGATGCTTTTAGTTTTATGAGAAAAAACAGAGCAATAGCCAACAAAAGTTTGCCCTTGTAATACGGCCCTCTAACATGTTCCATGCCCTCTTTCACTAAATCCTTTGAAAATCTTTCAATCACAACCGTACGTTTACACTTTGTGCATGTGCACGACTCAGCTAATCCAGAATCTTTGTTTGGTCTACCTTTTGCTGTCTGACACACATCTCTCTCTCTCTCTCTCTCTCTCTCTCTCTCTCTTTCTGTGGGCATGTTAATGTGGCGGGGATCTTCATTGCACATGTAAAGATTGCGGGACAAGTTATACTTGCTAGAAGCTGCATGAAGAACAGAAATAATGGGATCATGATGTCCCTTATGCTTGGATAAACGAGTGATGACTCTGGAGACAATACGATTATGTTTCCTTACTTAGCCATTCGAGCAGATAAAAAGATGGGCATTTTGTCAACAATCTGAATGGTCGCCTGCATCTGGTGTGCGGCGACGGATTCATAAGGGCCTGCTAATCATTTTCAATCATTTAAGGTGCGAATTGGGATTCACCAATTTCCTGTATTTTAGTCTTGTAATCATTAGCACTTAACATCTCACCAACTAAAATTCCTGCTTGCTAAGCATGAGCGGTCTTGATTGCAACACTTGGATCGCCCATATGCATGATGATGCCCCTTAATCACGTCGATGGGTCGATTAGTCCTGCAATTATTCAAATGATCTTAACAGCTCCTTTTTCTTGGTCGTCTCAGATACTTATGAGACGTCATTCTTGCCTCCCTTGTTAAACGAAAGCCCCCCATATATTCCATTTCTGTTGGGAGTAAGGTTGGGTGTGATCTCAAATCTCTTAATGCAACAATAATGATTTGTCCTTCATTGAATTGCCGACATTTGTGTTCAACTTTAGTATGATATATGATACAAGATTAATGACCCACACAAGCGAAAGGACTCAGATACATTGTTTAAGTTCATTTCTTGTTGATTTTTCATGAGAAGTGAAGGAATCAAATCCATATGAAAATACTCAATCTAAATGTCAAATTAAGCCTAGTTTTTTTATTTATTTTTTAAGATGATGTGCAAAAATGTAAGAAACGTTTGATTTCATAGAGGAATTTCACATCTTGGGATATCCTATAAGTCTATTCACGCATCTAATTCACCCATTACTGACTCAATCGCCTAGAAATTGGTATAGATGGTTTAGGAGAAGTTTTGCTGCTTTCGTTTCGCTATATCAAGATGGATCAGTCAGAGTCGTACGCGCACGCACTGTTGATGACTATCCCGAACGTGCATTTACCTCTCTGTCAACTTGTCGCGTACGAAAAACCTGCGGGCTTGTACCAATCCGGACAGCAAAAATTTTATCCGAACCATTTAGATTTCGGTTTAGATTCCATTCACCACCCAATTTCCTTTTTTAATTGTGGACGTGCGTCAACATCATTACAGCCTGAGTGCACTTTTACAATTATTTTTTTGAGCTACGAAATGATGAAAAGAAAAATTTCTCATGGTGATTAACTAGGAATCTCCGCCCATCACGTATGGTTACAAAATAGAGTACGTGAGTGCACCTCCATCTGTACTGTCTCCTCCTTTTAGCCGCATCGAATTGGACTTTTGTGGGCTAAATAAATCTGGGGAAGAAATCAGGTCTTATTATATTTAGAATATTTGTGTTTTAGCCGACTCTTGTTGAAGAAAGCGTCGGTTGATCCCAATGCGACGGGGAACATGTAAGTACAGCTGTCTGATTTCCATCAATAGAATTTTTAAATCCGGAAATTCAAGGGCTTATTTTGGAATGCTTGGCACCTACGCTTCATTATCCTTGCGTAATTTGCGTTGACAATATGTTTTGTTTAGTCGAGAGAAATTATTTGAATCTTTGACAGAAAATAGCATTTTATACAGCACCCAAGGATTAGAGCTCACTGAATACCCGATAATATTAATGACTTTACATTCACAATTATCCATTTTGACATTACCTTCACGGTTCATATAATGAGTCAATTTATGTTTGCTATGCATTCTATTCACCATGTTATTGTATTGCATCTTTCGTGCTATCTTAGGGGATCTTGTTTTACGGTCTTCTCTATTCTTTTAACTCCAATCTGAAGTTACACACGTAGTTAGATGTGGACTGTGGCGGGAATATCAATAATCATACTTCTACGATAAGGTTTTACATCTTTCTTGGTGGTCTTTTGTTTTCTTGGCTTAGTAAGAAGCAAACCATTAACTCAGTCTTGTGCCCAATTTGCATATCGTGCTTTGGCTGGTACCAATGCCGACCTTGTATGGCTATGTTGGCTTTTGAAAGATATGGCAATTACTAAACAATCATCCACTATCATTCAAAACGATAATACAGCTGTGGTTTAAGTTGCTCGAAATGTAGTTTTTCATTAGCGCCGGAATGTATTGAGGATACACGTCACTTTACTTGACAACATCTTCTTTGTGGAACTATTGATCTTGTCCAGGTTTCTTCCCTTGGTCAAAGTAGTCACGGATGGCCTTACAAAAGCCCCTCCTCTTGACAATTTTTCAGGGTCTTGTCCAGACTCCCGTTGGTTTCCTCGGAGCCATCTAAAGTTTGAAGGGATGTTATAATGTAACTCAGAATATCAAAAAACAATTGTTAGATTGTGTGAGATTGTAATTGATCCTATAATTTTGATTAACTTCTATGTCAGCTAGTTTGCTTTTTAGATTATATCTATCAATGCCCAACTTGCTGAAAAGGCCTAGAGATTTCATGTTTGTTTGAGGTGGTTTCGAGATTACCCGAAACGAAATATGATGGTTAATTTTCTATATAGTAGAGATTGATTTCATGGCTTGTATCAACTGCTAAAATGAAGAAAAGATTCGCTCCTCATTATTTATCCTTTTCTGGCAAAAGGGTTCCTATTTGATGACATCTTGAACAATAAGGAAAAGTTCACTAATTTGTCCTTTCCAGATTTCGTCCTTCAAACATCAGTCCACGTAATTCTTCCTTTTTCTTTCCCACCCCTTTTTGTTCAGTTCACAGATTTCTTGGTAATGAAGTAGATCATGCGTAAGGATATTATGAACTAGTCCTTAAAAAAAAAAAAAAAAATCATATTCACCCAACAAGCGACAGCTATACCGACATTCACGCTTGATTAGGTACATTCCTTTGGACATCTAGTTAATTTTTCTAATTAATCCCAGATTAAGCTGTCAGTCAAGAGTCAAATATTTATGAAAAGCTAATTTAAGAGAGCTCAAGCTATGAAATACAGCTCCGCAAGTTCTCTTCCACAACTGACTGGATTTAATCTTCTGGGGGGATAAGCAACGGCTTATATAAGTTGACAATGCGGCTAATCATTAGTAATGATTAGATCATAATTAGCTATAATTCAAAATCAGCTTATTTATATCTGTTCATGTATGCACCTCTTTATGTAAATAAATTCCTCTGGAGGTTGCTCTAGTGATGACCCGGGGTGCTCATCCGGGGCAGATTCTCCCAAATCCCACCTTATTTTCCTTCTAATTTAATTGAACTTCGTCAAATGCTTCTTATTTTGTTTTGCAAATTGGATTTCCCTCATAAAAAATAAGCTTCGCAAGTGCTGGTGACTCCTTGAGTCCATAACAATTAATAGATACCTAATTCACATGGATTCGGATCAAAATTGAGTTTATTATTCTGCAAGACAATTACACTTGGCCTAACGCAATAACAAAATCAATATCGACCAATAATTAGGGTTTGCGACCTTCAAATGGAGAACCCGCAGTAAACTCTGGAATTGGAAGATATGAAGCATCAAAATTAGGGTTTGTGACCTTCTGTCTTATTTGCGTCAAAAATTAGATAAACTAAATGCTTACACAGGAAACACGAAGAAGAATAGGGGTAATTTTTGGACAATTATAATATTTGTCACAAGAAGGCATTTAAATTCTAAAAATTTGATTGCATGCATTTAAGTCCAAAAACTTGCAATGTCGATATACTTGATTCATTTCGTTAACTCCATCTGTTTTAAGCAACATGGTATTTTCAACCTCTAAAACTTAACGAGCTACCAGAACGACTAAAGTTTAATGACTGTGTAAGTTTTCAGACTTAAATTCACAAAATGAAAGTTTCAAAATTTAAATACATTATTGTGACAAGTTTGAAAAGTCATCTTCCCAAGAAGAATATATAGAATAGTAGGACAATTGAGAAAAAAGATAAAATAAATAGTAAGGAATAGGACGCGACATGAAATATCATAAGTTAGAGTACTTGCCCATGAAGTACAAATCGGAATATGTAGAAGGACAATTGTTTTATACACACACAAAAAAAAAAAAAAAAAAAAACGAGCGAGAAATGAAGTAAACAAGACACGCAAAATGAAGTTAAATTAGGCGTGGAGCTGAGCATTGTGCGGTTTGATCTGATTTATACGTCAAACCACACCAAACCATATTGTACTTAGGAACCAAATCAAACCAAACCGTTGCTTCATTCTTCTTTTTCCTCCTTTATTTTTTGCATTTTCATGATGTTAAACTCACTAAACAAGATTAGAAAGAACATTGATTTCATGCAAAAATCAAAGTCTACACTCACAAATATAAGTTCACACAAAATTAAAGTCAAACCCACTTCAAATATTAAAAAATAGGCTACTTCATGGATAAATGATAAAAGAAGTACAAACAAATCAATAGATTATACAATACGTTTTTGGGGTTCAGTTTGGTTTCGCAAAAGTTGAAACCAAATCAAAAAGCACAAAATGGTCCAGTTCTGTTAGTGAACGTTTTTAAAAAATGAAACATAAAAACTCTTGAACCAAATCGAATAGTGAAAATGGTATGGTTTGGTTCGGTTTGGTTTAACAATTTGAACCATTTTATGCTTATCCCTTTATAGGCGAAAGGCGACTATGTGTACATAAGGCTTATAAGAAAGCTAGTATATTAAGTGATGCATCATATTTTTTAATTGTCAGTATCTACCTTAAAAATTCATGTTGTGTGACCAAAAAACACGTCGTCATGTTTTGAATTGGAAAAAGAAGAGATGGTAAATTTTTCCACAAAAAGAGCTAAAGAAAAGGGGACAAGCCTCCAAAAACCCCCAAATTATACATAGTATAACATATTTATCTTAAACTTTTTTTGTGACATCAAAAATCCCTATTTATATACGTGTAATACATTTACTCTCCGTCAAAGTTTCATCAATGGGTATTGTTGAAAGTCTGCCTACATCAATGTTGGAAAGCAAATGATGTTGACATAGTACTCATGTGGCTTAAGTGAAATAAAAACGATATTATTTTGATTGAAAAATCATTTAACGGAACCTTGATGAAAGATAAATGCATTACATAAGTACAAGTTTGAGATTTTTTATATCACTAGAAAGAGTTTATGTGTTATAGTGAGTATAGTTTAACGCTTTTTATGTCATAAATTTTTTTTTGAAACAAACGTGTTTTAGTGGACATAATTTGAAGATTTTGGTGGCCTTTTTTCCCAAAGAAAATGGCCACAAACTGCAAATATATACAGATTTAGTATAAGGTCAAGAGCCGAGGTATCCAACGATTAATCAATCTGATAAAAAAATTTAGACAAATTTAATTTTTGCACAGAGAGAGGGGGGGAGGGGTAAGTGCTGCAAATGTGATGTGGCAAGGAGGCCTTTCGATGAAACTGAAGTCTCATGCAAAATTAATGATCAGTAAAGTTTTTTTTTTTTTTTTTTTGGTAAAGCTTTTTTTTTTTTTTAAATTATAATGATCAGTAAAGTTTGATGCTACTAAAAGAGAAAATAAGCTACCGGGGCAACTGAGTGTTCTCAATATAATATGAGTGCTTGTCGCTTAATAGTTAAGTACCGCGTGCCTTTGGCTTTACATATGCCAGCTATGTGGTAACAGGCTAAAAGTGATCCATGTTTTGTTTTGCTAGGGACAGAATAATGATGTTTTTTATTGCACGATTGGTCGGCCCCTATGCAATCTTATTAAGTACAAAAAAAAAGAAAATATTTTGGATAGGTTAGTACAAAATACAGCTAGAAGAAAAGAAGAAGAGAGAATAGCTGCATAAAGTCCCACGTCCTCCATCCACCTTGGAAGCCAATTAATGTGCCATATCCGAATATGTCCTTGAAGACATGATCCAGTGTCTTCCAAAGCATAATTCCAAGTGCCGGTAGAACTATTATTTTTGTGAATTTTAAAAGGTTCCGCTTTGCAAAAACTTGTCGAACTGAAGGCAGGGAATCTTATCATGGAAGTAATCCTTTTCCTAAGTGATTTCTTCTAAATGTCCTAAAATTCACCATTAACATCATCTAGTAATTCATTAGGGCTAGTTTGTCGGAGGCTTGCTAGGCGACGCTGGTTGTTGTTATCTTTATTATGCACTTGCACTCAGCCACACAATATTTCCTTTTCTTTTTTCTTGTTTTTTCCCATTTGGCCCCCACACACCAACCCCCCTCCCCCTTTCCTTTCTCTCTCTCCCCCTCTCACATGACTAGATCCACGGTACTGGAGGTCTTCGAGCTCACCTATATCTGGGCTGGAGCTGAAGGTCCTCTAGCTCAAGGGCCATGGACAACAGCTAATAGAGATTAGGATTGATCGGTTTCCGGTCCGATTTGGTTCCGAGGTGGAATTGGAATCGGATTGGGAGGATCAGTTCCCAAATTCCAGGATCGGAAACTTAACCGACCGACCAGTCCGATCCAGTGGAACCAGTAAATTTGTTGTTTTTGGCCAATATAAAATGAAAAATAGGAGAAATTAGGAGGAATTAGGGTTTATTTCTTAAGAAATATATATATAATTAACTGGTTCGGTCCAGTGAATCTAGTTCCCACCTTAGAATCGGGAACTAGACCGATCGGCCATCGGTATCAAAAGTGGGAACCGAGAACTAGACCACTCTCTTTGGGAACCGCCCAAAATCAACTGGTCCAATCCGGTCTGGGCGGTTCCCGATTTGGGCTACTCCCAATGCACACCCCTAATAACAAAGAGGAAGAGATGAGCGCCGCCGGGAATTGTCCATGAGGAGGTGGGCTGATGACAGGAGGCCAAGGGAAACGGTGGAGGAGTGCTATAATCGCTAGTGGAAGAGAGAAATTTGGGGAAAATTTAGGGTTTAGGGGGTTTTTTGCATAATTATTATGTGTAGTTTGGTCCATTAGTGTACAGAAAATACCATTAAACGGGAAATACGACAATATCTAGCAAACAGTAACTAATTCTTACCATTCTTTTAAAAGTTATAAAAACTCTTTAAAGAAGTCATCACTTGATCAGAACAACAACTTATTAATTTCTCAATAGATATCTCTAATTTAACATCACATGTAAAATTCTTCAAAATTGGATGTATATAAAAAAACTGACAAAGAAATTCAAGAAATTTGGATTAACTTCCCCACAAATTAGTCAGAGAAAAAGAAAAGATCAAAGCCAATGGATAAATTTCCGCTTTCTGTGGTCAAGAAATTGTGCATCAACCCAAAAAATAACAGATATTTTATGAGGATTTGTCCTTCGGAATAAAAAAAGAGCCTGTTAAATATTAAAGTACAACATAGTACATAAGCTTACCTGTGAAGAGTTGTTCGCATATTCACTTTCCAGCTTCTAATTTTTGCTTTTAAGGAAAAAGGAAATAAAATTGTTTATTCTTAACCCTAACTGTCCTTGCCAGAAAAGAAGGGGAGCGAGCCGACACCATTCAGTACAACTGAGCCCGGCTTCGAACAAACACACTCTTTTTTCTCATTCCTTTCAATATTTTTTTAGAAAAAAGCCAAAAAAACTCAAATTATATTTATCATGACACACTTATCTCAAATTTTTCTATGACATTAAAAGTCTCAAACTTGTACCTGTACAATACATCTACCTTCTATTAAGGTTTTATTGATGAACACCGTTAAAAATCTGTCTTTGTAAACTCCAAAAAGTAAACGGTATTAATATAACATCTACGTGATTTAAGTAAACTAAAACAATATTATTTTGGATAAAAAATCATTTGCCGAAGAGTGAATGTGTTACATAATTATAAGTTTAGAGTTTTGTATGTCATGTCTCATTAGTTGACATACTTTAGAGATTTTGATATCACACAAGAAAAAAGTTTATGATAAATATGTCTTAATAGACATAGTTTTGAGGTTCTTAGTGGCTTTTTTTTTTTTTTTTTTTTTTAAAGGGCAATTATTTAGGCCAAAAGAAATGACTATTGTCGACTGGTTTTCGTGCTGCCAACTAAATAAAATGAACTTATTGTCGGGCATATTAATTTGTTTGCATAATCAATATGTTAAGTGGTCATCTTGATATTAAATAAATGTTAGATATGTCTCGCTTATTTTGAAACTCATTCACACTTCAAAATGCATTAATTTGAGTTTTTAATTTATTATATCATTTTCAATAATGATTTCGTTTACGTGTGACTTTGGATAACACCTTAATAGTAAAAGTAACAATAACTCATTTGACGAGGTTTGAAAAATTGAAGAAGCGTGTATTAATAAAGTTATTCACTTCAAATGAATAGATTTCCACTTCTCAAGCATGTGAAACAGAACTTAACAACTGCTTTAGGGGTGATTTTCACAGTTTTTTAAGAATATGAGTTCTCTTAACGAGTGTCGCTGAACATAAAATAGCACGTGAGGGAATAATAAATGGGAACTGCAAAATTTCTGTAAATGGTCACTGAAAAGGGAAACTCTTTTAACAGGACCCTTTGTAAAAAGTGCCCCCAAAGAGAAGTACTAATTATACATTGAAGGTTGTGCTTTAATGTATGACACGTTAAAAAGAAATTATATTTTTAATATTTCAAAGTTCTTTAATTGGCTTCGAAAATTGCTCTTCTATCTTTAAGTTCTTATCAAATGCCATTGGAGCCTAGTTATTATAACCTTGAAATTGTAATTTCGAATCCTATGAGTAGAAGTCCAAGTGATACGTACATGTATCTATTTAGCGAATTCATAAGATATTGAATAGATGGCGAATCTATTGATTTACCAACAAATCTACCGATGTAATATGTATCTTCCAATATTATCAATTCAAACTTTTTTTCATTGTATATCAAACAAAGTAGGTTTTATCCTAATTCACGGTGCATATTATATTTATTATGGTTTTACAACATCTTAAATGAAAATTGTAATTTGCATATGCTTTATAAGTGATATGGTAAATGAACTTTTTTTATGTTCAAATATCACAGTATTGAAAAGAATTATATCCTACAACATCTTATCTTACAACTAACCTGTACTCGAATTAAGTCATCTTTGAATTTAATCATGATTTTTACTCAAAAGTTGGAGTAAATGCTAAAAAGCCCCGTTGAACTTTCGCACTATTTCGCGGTAGCTTCCAAACTTCGAAAAGTTATAAATTAGCCCAACACCTGTTATCTTGCATTTTTTTTGCATTATCATACATGTTTTCATGTCAAGCAAGTTTTTAATTTTAATATACCTTACAATTCTATTCAATTTCCAATTTACGACTCGTGAAGTTGAAATTTCAATCCATGATTCGTATCTCGATTTTCCAACTATGCCTTGTAGCAAGTGCCAATAAGATCATTAACTAAGTCCTTTTAATATTCCAAAAACAACTCAAATAAAAGTAGTTCTCACACTTGGCTAACTTGGATATGGTAAGCCTCACTTCATTTATAAGGTACCTCTTCCCAAAAGAGCACCGTGTCATTCTCATTAATGAGCTGAACAATGAAAATGCTTTTTAGACGATCCGGTTATAAAAAAAAAAAAAAAAAAGCATTACTTAACTGCTTGAAAATAATGCAGTTTTCAATTTCACAAATATCAACATTGTTTAACGCAAGATGTTCAAAACAAATGATCCCAATATGATTAACTTATTATACCATTTTTATAAGTAATAACTTATTATAACATTAAATCAGTATAATGCAACGTAAAATCTTTTTTATAGGAATTTACTAGGAGGTGTTGTGGAGCATTTGTCAAATAACTAAGAATGTTCTACAGCTTTTACTACATCGACCGTGGAAATGGCAACATTGCCACGTCCCGCTGCAATTAGGGCGAGGAGAATGAGATCTCCCACAATCCCACCTTGCCCGTTCCGCCTGACAAATCATTTATTTATTTTTTCATTAATGTTAGGAAAATTTTGCAAATAAGGGTTTGCAGTATCCCCATTTTCTCAAATAAAGAGTATGAAGTGGACATTAATTCAAATGAAAGCTCAAAGTGCCATTACTTTCTCAAATAAGAGTTTGAAATGTGTCTTTTTTTCAAATAAGTACTTGAACTCACCGGCTGTAAAGGGCAATTTCATCTTTTAAATTTTTAATTTTCCCCCCTTTTTCTATTTTTTCATTAAAAAAAAAAAAATAGGCGAGTGCGGCTATCGCCCTCATCACTGGTGGGGTAGTGACAAAGGCTGGCAAGAATGCTGGCGCACATGGGTGAGGACTGGCCACCCTTGCTAGAAGCGAGAGAGGGCGACAACCCTCTCCTAGATTTGGGTGAAGGTCATTGGTCCTCGCACAAGCTCAATAGCACTCACCCAACGCCCCCAAACTTGGGGCGAGGTCTAGAGGAGTTGGGCGAGGGTTGCCAAGCCTACACGAGGGCAAACGACCCTCTCCCAAGCCATGGGGAGGGCAGGCGACCCTCGTCCAAATCTGGGAGAGGGTTGCCACCCTTTCCCACTTTTGGCAAGAACCAACAGGCCCTCAACTTTGGCTGGTGAGGGTCATTGGCCCTTGTATAGTCACCGGCAACCCCCACCAACCTTCATTGCTGCTCCACCGGCGATGGGGTTATGGCCATAGGTGAGAGAGTGCTTCCTTCCACCAGTGTTTTCCATTTTTAAAAAGCTTTTTGAAAGTTTTTAACTTGTGTTTGAAAGAAAATATTCCTAAGTGGCCAAAATAATTTGCTGGTGGGTGAGACAAGACCCTTATTTGAAACAGTTATAATCACTTTAAGCCATTCTTTAAGATTAATATGGTCATTTCAAACTTTTATTTAAAATAATGTTTGCTCCATGCCCTTATCTGAAAAAACGAGAATACTTTAGGTACTTATTTAGAATTTTCCCTTAATGTTATTCATTTGTTATGTTTTTCTTTCACATGTTAATATTCTCAAATTTGTCTATTATCCTACTTTTACTATTACTTTGTTTTACTTATAACAACTAAAATAAAAATATGTGTCTGAGATTATTTTGGTATGATTAATCTAAAACTAAAAATTATGTAATAATACCATATGATTTATTATTATTATTTTTTTTTTTTTTTTTACTTTTTAAAGAACTACTTTATACATAGGGCAAACTGGACGGGGGCGAAGCCGAAGCCCCGCATTGCTACGTGGGGCCGGGAATGAGGTTAGGGAAATTGTCCCTCGTGAGGCATGGGGCGCGGATGGAGCGAGGCGTCTTGGGTGTGGGGTTGATCTCGCCCTCATTACTATTGTTTTTATGAAGTGTGTAACTAATATCTTGAAAACGATACATTTTCATTGAAAATGTTTAAAAAGTATTTCAGGTTCTTTTTCAACAAAAGCCTTTTTCAAATTATATACAATAATGTCTTCGCTGTTCATAGAGTTTAACAAAAGTAAATATTAGCTTACACATAATTGCAAATAGCTCATCTAATTTTAAGTTTTCATTGACTTTATTTATCTTGGTTGTGACGTTTGAGCTTAGCTCAGAATTTTTTGTGAATAAAGTGTTTTTTTAACTCCATATATATTAACTATTGAGTTTATCAAACAATAGATCGAAGTGTAAGAAATCCGATATCCTATCATATTCAATCAAACGTAATTATCGATGAGGAGTGAGGATGCAATGCAGTATATATAGTTAAAATTAAAGTAGAGAGAATTTGTACTCCTGTGCTCGCAAAATGACACTTTACTTTCTCTTTGTATTGCTGCGTGACAAGACATATGATAAGTTTTGCCAAGCGGTCACATTCAAACTATTCCATTGGTTTATTGACATGTAATCCCCAAACTTCTATTTCTAAGCAAAATTTACGTTTTAACAATAAATGGATAAAGAAAAAGCAGCTTAATTTTTTTCTTAAGCGTATTTTTTGTTGGGCCAAGTTTGGGTAGCGTACAGCGTGAAAAGATACAATTAACTGATATGGTTTATTTAGTTCAACCAAATATAATCAACTAAAAATGAAACAAATGTATAATTTATTTAATTCGGCAAAGCTTTGACAAAAAATAATGTACTTTCCATTTGTTTTATTTTCCTTTTTGAAACATTGTTTAAAACAAATCCTTTTAGAATATAATGAAAATGAAAACAATTTTATCTAAAATCTAGTAAACTTGAATATGATTAAAGAGATAGAGTGAAGTTCATAAGGGCCTGTTTGGTAACACTCTCGGGAACAACTAATTATGTTATTTTGTTTCGTGGAGGAAAAAAAGAGTAGAAATCCGTTTGGCAAATTTTTTGTTCTCGAGAACAAAAATCAGTTTTTTTGTTCCCTAAAATAGATTTGGAACAAAATTAAGAAATTAAAGAAAAAAAGTTGATTCTTGTTTCCGGAAACAATTCCTAAAATTAATTCCAATTGTTTTTCTTTTCTCTTCTTCTTTTCCATTTTCTTCTTCTTCCTTTTGGCCGATCGCTGACCTCGGCCATGATCGACAACTCGCCAAACGAGGGCTAATGACCTCGCCAAAGCGTCGCCGAGGGCTAGCAACACCAAGCCACGGCGAGGCTCGTTGGCCCAAGCCTTGCCGGTGGCTGGGGGAGCTTGGCCTCACCCAACCAAGGCGAGACCAAACCTCGCCAAGCTAGGGTGAGGCCAACCTCATACCGCTTTGGCAAGGTCGAGCCTGGGCGAGGTCGAGCCTCACTAGTGGCCTGGTGAGGCTCTCCTGGTCACCAGCAAGGCTTGGCCTCACCCAGATCTAGTAAGGTCGATGCTTGCCTTGGCCAAGTGAGCCTCCGGCGAGCTAGTCGGACCTCATCCAGCTAGTCACCGACCACCGCCATGGTCAATGACCGGCTAAAAAGGAGGAAGAAGAAGAGAAAAAGAAAAAGGAAAAATAAGAAAAATATAATAAAAGTATTAAAAAATTAAAAGAAATAAAAAAATTTAAGAATCCTACCGAATGCATTTTTTTCCTAGAAATAGAAATTTTGGATAATTATTAAGTGCGTTCTTTTATTTAGAAATTGTTCTTAGAAATAGAATAAGAAAAAACCATTTCTAATAAAAAATTATTCCTAAAAACAGAATCATTATCAAACACGCCCTAAACCTTTCTTTAAGACACAAACTTTAATTAATTAGTTATTGTACAAAAACTTTTACTTTTACTCTTAGAATTCAAATAAAATTAAAACAACGGATCAGAAGAGATACTAAGAATATGAAACTGAATAAAAAAAATGTACATGCTTTTTCTTTTATTATATATTTTTGTTTAGCTAAACTTTGAGTCTAAAAATTCAGGTCCTTCTCCACGTCCGATTTGACAAATATTTTCACTTGGCATTTACTATGCCCAAGGGATAACAATCCGAAATAACCGACATACAAAAGTTTTCCCATTAATAATGAAAGAAAGAAGAATAAAATATGTTTACCACGCGGGCCTCATAACTACTTACCTATTATTCTTGAACATCTTCCAAAATAAAAAATAAAAAATTCTTGCATCTATGCATGTGCTCTTGGAGTTTTTTTCTTGGGCAGCCTAGGATACTAAAACTTCTCACCATGCTTATTTATTAATTGATTTACTAAAAACTCGTGCCAATGTTTAGATAAGTGAAATCCATGCATACACAAAGTGGATGGCTTAATTTTTAAATTACCCAATAGAGATATTGCCTAATTACTTTAGTATACAATATTCAGTAAAAATTGCATCATACTCACCATTTCTTGTTTACGATTGTTTCAAATTACCATCTGAGATCTAACTTGACACATCTAACCAATAAAGTAGTATTTACAATAGTATTAGATGTAAGAGACACATTACTATGCGAGATCATCAATGGGACCATCACATTAGAACATATGCATGATGAAGTGCCATCATCACACATGGTTCTTATTACTGATTATTTGGGAAATTATTATGAATCAAGAAAAATAAAATATTGAAATTGACACTGTCTGCAGTTCACGCATCTGAGGAACATCCCCCCTAATTCTGCATATTTTCCCCCAGACTTTCCTACAACAGTATCTCAATATGGCAACAAAACAAAAAATATGTTGTCTGTTGATGAATCCAATGAAACAAAGTGAGGGGCGATAAAGACACAAGTGCATTGAATTTGAGTTATTATTGAAGGGGAAGTTTCTAACAGGAACTTTCTGTGTAGCTATTTATTTTTATTTATTTTTGCTGTTTTCTGTTCATTTTTTTGGACTTATACCAAGCGCTTGAGATCCTAGAACAATTGTGGGGTATCATATGCTATGGCGACACTTCTGAGGGGAGGAATGAACATGAAACCCTGAGGTCCCTAACATGCACGTGGACCCACCCCAA
Source organism: Eucalyptus decipiens (assembly GCA_014182575.1). Lineage (NCBI taxonomy): Eukaryota > Viridiplantae > Streptophyta > Magnoliopsida > Myrtales > Myrtaceae > Eucalyptus > Eucalyptus decipiens. The sequence continues at coordinate 24,993,098 of CM024614.1, read as the reverse complement.
GTGATAGGCCCATCTTGACCATTCAATGTGCATGCTCTTCCATAATAGTGACATTAGACCTAGGAGATCTTTAAGGTAGGGGAATAATGGAAAATGATTGATGGTTGATGTTCTTTTTAAGTGCCACACGTCCTGCGCTTGTTCATCTAATCAGGAGAGGAAATTAATAAATATTAACTGAGCTTCGATTGGGTAGGATTCTCCATGGAAGGACAGTATTGTAGTTAGGAGGGAACAATTTTTGGCATTTTGTTTTGGGACCTTAAAAAAAGAGAAAGAGAGATGGGGCATCCTTGCACATGGGTATGGTCAGATTTGGCGAAGCTGAAGAATATTTTATAAGTTTTTTTTTTTTTTAATTATCTCTCTAGGAAACAGAAGCATCTTCAGATGGGAAATATAAAGAAATGCTTAGCTACAATATTGCCGAAAACGACATGAAATTTTTAAGACGTGGAAACTACCAACTTTCTACTTCTATACTTGGGGATGTATAAGCATGTCATATGGCACTTTCTTACACATTAGAATACGTTAGTTACTCGGGAGATCTTTTAATCTTTTGCACACCAGTGGAACATAATGAGTACGCTGGTCATATTGTTGTTAAGAAGTAAAGCATATTTGACGTTATACACTCATTCTCCCACCACGATGGACTTGATGGTAATGCAGTAGAAATCCTGATATGTCATCGAGAGCAAACAATTGTTAAATAACACATGGCATACAAAGAAAAGGAACACATAAATGTTTGAAAAGGGGTGTAAGAAATTAAAATCGAGACCTAAATCCAACTTGAAATATTGGTATTAGAGTATCACTTGTACTGTACTTTGCATTATAAACATATTTATCACTCCATCTTCATGTGGTTGTATCGAAGATATTTTGTGCATAATATTTTAACAATATAAGAATATTTTCAACTCAACTTATCTTTAGGAATATAGATAAATGATTCTGTTTACATGGATTGAAAGGTTATATCAACAACATGAATAATTACTCTTATTAGGTAACTTTATATTGGAGTTTCTAATTCGTACAATATTCATCATGTAAGAGCCGAGCATTTATCCTCACTCAAAACTTGAATGTGACCGTAGTCCAAATATATAAATAAAATTTCAACTTTTTATTTTGGTTTGTCTTGTTAAGTCTTCTAGTGGGTAAGCGAGAGGATCAACTCAACCACTTCAAAACCCTAATTCCAACAGAGCACGTGGTGGGTTTTTCTTTTTTCTTTTTCTTTTTAAGTCCTCGTTCCATCTTCAATTCCCCACACTCCCGTGCGATAAAAAAAAGCATTCCTCAGGGCAGGACAGCGCGAAATCTGTCGTTTTCTTATCTGGTTGTACCCTTTTAGCTTAGGTAGGCCTTGGCGGCTAAATTAAATATTTAACAAAAGTTCTTAGAACTTTATTTTTATTTTCCATTTATTTTTTGCGTTTACTTTTTAATTAAATAATTTTGGGGTCAATAAAAGCGACCTTATAATGTGTTAGCGGTGTATTTTATTCATCGTACCGTGGGCTGCTTCTGCCGGCACTTCCTCAGCCTAGAGTGGGAAGTTAAGACAGGTAGTTTTATGGCACTAGCGGTTGGAGTCGCACTAACGACCACCAGTATCTTACCACTCCTTTTCTTTTAAATAAAAAGGAAAAGATAAATAATTGCGATATGCCACAGCGTATGAGCTATGTGAAAATTTGTGTTTTTTTTTTAGTAGGATTTCAAAAAATGGTTCCAAGCATTCTTAAGAAATAATTGGCAACACTTAATTTACAAAATGACCTCGGAAGCAACAAAAATACGAGGAAGAAAGCTTATTTTCTAAGGCAGTGCGGGCCCTTTTGGAGGATGAGGATAATGGGGATTCTGAAATTATTGTACAAGATATGTGCCTCAACTCTCTCAAACGATCACTTAAATCCTAAAATTTTTCAAAATGTTTTAATGAAGCAACACTTCCGACAAATCACATTTTAGTTGTTACAATAAGGTTTGCGCTTAATGAGTATTTTGTAGGTACTTGTTGAGTATACTTGATTTAGAAAGATACATTTTTTTAAAGTCTGGAAATTACAATAAGGGCTGTGCATGATCCAAGGACGGTTAGTGCACTGGAAATTACAATATTCTCTAAATTGGTTATTTAACAAGTGTTCTAAAAGCGCTTATTAACGAAATCCTTACAGACTTACAGTAAAAGGGTTACTTCATCAATGCAATTCGTTAAAGAATGCACTCTTATCAAGCGACCGATTAAGGAAATTATCTATATTAAGATGTTAACTCTCTTTTTCCTAGTGATGAGTAATCAATAATTTGAGAATTAAACTATTCAATACTATATGTGTTCCAATATATTAAAGGTTGAAGGGAATATGAAAGACGATTTAAAGAATCAATTAAGATATACGGAAAAATATTCACTCACAATCCCTTTGGATAATCGGGTCTAGGGCTCTGTACCTATGCTAACAAAGCTTGTTAACATAGCATAGTTTTGGAAATATCTTTATTTTTTTCTTAAAAGGAAACTCATCATCTAACTAAAGGAAGTTACCAACTTTCTCTACAGTGATGATGAAATCTGAACTATAGGGAGAGAGAGAGGGGGGGGGCATGAGAATTCAACTAATTAAGCAAGGCAATAAAGGCATGAGAATTGAACTAATTAACCAAGGTAATAAATCATATTAGCCCTACCCTTTGTAGCAACCTAACACGTCACGATTACTCGTCTGGCCAACTATCGTCATTGTTAGGTGGGTTTACTCCAATGTACTTTCTCATCATGTAGGGTAAAGATTTTTCCATGCTATCAATTATGAATGTTCTCGATTAACTGTCTCCTAACAAATGGCCAATTCGCATCCACTAAAGGCATATATTTTCTTGCGCGGAGCATCTATATAAGCTACCTAGGGCATAAATAACATTGGGTATGACAACTAAATAAATCTCTTGACCTATGAAAATACCCTGCTAATATCGTAGTTGGATAAAACACAGGTCAGAGCCTCGAGTGAATTGTTCGCGCATGGAATTATTACATTTGTTGAGGAGAGGAACCGAATTTCTGTGAATTGCTTGCGCATGGAATTATTTGCGTTTGACTTCATTGTGAGATATTATCGCTCAATACTAGATTACGTGCGCTCTTGCTTGTTTCCCATTATGTCTTTGAAATTTGTTAAAATATTTAAACATTAAACCACACATTTACTTAAGAGCTTAATTTTTTTAGGATAATTAAAAATGGTCTCATAAAACCTCACGTTTTATTAAAGCAAGAGGCCTTAAGTTTACATTTTTCCAAATCCCTTATTTGCCTCCCCATCATATATTTCCACATGTAGCACTAAGTTAAATTTCAACTTAAGTATAAGGGGAAATGTTAGAATATTCAAATTAGAAATGACAAATTTACTTAGCAGTTTAAATTTTCGAACAATTAACAATGATTTCACAAAATCTCTCAAATTAATGAACAAAATAATTCGAGATCAGAATATTTTGGAATATGCCTCAATAAAAGCAAGAGGAGTGGCAGTTTTTCTTACCGATATAGCAAAACGATTTCCAAAGCAACAATAGAATCCATATTCAATTCGGGAGCAATTATTGCATTGCTCTCACCAAATCACCTCATCTTTAAACCTACTCTTCTAATGCACATTGGCAATCGAAGCCGAACTCCAACGCAAAATCCCACCCACAAATCTGTCCAATCACTGCCCCTCAGAACTGGCTGACCCCACAGAGAATCTCGTAATTTCCTGCAAAACTCGAGGGCAATTCCACAATCCCGCCCCTATAAAATCCTCCTCGCTCTTACCCCTGAAAGTCCCCCGAGTTTCTCTCTCTATCGTCACTCGAGGTTAACCAGATCCGAAGGAAGAAGGAGACCCAGAAGTAAAGCCCAGCAAAAGGAGAGAACTGTCCATCGCTTTCCGGGGGAAAATGTCGGCTGGAATCGGGAAATGCAGCAAGATCCGCCACATCGTGAGGCTGCGGCAGATGCTGCGGCGGTGGCGGATCAAGGCGCGAGCCTCCTCCGCCGCCACCGCCGCCGGGGGCCGCATCCCGGCGGACGTTCCAGCGGGGCACGTGGCGGTGTGCGTCGGGGAGGGTGGCAGGCGGTTCGTGGTCCGGGCGACGCACCTGAACCACCCCATCTTCCGGAAGCTCCTCGTCCAGGCCGAGGAGGAGTACGGATTCGCCAACCACGGGCCCCTCACCATCCCCTGCGATGAGTCCTTCTTCGAGGAGGCCCTCCGGTTGGTCTCCCGGCCGGACTGCACCGCCCGGGCCGCCAACCTCGAGGACTTCCAGCGGCACTACTGCCACGCCGGCTGCCTCGAATTCTGGCCCGAGTCCCGGCCCCTGCTCCACGGGCTCGCCGAGAAGACTATCTGGTGAAACCCCCGCTAGAGACACGCAAAAAGCGTTGACCGAGACCGATGCCGCGGAGATCTTCACGTGTCGAAACGATCGCTTCGTCGTCTCTCTCGGCCCCGATGCAGAGACGGCAAGATGGACGATCGCGGGTCGCGTGGTGATGCTGCAAATCGGTCCGAGGAAACACGATTTGCGTGCCTAGCATTCCTCGAGCTCCGGTTGCTCGGAAATAGGAAAAGGGTAGGGGCGACGGCGAAGCAGAATGCGGCGGCGACGGCCCGGGTTCGACTCAGTCCGAGTAAGGAAGGTGGCTGAGTTTTGGTTCGATGTGTACAGCGTGACTCGGGCGAGTTGGCGAGGGTTGGGTTGGGGGGTTTTTACACTTTTGTCTTTTGACTTACCATTTGCCGAAAGGTAAGTCTAATGGGGTTTTTTCTCTCTTTTTTTTTTTTTCCTAAGAGGCATTAATTTTTTTCTCTTTTATTTCCCCTTAATTTCGGGGGAGTAATTGTAATGTGATTATATTCGGGTCGAGCTCGAGGGAGAAGGGTTGCTCCGGATGAGAATTCCTATGGAGATGGCAAAGAAAGGGGTGGAGACCGGCCGTGTCCCACTGAGTCGTCCCGAGTTCAAATCGGAGTGGAGGCTATCTCCGATGAGGCACCATAAAAGCCGCAATTCGAGCCGAATTGAAGCAAAGAGGAGGTCCTGAAGCTATTGAGCAGGAGGAGTGGATCTTTTGCTTTTTTTTTTCCTTCCATTTTTCTTTTTAATTTTGTAAATTATGTAATTTATTGATTGATTAATGGGAAAATTAAGGAGATTTTCGGCGCGAATGATTCTCCATGAACAGCTAACGTGAATAATTGGCACGGCCATTTTTAAAGCATCGAGAAAAATAAGAGAAAAATGCTCTTTTCGTGCCCTCTGTGTGGTGGCAGCAAGCCATGTGAAACCCTGGGGAATTTTTGTTCTTTTTTTTGTTTGTTTTCGAAAGTGAGCACCCAGGCCAATGGGGCTTTGTTTCGCCTGATTCTCTCTCTCTCTCTCTCTCTCTCTCTCTCTCTCTCTGTTCATTTCACTTTCGAAAAGAAAATTATATGCTTTCTCTCGTTTGTTTTAGAAGACTTTTGGTCTTTTAGGTAGATCGATTGTTCACACAATCTTCTATATCAATGTGAAGCCACATTTGCGAGTCAAGTCAATCCAAAATCGATGTTATCTTTTGTAAAGTTGGAGGACCATGCATCTTCTAAATAGATCTTCAAAATGCATAATATATCCGAGAGGATAAATCCTAAAGAGTATGAAATTGTGAATCAAATTGATTGGATTATGACTCTATATAAAACATATCTTTTATATTTTCTTTTTAATTTTTTAGTTTCAAAATTTATAGTAAGTATAAGAGGGACATAACTAAATTGATGCTTAATTATATGGATACGAGATCTAAAGAGATTGAATCCAATAGTTAATATAGTCAGAGAAAATTCTTGGAGGGATACTGTTATTTTAAGACCAATTGAAGGAGCAGTTTTGTGTTAGAACCATAAATTTTGTATCCTATTTATCTATAGAACTATATGAAAATTCTCTTATTCTTTGGAGTTAATATGTGGAGCTTTATAATCATCTATTTTTCAGTCTTACATAATTTAAACTTTACTTATGTAAGGCATGGCCAAATATACTTTTATTTTTAACTTTATTTTTGGTATGTAAAAACCTAAACCACAAGAAATACTTTAACTTTTTGAATTTGAAAATCCTGATATTTTCTGAAACATATAAATATGATAATTTTTTCATATAATTAAGCCAAATTTAAATATATCTTTTAAAACTTTTAGCAGAAAAATATTTGCTTTGGTGAAGCGTAAAAGATTGCGCCTTTCATCTTCTATTGCGCTGCTGAAAATCCTCCTGTCTTCCAAGCAGAGCAGTTCAAATTTTGAATGGGAATCCGGAATTTTCACCTACATGGATTGTATAAATAAAAGAAATTCCACATGAGTTTCGAGTCATTCTTGTTTCTGAGCAACAATTTTAAAAAAATAAAATGGGAGGAGCTTTCTGTGCCCAAAAAATAAAGAGTCGTGTCAGTCTGTCAGACACCGTCCCTCGTGCCAACAAATGATGGAAAACCTTTCTTTGACTGTTCCCTACCCTCCTTCCTCTCCGGTAAGCTTTCTTGACCTGCAGCTGAAGGGGTCAAGATATTAAATTTATCAAATTTAAAATCCGTTTATTACGTGAAAAATAATTTTTTAAATATAATCAATTATATCAATTTAGATAATTAGTCAACAAATATGTTCATTATCGATAATTATTTATATTTTACATTTTTATTGATGACAAAAATATTTTTCTTTGATTCATTTTTATAACAATACAAATAATTAATTATAGGAAAATATTTCATAAATAATTTATTATTTATTTTCTGCAAAACAAACGCACATCCACCTATAAGCTTTTACGTTTTTCAGTTCCATCTAAGTAAATTTTTATTCATTCATATGGTTTTGTATACATGTGGTTTTAGTCAAAATATAATTTTAAATTTTTGAATTGAATTTTTGTGGCAAAAAAATTGTATTTTTCTTTTCTAATGATGATTGGTTTAAAATTTGCATAAATGTTTAATCTTGGTGGACTCATCATATTGTTTGTATTAGAGAGAGACGTGCTGATAAGCCAATCATGGCATCTTAAATGATGAGCCTTTGACTAATTTAGGAACTTTGCACTTGCTATGTTTCATGGACTGCGTTCATAGTATATTGCCTTCTGATGCTCCCAAAAGATTTAAAAAACAAAAGAAATTAAAAATAAAAAAAACAGACAAAGATATTATCTGAAATCGCCGGATTAGGCTGGGATCTCTTTTCTAATAGGATGATTATTTATTTATATTTTTTTATGAATCACGACTATAAACCATGTAATATCTGTTTGGATAACCCGAACATTATGCGAGCCTCTCTTTTTTTTTTTATGAGCGATCTAATAATTATTGCATCTCAGGAGAAGAAATTAATAGACATATGGAACCACATGAGAAGTACTTGAGCGGCAACCAATGTAGCATGTGATTTAGTATTTTGTTATTATTAGATTCTCTTATGACTATGTAAATATAGATTTAAAAGAAAGTTCAACTCCTAGGTAAGTTTTCACTTTGCCCTTTCAATTTTAAGGCCACATTTGATAACGTTTTTATTTCTTAGTTTTTATTCTTTTGCTCCTTGAATTGGAACAACAAAGAGCATAGATTCGTTTATTTACATTAATTAATTTTTTTATTAACCAGAATAAAAAAGTAATTAGAGAATAGATTTGGAATAGTAACAAAAAGTAAAAGGAATCTATTGTTTTGTTTTTAGGAACAAAAAGAGAAACAAGCTTAACATAACATAATGCTCGTCTTTATATAATCAACACAAGGTCTGGATGAGGCCCACATCCAAACCAGGTCTCCTGACCTAATTCGATTCCCCCATTTTTGGAAATAAAAAAATTCAAAAATGTAGAAAAAAAAAACTAGAAATTAGATTTTGATTAATTTTACTAGATTTAAATGTGAACTCTAGTTTAGAATTAATTTAGCATAAAAATGTGAAAATTAAATAAGGTATTAGGACTTTATTATATGGATTTTTAAATGCCATCTTAGAATATCTTGATCAGTTAAATTTTTACAAAAGTCTAGTTTTATCTAAACATAAATTATTAAAACTCAACTAAGGATTTTATTATTAAATGAAAAAATTTGGAATAGAAATTTTTAGGGATGTACCAAATACAATTCTATTATTTTTCTATTTCAAGATTGGAAATTTTATGTAGTTACTAAACGCTTTCTTCGTTCAAAACTCATTCAATGAATAAAAAAAAAAAAAGTTTTGAATAGAAATTGTTCCTAAGGATAGAAATATTATCGTACACATCCTAAGAGTCATACTTTGAACTTCGAAAAGATAATACAATTTAGTCCTTCAGCTTGTATTTTGTTACCCTCGTTGACTCCTCTAAAATTCTTATTTTAGCACTTAGCAGGACACATGCATAATCATATGACTTCCAAAGGGTTAGAGTGCAACTCCTAATATTTTGTACAAAATATTTTTTGGAAAAACATTTTCTTCATTTTCCAACATTTGGTTTGCTTAAGAAAATTAGTTAATGAATAATTTTTTCATAGTCTAAAAAAAAAAAATCTATATTTAAATTCAAGAAAATGATTTCCTCTTTAAAAAGTCTAATTTTTTTTTTCCAAAATATGAGTAGGTTTTAACTCTTGACCCAAAACTCTATGATTGGGGATGGAAACCCCAATGTTGATTTTTGGGTCGACATCTAAGACTAGGTCTCTGATACTCGGACCTAGGTCCATCAAGGTCGAGTTCATGGCCTTAGTGCTTGTGCCCAAAAGCCCGGTGCCCTCGTTCAAGTCCCTCAAGGCAAAGCCCAAACCCTCAACACCCACACCTAGGTCCATCAAGGTCAAACTTGATGCTCTAGCCTATGAAGCAGCAACACTTTCCAAGAGTCTTCATGTCGTGTCAGACAATTCAACATGTGTTCAACATTCTCTAACACTCAATCAATACGTGTTTAAAAATCTGACATATGTTTAACCTTTTCAACACTCTCTGATACTCAAGTCTAGAATTTTGACATATGAATTTAGAATTTCGATACTTAATTCCGACATATACAAAGTCAATTTTAAAAATTTTCAATAAATGAGGAATCGAAATATAAATATATAAAATAATAAAAATAATAAATAGGGAACGAAGAAAAACCTAGTATTATATTCTCTTCTGTCTCTCCTTTTTGTGACACGCAATTCATCCCCAAGTTTTTTTTTTCTCTTCTCTTCCGACACACTCTAACATATGAGTCCAGAATGTGGATTGCTTATTTTTTCTTCAAGTTTTATGGATTATTGGAATGGAATTGAATTTGTCAAATTAAAACAATAAATAATATTAACAAATGATGGATTAATGTTTTTAGTGTAAATTCATCTCGAGACTCTTTTTATTATTTATGAATTTGAATCAAATTATTTTGATTCAAATAATTATAAAAATGTATAAAAATGTATAAAAATGTACATTTAATATATAACGTGTCCTAACGTACCAAAATTGTTTCTTTTTTTAGAAACAACATGTTAGCATGTCGTGTCGTGTGTTAGTGTTAATACTATTTAGGCCCAATCATTCAGGCCAGGGTCTATCAAAGGTTGAGCATGGGATCTCGATACTCAAATTAGGATCCCCAACACCCGGGGGCTAGGTCCACAAAGGTGGTGTTCGTGTCCATTGAGTACATGCTTGGGACCCCAATGACCGCGTTTGGGTCCATCAAGGCTAGGCATGTGACCTAGGTGCTCGTGCCCTAATCCTGAGCACATGGGTGGCTATCATGAATGGTCCTCAACCCAGGACTCCAGTGCCCATATCCAATGTTTTAGTTGTTTATGCACAAGTTATTAGCATCGAAATAGTGTATATATATTTAGGAAAACCAAATCAAGTTTTTCATGACAAAAGACGAAAAAATATTTTTTATTTTCTTTTCAAGTTTCAACCAAACACTAGCCAACATACTAGAAAATATTGTCATTTTCATGGAAAATAACTCAATGGAAAATATTTTCCAGAAATTTCATATTTTTCACGAAACAAACAAAGCCTTAGTTCAAATCAAATAACATATGAAATTCACAAAAGGCAAAATTACTATCATCCATATTATTTAATCTATTTGGTTGAAAACTTAAAAATTCGAGAGCACAAATAAGAATGTACTTGTTTCTTATGAAACATCAAAAATAATAATAATAATAATAATAATAATAATAATAATAATAATAATAATAATAATAATAATAATAATAATAATAATAATAATAATAATAATAATAATAGGCACATTAGACAATTTTATTTAAAAAAAAAAAACTAAATGGCCATCTTTTAGGTGGACAAGAAATATTGCATATTTTCTCAATTAACAGGTACATTATGGCAATTTTTTTTTCTAATTTCTTCATATTACTCCATTATTTGTAAATCTATCAATTAAAAATGATATGGTAAAATTTAAGATTGATGGTGACAAATTTTATTTTTTTGTATGTATTTATTATTGAATTATCTAGATTTCAAAAAGTACATTTGATACAGAACTTAAGTAGAAATTTCACTTTTTAACAAGAGAGTCCCGTGCATAGTGCATTTTAGCGAGAAAGGTTAGTCACGCCCTGATAATTTTTTTTTTTTATTTTTATTTATTCGGAGACGGTATAAATGGTTTTATTTTTATTTTTAATCGGAAGTAATTAGCCTGTACTGCCTCAAAGCTACTAGGTAAATGGAATTTTCCCCAAAATTTACGTATATCAAAGTAACTCAATTCCACAAGAGTCTTGAAAATGCGATTTTCATGATAATTTTTCTAACTTGTACTTCTTTTAAGACGATCTGCTTGTTGTTTTCTTGCTAACTGATATGTGAACTAATATATCTTTAAGGAATAAAATTAGCAATTGGCGTGTGACAATTGATGGTCCTAACACATTCTTCAATCAGTGGATTACTCTCACAAATCATTTCGCCGACGGACCTTGTCAAATTTTTTGTTTAGGGCCTACAAGTCCTAAGCTTGTGGTCGGTGAGGGTCTTGGCCCCTTAGCTGAAGTTGAGGCCCAGCGACCTTGTCATCCATTCCCTCACCATCACCGATCCTTCCTAGCAATGGTAGGGTGGTGACGGCGAGGCTGTAAGCTCTTGCCTATGTTTTCCTTCTTCTTTTTTTCTTTTGTTATAATTTTTTTTAAGTTTACTTATATTTTAGGGATATCTTCGTTACAATTCTTAAAATTTGTTACGAAAGTGCAAATAAGTGTTAAAACTTATAACAAGTACAATTAATTCCTAAAACATGTCAAGTTAGTTTAATCGAGTCATTTCGTTAATTTTATCCAATTTAGCTTATGGAAAATGCTAATATGGCATTTTTTTCTCTATATTACGTGGTGATGACGTGGCTAAAATGACGTTATTTTGGTTTAAACATGATTTTTAATATAAAATTTATTTGAATTAAATTTGAAAATAAGGTTTTAAAAAAAAAATGGAGAAACTAGATGGTGAGGGCTCACCAGCCATCCCCCACCCTCGTGTCCTGGCAGTGGTGGGCAACGACAATGGCACGCACAATTGCCCAACTACAAAGTATTGGATTTCGTTCCCCTAGAACGCCCGAAAGCTTACAACAAGAAGGAGCTCCGTAGATGTGTCGAAGGAATTACCAGTCTTATGTTGATGCGGAATAAACCCTGAATGCCATTGTCGGAATGGAAAAAGGCTGTTCTTGCGCTATCGAACAAAACGGATTTCTTTCTAGAATGACTTTTAGCTTGAAGGTGGCCAGTTAGTCCAGAGGATTATGAGCCTCCGCGCGTGCTTACTCCTCACCGAGTAGACGACCCTTTTGTCTTTTTTCAATATAGCTTATTTTAAAATATAATTTAAATAAAATATGTATTAAAAATTAGATTTAAACCAAAACGACATCATTTTATCATTATGTTTTATGCTTTAGCCACATAGGAGAGAGAAAATAGAAAGAAAAAAAAGAGCCATGCTATTTTTCGTTAGCCAAATTGGACGGAGATACAAAAGGACTCATCTACACCAATTTGACAAGTTTTAACTTGATTATACTTTTTGTAAGTTTTTAAGTCTTAATTGCACTTAAGTGATAAGTTTTAAAACTTGCAGTGAACATATCTCTATTTTTTTTTTGGTTAATACCCTGAAAAATCCAAAATTGGTACATGTGTGACAAATTTACCTCAAACTATTTTTTTTTTTACCATGAAAAATCTCAAACTGGTACACACATGACAAATTTACCTGACTTATCATAATAAAACCTTAAATTGGTATAGTTATGACAAATTTGCCGAAAACTAATTTATTTGACCACTAAACAAACTGATACATTTATAATAAATATAGCCCACGTTAAATTGGATTAACACCACAAAAAAAAAGCATAAAAATTGTAAATTGTGACAAACGGAGAGTAAAATCTCAAATTGGTATACCAGTCAACTGTTATGTGTCATTTAATTTAATAATTTAACAGTAAAATTTAATGGAAACTAACATAGGGTAAATTTGTTACAAGTGTACTAATTTGGGGTAAATTTGTCAAAGGTGTACCGGTTTAGGATTTTTGGTGGTCAAAAAATTAGTTTGGGGGTAAAATTGTCGGATGTGTACCGATTTGAGGTTTTTAAGAATATTAACCCCTTTTTTTTTACTATAACATAAATAAAAATTTGTATTAAAAAAATCATATTTGGACAAAAACGATGTCATTTTAGCCACACCAGCGCCATAAGGATAGAACAAATATAATATGAGAAGGAAGAAGCCACGTCAACATTTTTCATTAGCCAAAATTGAATGGAATTAACAGAAAATTTTGATTGCACAAATTTGACTAGTTTTAGGATTTAATTGTATTTTTAAAAGTTTTAGGAGTCAATTGTGTTTTCTTGATAAGCTTTGAAACTTTAATGCACCTATCCCTAAATTGAATGAAAGGTGAAATAATAATATTTTTTTCTTGAAGATTGAGATAAAATAAAAAAGAGTACTATTGAAAATGATTTTAGCTGGCGACTTTAAATTTACTTTTATGAAGTAATCTTTCAAAACACACCAAAAGTTAATTATCACATTGGTATATCACTTAAAACCAAAGACAATCTTCTCAAGGGTCATGAGTTCATACTTATACATATTATATACAATAATATCGAGAGATAATGTTTCTTGTCTAGTCATTAATTAGTCACCAAGCGTGCGCTTTGCGCGGGCATACCTGGAGCTTTGCATTTTGTCAGCATATCCAGGTTTGTACTTCTATTATTTTTATCAGTTTAACACATTACTGTTGTCACTTATGATCTCAAGAATGTTACCGCTTGTGTTATTTGAGGAAATTATATTAAAAAAATCATAAACCTATTACATTTATGTCAATTGAATCATAAGCATTTCCACGTTTTGCAAGTTGAGTTTATTTGGCCAATTTAGACTGAAAAATTGGTAACATGGACACCGGTTATCCTATGTGGCAAGGTTGGTGCTATTAAATAATTTTTTGAGTTTTATATGATTATTTTGGTTTTTTCTTTTTTTGACTAAAGCTGATAAGGGTCATTGGCTGACTTTTGCCAACCACAAGAGAGGGCGGGGATAACCTTATTGTGGCTAGTGAGGGTTGGCTGGTAATCCTTGCTTCCCTTGAGTCGAAAAAAGAATAAAGAATAAAGAAAAGAAGACAAGAAGAAAAAAATTAAAAAAAATTATATTAAAAAAAATCTACGTCAACACTGTTCGTGTCACATAGGCCCGTTGGTGTTCACATCAATGATTTTCAGCTTAAATTGATTAGATATACGCAATTGACATAAAATGTTTATAACTAAAATGATACAATTGTTTGACTAAAATAAATTGGCAGAATTAAAATGTTTAGGACTAAATAAACAAAAGTGCAATAGGTTTCTAACTTTTTAAATAATTTTCCTAGTGTTATTTCTAAGAATACGTTGGACCTGCATCTGTGTTCGATCACTAAAAATGAAATTCCTTTATTAAGTTAAACATAAGGAAAATGCTTAAAGTTAAACGCACAAAAGGTAGCATGTAAGTTTTTAAAATTAAATTCTAGGTCAAATGAATATATGATGGAAAAATCAGAAAAGAAAGGTTTTAAAACTATAATGTTGGCGAGTTTAAGTTTATTTTTATTTGATAAGATGTATACCCTGATCCGGTGCAATACTCTTTCGGATGAAAGTTTAGTTCAATTTTTATGATGACTAAGTTAAAACTCAAGACCATCTTTCTTTATCATGATTTGAAGTGAATCGCTAGTTCTTGATAAATGGACGTCAAAAGTAAGATATCGACATGAATGATAATTCAAAAAAGTTTTATTTGCAAAAATATATGAATGTAAATAAATTGGAAATATAATAAGCCATATTTAAAATAGCTAAAACTTGTTAATTTTTTTATTCTTGTTTAAATTTAGTGGATTTTCCTTTTAATATGCTATACATTGTTATTTTTAATTTTTTAATTTTATTTTGAATGGATCAAGTAATGGGATACAAAAACGACATGAATATAAATTAGCTACGATTTATTATCATTTGCGTTGTATTTTGTAATTATATCAAAAGAATTAAGTAGAATATTTATCAATTCTTGCAGTAGGTATACTTTATATTAAAAGTACTTTTTATGGGAAGATATATTTTATTTTTCGTTTATTACTATTTAATTTTTATAAGTTTTTTCTTTTATGACTTTTTCTTTGACTAATTTTATTGCCATTTCTAGATAAAGTGAGTTTTATCTGTAAATTAAATTTAATAATGTAACAAATTAATATATACTTTCAGATAGAGATAGTTTTATAGGAATATTTTTCATCTTGTTTGATTTCCATTTCAGTTTTCTAAATAAATCTTTGTTCTTTTACTAATTTAATTGTAGTAGTTCAATTAATTAAAATAGACGTAGTCACGTGGTCCAAGTAATTCCAACTCTAGACCAACATCAAATAAAATTCCGATTTCGCACGCTAAAAATTTGAAAAAGTTCAAATTTAAAGAAAAGAGGACTCCAAAAACGTATCCAACAACAGAAATAACGTAAGCCCAAGAAATAAAAAATTTCTCCTTTTTGTTGGACGAACACAACAGTAACGGTCCACCGCGTATATACAAAGAAAGTATTCCTTGAAAATGATGGGAAAAAGGAGAAGAAAAAGACAAGGTTGTAACTTGTTCCTAAGTTTCCACCAAAAAAAAAAAAAAATGATAATAGGAAAGCACACCACATGTGATCCCTTGACTTTTGTGCTGCGAAAAGGAAAATGCATGTCTCAATCAAGAGAAAATATTAGGTGCGCCGGGCGCTCCACGTCACCATGCGCCCCGCCCAATCAGGATGTGACACGTGTAGCCACGTGGAGCCGGGTCCCACTTTTATTTTTAGTCGAATTTTGGCCGCGTCCTTCTCTCTCTTCATTAATGGCTGCGTCCTTCTCCCGCCCTTCGCATTTTAAGTGCCCTTTCTCTTCTCTCTTCTCCCGCACGAAGTCTCTCTCTCACAAAAATCTCTCTCCGCCTCCTTCGACACCGACGATGAGCACCGGCCGAGCGCCCTCCTTGTCCAGCGGTACTCGAACTCCGCCGCCGCCGCCTCCTCGCCGCCCTCGTAGCTCCCGCTGGCCTCCAAGGTCCAGAGCGGCTTTGAGCCGCGGAAGTCGTCGTCGACCTCCGCCTCCTTCCACGCCAACGACCAGCACCAGCCGAGCGCCCCCCTCGCCCGGCGGTACTCGATCTCCGCTGCCGCCGCCCCCCTCGCAGCTCCTGCTGGCCTCCAAGGTCCAGCGGCTCGCGGACAATGTCCAGGTTTTTCCAAAACTCTTCGATCGTCTCTCGCGCTCTGTTTTGGCTCCCGATTAAGTTGGGGGATTTGCCTGTTTCGAATTTTTGCTTCTTGCTTCGTTCGATTCCTTCTCTGTTGCCAAACTCTAAGAAGAGCGATTTCCGGATGCAGCTTGCGAGGCAGGATTACTTGGAGCTGAGACAAGAGGCGAGCGAAGTGCAGGAGTATTCCAACGTGAAGCTCGATCGAGTCACGCGCTACCTCGGCGTTCTCACGTACAAGATGCGGAAACTAGGTGAGGCGGTGCGGCGTCCGTTGTGCCTCGACGCACGTTTCCTTTCTCATTTCGGTTTACCAAATAACAATCTCGCTCCTTCGCCTCGGCCTCTAATGCAAAATAAGTACATCTCGAGATTTCTCTTATATAAATTGCTTTGGATTCTCATTAGATCTTATCCAAAACTGCAAGCGATTCGGTAATGGAAATGATTGATCAATTCATTTGATGTTATCATCCTTCATTTGTTTTTCCTTATCAGCATCGACCAATTCACTATACCTTACTTGCTTTGATTCATGAACATTGGTATTTTTTCTTTTCTCTTTGGTGGTGATGGGTTTGGTACAAAATGCTCTTCGGGGGCTGCCGGGAGGGGGGAGCGTGTCCGCTTATGAGTTTTTTGCCACCATTGTTACTGCAAATGAAAGCAAACCACGCATGATGCTCGTTCTAAAAGGGATGCTATTTAATTTGCTTCATGTTCTTGTTTAAAGGTTTGAAGGGATCACGACTCTAAGCCAAGGGCAAGCAGCATTGCTGACATTTTGCTCCTGCATTGGCCTTGCTAGTGTTGGCTTGATTCTTACAATAACTATTCTGGACATTTGTAAAAGCTGGTTTTGGATCACGGCATTGAGGCCCTTAGCGTAATTGAAGATTGTTTTCCATTGAAGAGTTCGAGTTCAAGTGTTCCTCATCTTGGAAGAGCGGAAGTCATTTGTGAATAGGCTAAACCCTTGATATGGAGGTGAGCAATGAGGAAGGAGCTAATTAAGGTAAAGATGATAGTGGCGGAAGACTAGATGCTATTGGAGATCGTTGTTCAGGGGATTGATCAGCAAGTTGAGCAGATGAGGAAGGAGTTTCAGCTCAGTGAGAAGGGCATGGTTTATTTAAAAGGCATATTCAAGAGATGACCAACACCCTAGCACTGATGGGGTGTTAGTCATTCAAGACTTGTAGCAATACTTACTACAGGGCCATGCTGTTACTAGGAAGCTTAATTCTAATGGTAAGGTCAATACTATGCAGACTCTGCACAACCTAAACGAAGTTATTGATTTTCTTATTGTTGCCGGATTCGTAAAAAAGGTTCATTCATATAGCTCATATATGTAACGTTGTGACTATCTAGATGAGCCGCCTCAATTTGAACAAGCCTGAAAGAAAAGTGCTAGAAAGCATTTGCCTGATTGGATCGAGCATTTGATGGCCATGGACAGTGAGTATTGCTATGAGATGATTTTTTTTTCAGCTACATCTTTTTTTTTTGGTAAGATTTTCAGCTGCATCTTTTGTGTTAATGAAAAGCAAAGAATCAATGTTTCAATTTCTTACTACTTATGAGGTGGACTACGGTTAGATGATGTTTTTACCTATTGTCATTTTTTTTTTTTTTTTTTGGTTGGTGTTTTGCTTGATTGTTGATGGGGCACCAAACAAGTTCCCATCGTCTAAACGCATCAATTATCTAGTTGAATATGACAATATGCTGTTTTAAGAAGCTTCTTTGTATATTTTCTTCGTTCTACAATAAGCATGTGGCAGGTTTTAATGCAAACTCAAGTCACTTATGTTCATTCACATGTGGTGCAGTTGCTTTGATTGGCATAGGTTTTACTGTTGTTACTAGTTTTAAAGAAGCAGCATACCATGCTTGGCTTTGGCTACTATAACTTGATCAAGAGATCAGCATGGACAAAACAACACCGTGGAGCTAGCCAACCATTTCCGTGAGTCCATTGGGTCAAAAATTCCTGCTGTGCTATTCCGAAGGACAACACTGAAAATGGGTTTAAAGGATAGATGGCCAGTTGTTTGTCAGTGAGATAGATGATAACCACTTTTCAAATGGCTACGGTCATGCTTTTGGTAAAGTACTTATGCCCTGTCCTGTATAGTGTTATTTTGGCCGGTGAACTTGTATGTTGAGTGTATAATAGTTGGCAGATCTAAGCTCTAGAATCTCTTTTTGGTTATTTATTGTGTTGTATATTTACTTCTTCGCAAAATGAGGATATGTGTTAGAGAGATGCATTCTAGGAAGCCTCAACTTTACCGAACTCGCATATATGACGAGCCTTGGGAATCAAAGCCAGAATCCCATTCTAGCTATACCATTGATAGAATATTTGTTGGATGAAGCGAAGGATCTGAACATCAATAGAATCCTTGTACAACCTGTGCATCCAAATGTCAAAGTCATGGTTTTCATCTGCCTCAATCTTCTTTTGCTAATTGTATGCTTATGTAAATTTTGCTCATGGAACCCGATTGGAGTAACTTCGTTTCTTCCTTTTTCTCGGGATGAGCAATATGATGGTTTTACTCATTATCAAAAGAGCAATTCCGTTGATGCTTCTCTTCTGGCTTTTGACAATTTGGCTTGCCTTTCCTTTTTGTCATGCTTAATGTTCTCTCTACTGCAGATGGAGGACTTTAATGGCAAAAGTTGATACTAGTTTTAAAGAAGCAGCATATCATGTTTGGCTTTGGCTACTATAACTCGATCAGGGAGATTGGGAGGGACAAAACAACACTTGTGGAGCTAGCCAACTGATTTTGCAAGTCCATTGGTTTGAAAAATCCTCTTGTGCTATTCCGAAAGACAGCACTGAAGATGGGTTTGGAGGATATTCCCAGCATCCGAATTTGCAAGCGATCCTTGTTTTGGTGACATCCGAGCCTTGGATAAATATGAAATGGCTTTTTCATGTTGGTTCAATGCTTATTCAATTAACTTTGTTATTAGAGAATAGTGCTCGTCATTAATAAAGAAGAAAGTGATCAACCAAGGATAATCAATCAGGAGACATGGTGTTCCCGATGTCCTGCTTCTTCTCTACTTCCATGGTCATTATCTTCAAGCTCCCGGTTTCATTCGTCCTGCCAATGTGGCATAGATTTCCCAGAACTTGTGGTTGAGCTTCTAAATGTGGAGTTACTCTTGCAGATTTATGAAGTGTTTAACCTGATATCAATTCCCTTGTTAAATCAATACACAAGACTTGATGTAATGAACGATTTCGTTCATAATGTGATTATTAACTCCCGTTGAAACTTGGCACTTTGAATTTTGAATCACATTGATGCCACTCACTTCTTTGTGCAAATTTGACTTTTTCCCCAAATGAAAGATGGGTTAATGTGAGAACAAGTTGAACAACATACGACGGAGATCAACTCTTGAAATTGCACTTTGAATTTATAATTTGTTCTCTTGAACTATTGAATTCTTGTCTCCATGAAAAGTCTTCATGGAGATACCACGTTCATAAATTAAATATCAAAATTCTCCATATTGCAATTGACAAATGGATCTCTCATTACAAAAAGTAAGTAAAGAAACCAAGATGAAATTTACTTACATTAACAAATGAATATTTCATCCTTCTACTGTTTACAATTCATACTTCAACTACTAAGCTAATAGGACACATGTTTGCGTTCACAAAACAAATTCTGAGAAAGAAATAAATCCAACAT
Organism: Eucalyptus decipiens; assembly: GCA_014182575.1. Taxonomy (NCBI): domain Eukaryota; kingdom Viridiplantae; phylum Streptophyta; class Magnoliopsida; order Myrtales; family Myrtaceae; genus Eucalyptus; species Eucalyptus decipiens. Next base: position 24,973,412 of record CM024614.1, on the reverse strand, counting down.
GTTTTTTCTTGTGTAGAAGCATGACATTGGCTTGGTCTTGTTTGAAGAGAACTCTCTCGACTTTTGGCAACAGCTTAGTCCTTTTTGGGATTACAGGGCTTGTTTTTCTCAAGTTTTAGAGCAGTTCCGAGCAGCATTTTGCCTCACGCAGCACCTGCAGTCGTATTCTCCTGCTGGTCTAGTTTTAACTTTCTCAGAACTTGCTTTGACCAGAGCAACTGAACCGGCAGACTTTTCAGCACTTAATGGCGAAGGAACAACATCCAGAGTACGTCCGACATTGTTGTTACTTGTCCTAGAAAAACCGACAATGGAAGAATGGACAATGTGAAACATGGTGTAGGCTAGAATCACAAAAAGCAAGTTTCATCTCGAAACGTACCGAGATGGCATGTTTGCGGTTCCTTTCGATAATGGACTTGATATCTAAAAAGAATGATAAGCATGTCAAAAATCTGAGAAAGTATCCTTACCAAAAGAAAGAAGTAAACCAAGAGCACCTTGCATAATCACCCAAAAATATAAGAAAAAAACTTAGTCAATGGAGTAAAAGCCTCCACATATGAAAAGCCAAAACAGCCCATGAAAACAATAGAGGAAGCAGACAAGTCAAATGCCTTTCACTTTAGCCCACGAGTAAAAAGAGGCCGAATCAACAAGAGAAAGCTTGCTATACGGGTTTTCTCCAAGAACCAAGTTGTTGTAGGATATATGGATTGTCACGATCCCGATTATATAACAGAGAATGCATCAAAAAGTATCAATTAAAACTGAACAATGGCTTGGGCATGGGAGGGTTAGAGGTCACCGCCGTGTACTTAATCAAGTATAATGTTTTGTAATTATCATGTGTATCGCTAGTGTTCAGCTTTGGCTTTAAAAGTAAAAGAAAAAAATCCTCTCCTAAAATTATCAAGGTGTGGTACTCCCTGAAAGTAAAAGTAAACAACTAGGTTGAGTAGCATCCTCTTCCATGCAATACCTATAAATAATTTTGGCCAAACAAACTAATCCATCTAATGATGATAAAGCAGCCAAGAGGGGCTTCAAACTCGATTATTTAAAGGTATGAACAAATGCTGTTCCTAATATCTAAGGAAAACATTATTGTTCATTTCGGAAGCTTGGCACCACAATCAATTGAATCTGTTTAAGAGGGTAATTGATAATAGTAGACATTACAGTATATCTGTACTAATTGCTCAGATTTATTTTTCATTCTTTGTATCCTCACGAATTATTTTTGAATTCTTTCAAAAAGAAAAAATTGCAGAGTTATTCACCCTTCAGCAAAATGAAGTTTCTAGCTAACATTGTCATCATAATATATCAAGAAAGCACAAAACCCAGAAAAGCAACAAGAGAGGGTGCGTGGAATTCAAACCGTACAAGTGAGAAATATTGAACTTCAAAACATCATTTCCTCGACTTTGAAATGCGTCTTTCGTAACCTTCAGAAAATCAATGGATTGTCGACCTTTTCTTGTGTAAGTTCGACAAAAAATCCGAAGATCCCATGCAGATTTTCGATGAATTCCTTCCCCGATTCATGCACCAAATCTCGTACCTACATAAATAAGCATGTGGAAGCACGATTACATCAAGACAAAACGTACACATTCAAAACACCTAACTTGAAGCTATTTATGGTGAGTAAAAAAGAAAAGAAACCTGTTCATTGTGGAGTTCAAAACTCGTGACAGAAAAGTCATATCTAGATGTAGCAATTGCATCCGAATTCACAAAATCGAAGAACTCCTCGAAACAACGAGCATACAGACCACGATCATGGCTAGATCCTTCCTGAAAAGCATCAAAAAACACCATCATGTCAACTTCCATATCAGAATTTTGTGGAATGACATGGTGGGTGAACGTGGTTCATCATAATGTTACAAAGGCCCCCGTTCAGATAACTATGATTGCCAAAGATCAAACCAATGACAATAAGATCTAAGAAATGCAAGCAGCAGAACTTTTAGCTCCTTAAATTCAGACATGACATATGACCAATATCTGACAGAAGTATCTGCATTAATGGACTGTGCCCGTAATGGCAGCCATACATGCATAATTCCAAAACACATCCTCATTCCGTATCGGTACCCTTTTGAATGCAATAATAATAAAAAACAAAATACTTTATTTAAAAAGCCATACCCAAATATTTGGAAATTTAGCTCATAGGGAGATAATATTCAAGTGGGAGCATGTTTGAGAGAGAGAGAGACCATAGTGTGCGTCTTTCCTGAGTTACTTTGTCCATAAGCAAATATTGACACATTAAATCCATCCAAAGCTGATCGAACCAACAGTTGAACATCATTAAATATATCAGCTGCACATGCACCCGCCTCCCATCGTAGGATAACAAACCTCCATGCAAACCACCAGCCATGTAGCTAGTATATACCAAAAAATTTTCAAATGCTACCTGTTATGTAACAAAATTAATCATTTTCTAGCTCACCATGTCCAACATGAGGTCCATACACCCTATCGAATTCATAATCTTTCTTAGGATTGGTACTGGTCTCATCACTAGTGTCGACACGGATAGTAATCAAGGAATTCTACAGCAGAGGGACCTTCGTCTTCAAATAATGGTCTCGAATGACATAATACCTTTATGTTCCCTGAAATTAAAAGCATCTTCAAATGATCATAGGAAAGGAAAATACCCATAAATTTCTGACCAAAAAACTTTGTACAGCCTCAAAAAGGGAGGACTGGAAATTGAAGAGAAGAGCTATTGAAACAAATTATTATAGTAAGAGAAGAGAGCACACAAAGAACAGAGGAATTCCCTATCTTGATCGATTTCTGTGCTTCCATTAGAGAGTAACCAATTGAACTATAGTCCCTCAAAGAACTAACTAACAAGTAGCCCAACTTCTAAACCAAACAGTTAATTAACTTGTGTGCACCTCCTGCACTCATAGCCAACCAAATGGCTTGAAGATGATCTGTCCTTCTCACTTAAAACGCTATTAGTATAACTTAGGTCGACCAATCAAGTGATTGGGCAATCAAGGTGAATTGATGATGTGAAAGGAGTCCAAATGGAAATTTTATCATAGGTGACTGACTCTTGTCTGAAAATCATATTTCTTGGGAGTTCTTCCAAAAGTTTAATCCAAGAGATTCAATTTCTATGTAACCATCAATCAAAGTATCAGACTGATCCTAACGAAGGAGAAAGAACATATAGATAGAGAGTAAAAAATCATTTTCGTTCTTCATATCTAGTCTCCATTTACAGATTAACGAATCTCTGAGGCATAATGAGTCCTTAACTAACAAACAGCTCAATTTTTCAGACTAACAATGATCAGAAATGCATCACAAACTGGCAGCTGTTATCTCAAGTTAATCTGCACTTCATCGCTAAAACTCTATCAGTCATATTCCAACTCGATCTTACTCGTTAAACTCAAGTTTTGTCCTCCTACTACACACTGCAAAATTGCCATACAAGCAAGCTATCTCTACCCATCCATCCGACAGAACATCATCCTGAAAATGAATTGCAATTCAAACAATAAATTTTCTGAATTATCAGCTCATAACCAAGTACTTCCGCTCCACGTGCTTCGTGTGGAAAGTGGGAGAACTCAATTAAGAAACCAAAGACTGACCTTTGGATGTCAACAACTCATTGAACAACTTCCTCTTTCTCACTAACAAGCGGTGCTATCCCAGCCTCACCTTCAAGGGCGACTTGATCTGACACAAAGCACAGAACCTGTCAAAAACCGAAATGAGAAAGGAAACGTGCGTCGAGGCACAACAGACGCCGCACCGCCTCACCTAGTTTCCGCATCTTGTCTGCGAGAACGCCGAGGTAGCGCGTGACTCGATCGAGCTTCACGTTGGAATACTCCTGCACTTCGCTCGCCTCTTGTCTCAGCTCCAAGTAATCCTGCCTCGCAAGCTGCATCCGGAAATCGCTCTTCTTAGAGTTTGGCAACGAGAGAAGGAATCGAACGAAGCAAGAAGCAAAAATTCGAAATGTGCAAATCCCCAACTTAATCGGGAGCCAAAACAGAGCGCGAGAGACGATCGAAGAGTTTCAGAAAAACCTGGACATTGTCTGCGAGCCGCTGGACCTTGGAGGCCAGCAGGAGTTGCGAGGGGGCGGCGGCAGTGGAGATCGAGTACCGCCGGGCGAGGGGGTCGCTCGGCTGGTGCTAGTCGTCGGCGTGGAAGGAGGCGGAGGTCGACGACGACTTCCGCGGCTCAAAGCCGCTCTGGACCTTGGAGGCCAGCGGGAGCTGCGAGGGCGGCGAGGAGGTGGCGGCGGCGGAGTTCGAGTACCGCTGGACGAGGAGGGCGCTCGGCCGGTGCTCATCGTCGGTGTCGAAGGAGGCGGAGAGAGATTTTTGTGAGAGAGAGACTTCGTGCGGGAGAATTGACTAAAAATAAAAGTGGGACCCAGCTCCACGTGGCTTGAGGCCGCACGGTGAGGTTTTATTTTCTCCTCAATCAATGGCTTGAGGCCTAGGTTTTATGAGGTTTCTTTTAGCCTTAGATGATTGTCCAAATTCCATTTATTTAAAAAAAAATGATTTAACCATTATTTTTTAAAAGATATTCACTTGTTTTGCTTATAAAAACGAATGAATAAAAATGATTTTCATTGTCTATAAAAAATATTAGAATAATATTGTTGATAATGAATATATTTTTTATTGATTAATTATTTAAGTGATATGAGTAAATAATTTTTTTAAAAAATATTTTTGAAATATTTATTTTTTGTGATCAAGAAGAGTGATTGCTACTCAACAAAGTACAACAGGTGAAAGTGGGAGTGTGACGTGGGAGTCAAATGCTCATAATTTTATTCTAGGGAGCTTAAACCTCTAAAGTAGGAGATCGGTACTTTAAGGGCTATGGTATGTATGACAAAATTTCGGTTTCTCTATTTCTTTGTTTTTCTATTCCTAAATAGGTTTGGAATAGAAATTTGTTTGGTAACACAATTTTGTTTTACTATTTTTAGAACAAATTTATATTCCGAAAATAGATTTGAAGCAGAAATCAAAAGTTAAAATTTTTAATTTTTCTATTTTTGGAACAAAAGTGAGAAGTGAAAACTCTCATCATTGTCCGCTGCCCACTTGCCACCCATGGGACCATTGGACGCTGGCCGCCGCCCCTAGAAATAGAAATTTTATTCTATTATCAACCGAATTTATGTTCTAGAAACTGGAACAAAAATTTTGAGTCATTATTAAATGCATTTTTTTTGCTCAAAAACTTGTCTAGGAAATATAAATTGATTTCTAGAATAGAAATATTATCATGCGTACCTAGTAACCATTTTATTCCCAAGAACAATTTTTGTTCAGAAATATATTTTTTATCCTGTTCCCTAAATGGGTTTCTGAATATTTGAAAATATTTAATAACTATCCAAAATTTTTATTTTTGGGATATAAATGTGTTTGGTAGGACCTCAAATTTTTGTGTGATTTAGAATTTCTTTTAATTTTTAAATAATTTTATTACATTTTTCTCTTTTTTATTTTTTTCCTTTTCTTTTTCTCCTTCTTTCTTTGACTGGTCGCCAGCCAGCGATTGGCTAGATGAGGGCCATCGACCTTGTGGAAGCGTTGTCGGGCCCCGGCAAGGCTAAGCCTCCCTGATGGCTGGACAAGCTCAACCTCACCAAATTCTAGCTAAGGCTAGCAACTACCCAAAGGAAGAAGGAGAAGAAGAAACGGGGGAAAAAAAGGACTTAATTCTGGAGTTGTTCTCGAGAATAAATAATTAACTTTTTTCTACTTCTTGGTTATATTATAAATCTATTCCTAAGAAAAAAAATTATAAAACGGATTTCTATTTATTTATTTTTTTGTTCTGAGGAACAAAAAAATGGAATCGGACATTATTTGGCCAGTTATCAAACATAGCCTAACTTTCTTTCTTTCTTTTTGGGTCCTTCATCATAAATCTAATTGAAATAGGCTGAATTCCACTCCATCTTTTATAACAATCTGACTCGATAAGGGCAAGAAATGGTCATCAGGGTATGAGGCTTGGACAAGGAGTAACTTTTGGCAAACTTAAATGATAATTAAGGGGGCAAGAATAGACCGAAATATGCACCAAATGAGAGGAAAATGATTATGAGATGTGTGTGTGTGTGTGTGTGAAAACTGAAGTCAACTCATGAATGTGTTGTTCATTAAATTCTAAATGTAAACAAACGTGTCGAACAAGTAATATAATGATGAGAAAGAATATTATCCCATAGAGATTGATGATTAATAAACCAATTTAATATTAAAAATGAACTAATTCTAAAATTTATCTAATTGGTCAAAATAATATTGAGAATAAATTAAAATTGACAATCTTAGAAGCAAAATTTCAAAACTAAATGCAATTAATTAAGCAAATAAATGTGTTAGAGCATCCAATTTTATCATAACCGCTAGATATGAATTTTAGATCATTATGTATGCAAGAACGATATCAAATATGTAATAGCGAAATTTCCTCATCTATTTAGTATCCTATCTCTAGGTATAATAATCTACTTAGTTTATCAATCCATCATATCTCTATGCAAATTTAAATAAGTATAAGTGCATTAAAATTTGTAAACATTCCCGATTTATAATGAATCTTTTGGATCGCCCTATTACCGAAAGCCACACAAAAAATATAGTATATCTCTATACAATTTAATTCATTATTATATATTATAAGAAGCGATTGAATATTATCACTTCTCAATCTCAAACATGCACATCGGATCATTTAAATGTAGGCCAATCACTTAAAAGCATTAAACACAATAATATATAACTCATGTGAATGAAATCACTTGCAAAATATAAAAATCATGAAATTCATATTATCATGGTCAAGCTACATAATAGCCCTAACAAAAGAAAATTAAAACATAATAAAAGAAGAAATGAAAATATAAATTAAACCCAATATCTTAAATCAAAGAACAATAATTCTATTATCGCTTTTGTCTTTTTTTCTTCAAAACACTTGAAAAAATCCAAGAACAATTAAAAATGATCTAAAAAAATAAATCTAACTGTGTCTCCAAGCTCTTAATGTTCTCCAATTTATAGGAAACATCCAAGACTCCTATAACATGGCAATTGCTTATTTTTATTTTTATTTTTTTTGCATAGAATTAGGGAATAAATTTCAAAATTCTTGATTTAATATCCACCTTCCAACGCTTTCTCATAAAATTGGGAATAAATCATAAAACCATTGATTTGATATCTATTTTCCAATACTTTATGATTTGAATTCCTAAATCACAAAATTCTTCTTTTCCTTCGTTTTGCCATTTTTTGTCTTATTTTCTCTATATCTCATTGTAGTACATAAACAATGAAAATTTGAATAAATAGAAGGAAATCCAAATATTTTCTCACAATATTGCATTATTTGTTGCCTAAAATAGGTAAAATAACTCTATTTTTATAAAGTTATTATATACCTTTTGATGTAATGATAAGTTTTGTTTTGGACTTCCAAAGTTAGGCATGCTCAAGTTAGAGCATTATAGGATTGGTGAACTGCTGGGAAAATGCCTACTTGTATGCTAAATGACAAAACTGTGAGACTTGATAAGTAACGAGCCAAAGCGAACAATATGTCAAGTGAGTTAATCTAGAAATGTCACATCTTTCATTGCTTTTTGAAAGTTGGACAATGGCTTTAGTCTTTGGATGTCACCATATGTTACCCAAGTCGCTTATCTGCAATCAGAATGGGTCCAAGCCAGTTCAAGGTAAACGAAGAAGGAACCAATTCAATTTCTGATTTCATTTTCTAGAATTTATCGAATCACTTGTCATTCTTGAGGCTGGAGCCACCCATTATTTCTCGACTTGAACCTCTTTTTTAGGCCCTGTTCAAGGTGAAAATTCACTTGCTATTGGTTTCTCTTAAATTTTTGCCACGATTACTATTAATCAGATTGGATGTTTTAGATTAATTTTGTCATAGTGTAACATCGATTTATTTAGTCACAAGGAAGTAATTTCTTGGCAATCTCCTGATATGTGCGCGGATGACTCGTCTTTGATCGAACCAGTAGGTGGAGGTAAATTAGGTGTGTGAAATTGACGCATGATAACATTCGATATATCACCAAAAGACAAAAGGATTATCAAACTCACTTACCACAATATACATGCCTTTGCATATGGTACTGCATATGGGTGTGTTCGACAAGACTTTCATTGCCCACACGAATGATGAACTTAGTGAAAAGTACTTGCTTTTTAGAAGTTAAATGACTTTTTTTTATGTCAGAAAAAGTTAAATGACATATACGAATATAAAACACAAATGTAACTTATTTTGTAGTTTTTCGTTAGTTGATAGATGATGTAATATGTCAACTAAAATTTATTTTAAAAAAATACGATGGTATTGCATCGTTTTTACATAAATAAGCATAATATTCTTTTGATTTCTCATAAAATGGGACAAACTAGGGACAAATATAGAATATTAGAAACGATATTTTTGTTACTTCTTGAAATTTAAGTTGTCTCGTTAGATTTTTAAATTCTATAACAATGACGCCTAACTTTTCGAGGCATACTTTCAAGAAAAATGACGATACATCGCCATCCGTACACGAATTTATAATTGTCGTAAGATGATGCTGATTTTCCATATGAAGAAATGCTGCATATGAAGAGAGGCTCGTAGGCCTTTGGCCCGGTTCCATCTAATTGAAACTTAGAAATTCCTATGGGCCGAAACATCAAACCAATCTCTAATTTGAAAATTGGGGATGCACATCGTCACATTTTGGTTTCGATGTTTTAATATGATTTAAAGAAGTATAATCTTAAGAATCGGGATAATTGGTTGTTCAAATAGATGTCATTATTAAAATTATTGGAACATTCTGCAACTTAAGGCTGAAAAATGCATTAAACTTATACGACTTTTGGTACACTTTTATATATCTTAATAAATAAGCAGGAGTATATCATAAAAAAAGTCTCTCTTATATGGAATATTATGAGTTATATGTGAAAATTTCTTTATTTTATATGATATATGAGAATACACAAAATGTACACGTTGCAGATGTTTGTTTAAAAGGTCTTTCTAATTTAAATGGACCAATAATATATCAATCAACCTAAAATAAATTAAGATTTTTTATTACCAAGTAAAAACTAGGTGCTATCCATCAATTTTCCTCTGGGCCCGTGAGATAAAAAGGTCGTGTCTTATTCAATTTGAATATGATAGTCAAATTTAATTAATGACTCCTGAGTTTATTAATTGGGCTTGCATGCAGCTGGACCTTCTCAGCTTTCCTTTTGTTTTGGGCTTCCCTCCATCTTCACAAATAATTTTATTATTGATGAAGAGGTTAAACCCCTCATCATACATGACATGAAAAACTGAAAATGTTTGCATAATCAAGAGACGTCATTGCAAAATAAGAATTACAGAGAGAAAAACCCTTGACATGACACAATAAATTGGCCCTACGTTCTATTAATTCAAAGAGTCGTGCACACCTTATCGTTATGGAAAAATTCTTATCATGCACTCGAATTAATATGCTTTTTTTTAAAATATCTTTTCGTGAGTTAATAAATTAATTTTATTATGATAATAATGATGTTTATTCTAATACAAGTAGACACGAACTATAAAAATGATTTGAGCATGTCAAAATGAACTGCCAATGACATGAAATGGGATCGTGCTGAAGAGTGGATACTTGTTGGGTGATTATATTAAATGGAAAATGAATTTCTAGTTCACTGACTTTTAATGATATTTAAAAAAAAACAAATCAAATAGTTATATTTTTCAACATGATCACCGAGAGCACGGTTTATCATGACCAAGATGAAAATGAAATATTCAAGATTCTCTTCTTTTCATGCTGAGGCAGGCTTTTTTTGCGCACTGTGAACAGGGGCCAGTTTGGACTCCCCAGAAATGAAAAAGGGTTAAGATAAGTAATAAAAAAACCATAAAAAGGTATTGAAAAGGAAAGCCACGTGCGAGAGCTTTTCACGGTGATTGGACTAACCTTTGCCTTTATCTTCTAGAATTCAGCTCCATGTAAATTACTGGCGAACTGCATTGCAATTTGACTGTTGAGTTTAACGAAGTAGGTGATTTATACATTAAACTAATGAAAGTGCTTTAACTTTATTAATCAGAGCCTCTAGGGTTTCGCCACCTTGGTATCCGCAAATCTACTCCGTTTGACCAGCAGATTTGGTATGAACTGGTCATGTTGAAATTGGTATCCGAGATGACCAAAACCAAGAAAATAAAAAGAGGGTATCCGAGGAACGAGTGCTTGTATCTGTAGATTATATTTCTGTTGGAGTTTTATATTATTTGCGTAATCATTTTTAAGACGACTTATTTTCGGTGGTTGGACGCTTGATTCGGGTCCAGAAAATCATGTATATCACAAAATCACCTATTCATATAAAACCTTTAATGGCCATGCTCATTATTCTGTAGGTGGAGCCTTATTCGAGTACATGAACGAAACAATTTGAGCATATTTATAGAGATAGTCAAATTGCAAGTTTCCATTTACAAAATCTCTATTGATTGAGCAGCTATAATCTGATAAATGGACCAACTATCCAAACCAATAGTGATAGATGTGGTTTGTGTAAAAAAAAAAAAAAAAGACAAAGTTTAAAAAATTGAAATTTCCTATTAAGATGCTTACCCTATATCTTGGAAGAACTCCTTAGCATAGCGGGTCCTAGTTGGTCCTTGACTCCTTGACCCACGAAGATAAATCGTAAGGAGAAGAAGTGGAATGCTTACCCAAAAGTGAGAAGTTACTACTACTACTAATACTACTACTATTAATAATATAACTATTAATGCCGTGAAAAATTTTAAATTTGTACACTTGAGGTAAAATTTACTTCAAACTAATTTTTGATCGCAAAAAATCAAAATTGATATACATTTGTGACGAATTTACTCTTTTTTAGTATCTGTTAAATTTTATCGTCAAATTACTGAGTTAGATGACACATAATAATTGATGAATATACTAGTTTGGTAGGTGTATTAATCCAATGTAAAGGAAATTAACATGGGTAAACTTGTTATAAATTTATCGATTTGAGATTTTTTATGGATAAAAACTTAGTTTGGGATAAATTTGTTACATGTGTGCTAATTTAAGGTTTTTCATAGTATTAATCCTAATAATAAAGAAAGAAATAAGATATTATTTCATATGTAATTTAAGCCTCCCTTTCTAGCTATGTCGATGATGAGGCAAAATAAGGACGTGAAAAATATTGATTATGTTGATGTGTGGAAGAGGGGTAGGCAAAAGAGTTGCATATTGCATAATTAATTTGTTGCATAGCTATTGATATGTTCTAGTCATAACTCATTGGCTCGAGTTTGATGTTGATCATTGGTCCAACTATATTTTAGTCATAATTCATTGGCTTGAGCTTGAAGGTTAGACCAATTAGATTTATTGATAGGTGTAGACTTGAATCTCTCTTGATAATCTCTCCAAATTAAAGTATTTCTGTTGCCCTTTTCAGATGGTATCTATTTGAAGTTTGTCCCTTTTGTGTCTTTCTTTTTCCTTTTATGTCCTCTCCTTCCATCTGTACTTTAAAATATCAAAGGAAATCCCAAACCGAAGTCAGCTCCTTCGCTTTCATTTTCATTTTCATGGTAACCATTTTCAATCTTATATTTTGTTTTTCATACTGACCATATGAATACAATAATCTTACAAGTTGTGATATTATTCAAATTTTGATATGTTCAATCATTTCTCTTTATAGGCTGATGAAAAAGACAGAATACCATGTCATACATTTGATATTCATGAACTTTTAGTCTCATCAAATCTTGAAACATGATTTACTTGCTCTTTTAAAAAAAGTATGCATATCGTCGCACATATACTCAGGACGTAAATATTTTTGGATTTACAAGAGAGAGGGAGACTGAAAATATGAAAATCCTAGTCTTTACTATACAGCTCAATAAAAGAACAGATAGATAGCTCTGTAATAACAAGGCACTCGTAGCTGATTTATAATTAGACAAAATTTCACCTGAGGATATGGAGTGGATACGTTTTCTCAAAGAGCATTCGGAGTGGACTTTGTCTCTAATAACAACATGAAGTAACCAATTTAGTTTCAAATAAAATCCCAAGCTTATCGACTAATAACATTTTCGTTGGCTTTCGGCGAGCATGTTCGACTCACGCGACACTTTTTGAGCCATGATCAGGAGCATTTTCGTCCTATTAGATTTCTATTTTCTTTCTTCTTTTTCGTTCTTCTTCTCTCCGACACACTGGCCGACCGTGGGCATAGTAATCGAAACCTTCTTGCAAAATCCAGTTTCAAGATGGAGTTTTTATCGGGATATGAAAAGTTTAGTACAAAGACACTTATTCTTTGAGTAATCCAAATTTCCAGATGTACCGGACAGGGCACTAAGCAACAAACTAGGATCCTTCATGCTCAGACCATCACCAAACAAATCACGAATTAAAGTAAAGCAGATACAGGATCAGGCATCTAATCTCGTCAACATGTGCATGATTACGTGCGCATGCTCTTTTCGGTTTGTCCTCACTCTCGCAGAGTTCAATTTCCGAAGCGCAACCCGGAGTAAGAATTCTAGGTTAATACCAGAAAAAAAAGGGCAGAAGAAAATCAACTTCCTAACTGATCCATTATATGTTTAAAAAAAAATCTTTGAATAGAGTCGTTTATTTGAAAGAAAATTATTGTCCAAAAATTATTTTTCAACTTTTTAATGTTTTAATGATGGAAAACTAACTGATTTACGAAAAACATTTTTCATAGACTGAAAATCATAATTCTAGATTAAAATAAAATGACTTTGTTTTTAGATAAAAATGAAATTATTTTTTCTAAATCACAAAGCAAATGAAAACTAACTATTTTTTTTAAATATTTCTATGAAAAATATTTTCCTTAATTATAACATTTTTAGTAAAGCAAATGTATCTTTAACGTCATTTCGAAATTAGAATAGATTTTAAAGACCCCTAGAATATGGTGCATGTATATGATACTATGCGAGTGCCCTCAGAAACAATTCTAGTATAGTGGAATGAGAAATATTGTCCACGCTCAATTTAAAATAACCTAAGCCATGAGAAAGAGTGTGAAACTTGACAAGCTGGATGAATATTCACATTAGTATGTTAGGGTTAGACCTATCACCTAAAGGAGGACGAATAGGTGACAATAGGAATTAAAACAAAATTAAGATAATATTGCAATAGGACATCTGGTGACAAACTTCTTACCAGTGTACAACAAACTATTACAAAATATAAAAAAGAGTTTTAGGGATAGAGAAATTGCACAAAACAGAACTATGGTGGTTTGGTTTTGATAAGCTCATGTCCACTCTTCTATGCTGATAGTCTATCAGCCGGATTCCATTATGATCAATCAATCACAGGTTACAAGGATTGCGTATTCATTACTCAAGTCTGTGTGAAAATTTTTTTGATCTCACACTCACGGCCTCTAAGAGATTACAATGAATACCTCACGTAAGACAAATGTATGTAGGGTAAGACTTTAGTGAACTTTGGAATTTAGAATTTTTGTGTTCTCTTTTTTAGTCCTATTGGAGAAATCTTCTTGAAGTGTTTTGAAGTTGACAAAACGTTTCTTTCAGTCTAGTCTGAAGGTTTTGCAGACTCTTCTATTTAAAGTCTGAAGACTTTCGAACAGCCAGACTCAAGATTCAAAGTCTATCCTCATTGACAGTCTCTAATCCGTTGAAGATTGGCTATCCAGATCTGGATGATTCGTTAAGGGGATGACCTTATCAACTGGAGAAGACCTCGTGGCTGGAGAAGACATAACGGAATCCTTGATTGATCGAGATTGACTCGATGATTGAAGATCCGATGATTGTCTGGATATTCTTGGAAGGTTTTACTTAGGGAAACCGAGATCCTGATTGTATGGGCGAGCATGATTGATGGGCTATCGACACGTTCCTTTAATAGCTTAATTAATCTTCTTGATTGATTCCGTTCAACGGGTAGATTGGAGGAATTCCTTTGGTAAGTGCCAATGGGTATGATGGCATAAAGGAGTATATAGAAAAAGTCCAAAGTCTGAAAGCTTCCTGTTGTTTAGACAAATTCTTTGAGCAAATCATTGTATTCAAAAGAGAGTCTATATTTGTAAGAGACCTTGAGGAGGTGTAGTAGAACATCTACACTGTGGAATCAAGGAAGAGCTGTGGTGTAACTCCTCTTTTGTTCATAGTGGAATCCAGCTAATTGGCTGTCAGTACGGAAGAGTGGACGTAGGCTTAGAATAAGCCGAACCACTATAAACCTTGTGTTTAATCTTCTCTTCCCTTATCTTAGTCTTAATTTGATCGCTGATTGTCTCAATTCTATTAATTGTCCAATATTGTGCGATTAACGAGAAAAATATTTATATACCTATTCACCCCCCTCTAGGTGCTTATACTAGCTATATTAATTGGTATCAGAGCTCGTGTGCTCACTTTGTTTGAAGTGTTTTACTTCAGAGTAAAAGATCCATGGCTAGTATGTTGGCTCTAGGGTTGGTAGAAGGGCAAAGCAACACGAGACCGCCTTACTTTGATGGAAATGACTACAACATATGAAAGAACAAGATGAAGGCGTTTCTAAGATCAAAGGATCATTTGGAATGGGACGTTGTAGAAAAAGGAATCATTCCTAAAGCTGCATCTGTTTCAGAAAGAGGAAAGGAAACTGTTGAGACCAGAGACATGAGTCAGGAAGAGAAAATCAAGAGACAAACTCTTGATGCAAAAGCAATCTATTCTTTATATTGTTCTTTATCACCTACTGAATATAACAGAATATCTTCTTGTGATACAGCCAAAGAAGTCTGGGATAGATTACACATTACTTATGAAGGAACCGATCGTGTGAAAGAGACTAGAGTCAATATACTCCTCGGTCAATACGAAGCCTTCATGATGAAAATGGGAGAATCTATAACTGACATGTTTAGTCGTTTTACAGATATCGTAAATGGTCTGGAGAATCAAGGTCAACCAGTTTCTGACTCCATGAAAGTAAATAAGCTATTGCGAGGACTCTCCAAGGATTGGAACCACATAAAGACATCAATCAAAGAAACTCAAAGAATCATGCCATTATCTGTTGATGAGTTGGTTGGAACTCTTCAGTCTTATGAAGTAGAACGAATCAATGAAGATGAAGACCCTAAAGGTAAGAAATTCATTGCATTAAAATCCAATGATGATTCGATGTTGCAGATTCTCAAGACGATATGGACGATGAGGAGCTTGCTCTCATGATTAGAAGATTCGAAAGCTGAACGAAAAGGAAGAAGATTCAATCAAAGGAAACAAGGTTTTCAAAAGCAACGAGCTAAGTCTGTTGAGGATGATGAATCAAACAAAGATGTTTTTTTTTTTTTTTTTTTTTTTTTTGGTGACCCGGGGAACCTCCGATGATGAATCAAACAAAGATGTTGTTTGCTTCGAATGCAAGAAAAAGGACACATCGTACCCAACCGTCCTCTTTTGAGAAAGAAGAAAGGAAAAACTGAAAAGTATCAAAGGCTCTTAAAGCGAGACTTGGAGTGATACATAATGTGAAGAAAGTGATGATGATTATGCCAACATATGTCCGATGGCACAATCGGACTCGAATCAAACTCCGATTCGATTCGAAAAGTGAATTCGAGGTAAGTAACTTCAAAATCCCTGTTAAAGTTTCAAAATACATTGATGAATTATGTTTTAGTCTTAAGACTTCTCTTAAAAGAATTTCCGAAATCAAAAAGGAAAATTCTGCTTTAAAACATCAAAAGAATGTTTTGGAAGAAAAAGTGAAATGCTTAGACCATAATGTTTCTTCTATCAATGAAAGCAAAGATAATCTTTTAAAAGAGAATGCATTTTTGAAAAATGACATTTCAAATATTTCCAAAAGATTTTCTCTGGGATCTGAAAAACTTGAAAAAATACTTTTTGTTCAAAGACCTTATTTCAATAAATCTGGTTTAGGAATGACTTTGCTGAAACTATTCCTTTAATCGATTTTCCTAAAGTAAAAGAAAGAATCAAACAAAGACCTTCAAGAAATGCTTACAAAAATCATTTTGAAATGAACTTTATAAAACCGGAGGTCGCAATGCTCTTAAATGTTCAAAATGCAATAGTACAGATCATTTTGAGAAAGAATGTCCTATGATATGGAGACCTGTCAATAAAGTCTGGGCAAAAACTGTATATCAAACTAACTCAAAAGGACTCAAGAAAATATGGGTACCAAAGAAAGTTTGAGTCTCTTTTTATACGCAGTCACTATCAAGAAAAAGGTGAAATGGTACTGGATAGTGGATGCTCGAGACACATGACAGGGATTCAAATTGCTTCATAAAGCTCAATCAAGTGAATGGTGGAAAAGTTTCATTTGGTGGAAACAACAAAGGAAAAATAGTAGCCTTTGAACTCAAAGATTGTGAATCTCACAATAAGCAATGTTTCTTTAGTTGAAGGGCTCAATTACAATCTGCTCAGTGTCAGTCAGCTGTGTGATGCTAGTTTTAGGATCAACTTTCAAGAAGGTATTTGTTCAGGAACTAGTAAAGACTCTACTCAGTCATTTATGGGTCGAAGACATGGAAATATCTACCTCTTGGACTTAAAACCAGATGAGTCACAATGTTTAATCTCAATCCAAGACGAAGCAAGCTTGTGGCACGAAAGCTTGGGCATGTTAACATGAAGCGAGATAGCCAAGATCTCAAAGAAAGAAGCTTGTTCGTGGTCTACCCAACTTATCATACCAAAAGTCTGATCTATGTACACCATGCATATTGGGAAAACAGGTAAGAAATTCTTTCAAATCAATAAATCAAGTTTCTACTAACTGTACTGCGCAGCTCTTGCATATGGATCTCTTTGGACCAACAAGAACGCAGAGCATTGGAGGTAAGAAATATTGCCTAGTAATTGTGGATGATTACTCACGATATACTTGGGTATATTTCTTAGCAAGTAAGTCTGAAAATTTCTCATATTTTGAAAAATTTGCTAAGATGGTTCAAAATGAAAAGGGATATGTTATTTCAAGAATAAAAACAGATCATGGAGGAGAATTTGAAAATCAAGATTTTGCCAAATTTTGTGAAGAATCTGGTTTTCAGCATTTATTCTCTTCTCCATATACTCCAGAGCAAAACGGAGTTGTGGAAAGGAAGAATAGATCTCTTCAAGAAATGGCTAGAACTCTTTTAATTGAAAGTAATATCTCTTTACAATTTTGGGCTGAAGTCGTTTCAACATCATGTTATATTATCAATAGAGTTTTTCTAAGACCTATTCTAGAAAAAAACCCTATGAACTTTTTAAAGAAAAGAAGCCTATTGTTTCATATTTCCATGTATTTGGATGCAAATGTTTCATACTGAAAAATGCAAATGATCGAGTTGGTAAGTTTGAAGAAAAGTCGATGAAGGCATCTTCCTTGGCTATTCAACCTCTAGCAAAGGATTCGAGTCTACAACAAGAAGTCTCTAAAAGTGGAAGAATCAATGAATGTCAAATTCCAAGATTTCATTCAAAATGAATCTACTCGTGAGTCATATTGAGGAATCTGAATCACTCCGCATCCTACAAAGTCTAAATCTCAAGAAGCGGCTCGAGACTTTGAAGGATCGGCGGCAAAGAAAAATGACTGTTGAAGAATCAAGCGAAGAAAGTGATCATCAATCTGACAAATTATTCAGCAACTAGAAGCATAAGTCCAGTCATCCCAAAGATCTTATCATTAGCGACATCAATGAAGGAATTCATACAAGATCCAAAAGGCGTGAAGAATCTAGTGCTATAGCTCTTATTTCTGAAATAGAACCCAAGAGCATAGAAGAAGCTTTATCTGATGAAAGCTGGATTGAAGTTATGCAAGAAGAACTCAGGCAATTCAGTATCAATGATGTCTGGGAATTATCTCTTAAACCTAAAGGTAAATCTGTTGTTTGAGCAAAATGGGTTTTCAGAAACAAGATGGACGAAAAAGGAAAAATCTTGAGAAACAAAGCAAGACTCGTGGCCAAGGGTTACACGCAAGAAGAAGGGATCGACTATGACGAGACTTACGCACCAGTAGCAAGGTTAGAAGCAATTCGTTTATTACTTGCATTTGCTTGTTACAAAAATTTCAGGTTATTCCAAATGGACGTCAAAAGTGCTTTTCTAAATGGATACATCCATGAGGAAGTTTATGTGGAACAACCACCGGGGTTTGAAGACCCAAAGAAACCATACTCGATATCGGACTCAAAAAGGCCTTATATGGCTTGAAACAAGCACCTCGAGCTTGGTATGACAGGCTGAGTAAGTTCTTAATTCAAAACAATTTCGTGAAAGGTAAAGTAGGCACTACTCTATTTATCAAAAATGAAAGCAAAAGTTTTATTCTAGTTCAAATATATGTTGATGATATCATATTCGGATCTCCTAATGAAAGTCTCAGGCAAGAAATTCTCTAAGACTATGCAGGAAGAGTTTGAAATGAGTATGATGGGTGAGTTAACCTTCTTTCTTGGACTTCAAGTGAAACAACTAAAGGAAGGAATTTTTATTCGTCAAGAAAAATATGCTAATGATCTTGTCAAAAAGTTTGGACTGGACAATTGCAAAAAGACTGACATTCCAATGTCAAGTGCCTTGAAGATAGACAAAGATGAAGAAGGAAAGAAAGTTGATCAAAAGCTATACAGGAGTATCATTGGCTCACTTCTTTATCTTACTGCTTCTAGACCTAACATTTTGTTTAGTGTTTGCATTTGTGCTAGATTTCAAGCAGATCCTAAAGAATCTCATTTAAGTGCTGCAAAGCGTATTCTCAAATACATTGCTTCAACTTCAAGCATCGGCCTATGGTATCCTAAAGAGGGAGACTTTACTCTTCTTAGATACTCAGACGCAGATTTAGCTGGTTGTAGAGTTGATAGAAAGAGCACCTCGGGTACCTGTCAACTACTTGGAGGCGGGGACGGTGTCTTGGTTTTCAAGAAAACAGAGTACGGTAGCTCTCTCTACAGCGGGCGAGTATGTAGCTCTTGGAAGTTGCTGTTCACAAATTCTATGGATAAAGCAACAACTAAGAGACTTTGGAATTGAAGATTCATGCACTGAGATAAATTGCGACAACACCAGTGTTATCAATCTTACCAAAAATCCAATTTTTCACTCAAGAGCAAAGCATATAGAGATTCGACATCACTTCATCGAGATCACGTTCGAAATGGAGATGTTTCAATTCAATATGTTGATACAAAGAATCAGCTGGCAGATATATTCACGAAGCCTCTAGAGAAAAATCAATTTGAATCGATTCGCTCCAAACTCAACATTTTAAGGTTTGAGGAGATCAAAGTCTAAAGACCCTCAGACTCAGAGATGCAAGACCTTAACGTAAGTTAGTCTTGGTACGATCGTCGACCGTAAGTTAGTCTTTCTCTCTCTCTCTTGAATTTTATCTTGAAAAGGTACGATTGCCAACCGTGTTTTATTGCTATCTTCAATCGACGTAATTATTGTATCGTTTCCTTTTTCGAAAAAAGAAGTTATTTTTTTTTCAAATGAATATCTTCACGGAAAAATGGGTAGTTATTTTTTAAAAGGCATCTTTTTACCTTCCTTTGTGACGGTTCGTTTACCTCTCCTTTTATTCGATAGTTCTCTGTTTGTTCCTCTTCGCTCTACTCTCGAAAACCCTAGAAAGCATCAATCCTCCATTCTCTTTTCACCATTGTTTAATCCTTGAAAAAGTTTTCATCTTTCTTGAGAAAAGTCAAGCAAGGAATCTTCCAAAACTGAGAAGAATGTCATCCTCGAGAAAGTCATCGAGAATCGCTAACAGGGGACCACGACGAATGGCTGAGGGGCCTACGCACTTCGATCTTATTGAAGAAGAAGCTTCTCCTGAAAAGCAACCGAGCCCACAACATTCTCAGCAGCGTCATCCATCTAGTCCTCAAGGCGTTGATCATCAACAAAAGGAAGAAATCATTGAGGATGCAGATCCAGTAAGAATTCAAACGCCTGCCTTTATTTATAAGCTGTATCGCGCTTTGAAAGGAACTTGTACTCCCTTGAACTACGTCGACGCTTTTCTTAAAGACAAAGGTTATAGGAACGAATACCTATTTTTGCGAAGAATGGAAAGTTTGGGAATTGCTCGACAAGGGGTGGCTAAGGAATCTCTTGCGAATATCCCAAGTGATCCTCGTGACTGGGGACCGAATCCTGTATATGGAAATGATGATGACAAGTTGTACAGTCAATTTCAGCCAAAAATGGGTGTTGCGGTTAACAGTCAAGGAAAAAGGGGAGAAGTGTTCCGATCGAAGGAACAAGAGGATTTGTACTCGAAATTGCTTAAGCGTGGGGTTATAAACCCTAGAAGTGTGGACTTTGATTTTTTGGATGCTGTGAAGGTGAACTTGAGGGAGAAATTAAGTTACCTTCAACTTGAGACGTTCTGTTCTGATTCAACAGAGGCCTATCCTGAACTGACTGCCTATTTCTATTCGAATCTTAGCTTTTTGGATGCGGATAGATTTTCTTTCAGTGTCAAAGATTAAGACTATGTTGTGGATATGAATGTGCTGGCAGATGTGTTAGGAGTTCAAAGAGGAAGATATCAGCCGATCAAGGTTTCCATCGCTCGGGCCACTCTGGAACTTGTGAAGGATAGGAGAATAGATGAGAAAATCACCTACCTAAGGATGAATGCATTCAACATCCTGCTTCACAAGATCGTGATCAATTGCCTCCGGCCAAAATCAACCTCGAAGACTGATGTTTCAAGTTCAGAGGCAAAATTGATGTATGCCATCCTCTCTGGAAAAAGGTTTTCTCTTCCTCACACTGTCATGTTTCACATGTATAGAGCAATGATGAAGGACAGAGGTCAACTGCCTTATCCAAGCCTTGTGACAAAGTTGTTCAGACATCTCAATATTCAGCCTCCGCAAATACTTTGTGTTCGATCGTGCGATCATATGGTGGTAGGACTGAAGATGGTGACCAAAATGCGTCTGAAGGAATTGAACAAGGAGTTGGAGAAATTCAAGGAGAAGACTCCAGTCAGATCTCATCAAACCTTTTCTTCAAAAGAAAAGGAAAGGAGCCCTTGATTGCTTCAAAGCAGAAAAGAAGAGCTCTTATTGTGGAAGATGAAGAAGATGATGATCTCACCATTTCGGCAATAGCTTTGAAAAGGCTAAATCGTTCTGTCCCAGACTCAACAGAACAACGTGAGACAGAAGAAGAAGGAGAAAGAGAAGGCCAAGAGAGAAGAGATGTTGCAGAAGAAGCACAAGAAGAAGAAGAAAGAGAAGAAGAAAGAGAAGAAGAAAGGGAAAAATAAGAAGAAGCAAGAGAAAAAGAAAGAAGAGAAGAAAGAAAAGAAGGAGAAGAAGAAGAAGAAAGAGAAGTTGGGGAAGTAGAGAAGGAAAAATCTGGAAATGAAAGAAGAGAAGAAGGAGAACCTGAGGAACAATCCTTTCCACCTGTAGGCATGAAAACAGGGGGAGATCAAGAGAAAGGAGAGAAGTCCTCATATCCTGACACAAGTGAAGGAATAAGTCGATCTCCTGCAGACCCAGAGGATGTTTATGCCTCTCAATTTCCAGAAGAAGATCATGAAGTTTCAACGCCAAACTTGCGAGATTATTCAAACATGCCATCATCTGCAGAACGTGTTGAAGCTAGTACGAAGACTGACAACACAGGGGATTTTCGCAGAATTCTCGATGTTCTCTTGGAGATGCATGGTCAAATTTATGCCTTGGGATGCGAGGTTCAAAATTTGCAGAATGCTGGTCAAGCTTCTTCAGTGTCCTTACAAGATCAGATCCAAGCCCTATCTGTTCAAATTCAGGCCAATGCCAAGAGTGAGGAGATTGCTCAACTGAAGGAAGATTTGAAAAGGCTGGAAGGGATGGTTCAGTCAATGGAAGATTTCCAACTTGTTCGTGTTCCCAAGAAATCTTGACTTCATTCCATTTTCATCTCAACCCTTTCAATGCTGACAAAAAGGGGGAGAGATGCAAGAGATTTGTACAACAACTTTTACTTTTGAACAACTTATCTTTTTTGGTTGGTTTGTTTGATTTGAATTTAAACTTTGTGTGTTTCTGTCTGGATTTGAATTTGGATTATTGCTATTGACTGCTATTAATATCTTATGGATAGTTTATCATATTCGAGACTAACCTATTTTTTGTGGTTGCAGATTTTAGAGTTAGCCATTTATCTCTATAAGATATGCACATAAGATATGCACATATGTTTGAGATATGTTTTGCAGGTCAATGTTGTCCAAATCTGCAGAAAAGTTTTGTCACCATCAAAAAGGGGAGATTGTTGGAGAAAATCTTCTTGAAGTGTTTTGAAGTTGACAAAACGTTTCTTTCAGTCTAGTTTGAAGGTTTTGCAGACTCTTCTATTTAAAGTCTGAAGACTTCCGGACAGCCAGACTCAAGACTCAAAGTCTATCCTCATTGACAGTCTCTAATCCGTTGAAGATTGGTTATCCAGATCTGGATGATTCGTTAAGGGGATGACCTTATCAACTGGAGAAGACCTCGTGGCTGGAGAAGACATAACGGAATCCTTGATTGATCGAGATTGACTCGATGATTGAAGATCCGATGATTGTCTGGATATTCTTGGAAGGTTTTACTTATGGAAACCGAGATCCTGATTGTATGGGCGAGCAGGATTGATGGGCTATCGACACGTTCCTTTAATAGCTTAATTAATCTTCTTGATTGATTCCATCCAACGGGTAGATTGGAGGAATTCCTTTGGTAAGTGCCAACGGGTATGATGGCATAAAGGAGTATATAAAAAAGATGTATTAGTTGTTAAGAAGTGCGCGATAGAAAAATTCCAAAGTCTGAAAGCTTCCTGTTGTTTAGACAAATTCTTTGAGCAAATCATTGTATTCAAAAGAGAGTCTATATTTGTAAGAGACCTTGAGGAGGTGTAGTAGAACATCTACACTGTGGAATCAAGGAAGAGCTGTGGTGTAACTCCTCTTTTGTTCATAGTGGAATCCAGCCAATTGGTCTGTCGGTGAAGAGTGGACGTAGGCTTAGAATAAGCCGAACCACTATAAACCTTGTGTTTAATCTTCTCTTCCCTTATCTCGCCTTACTTTGATCTCGATTGTCTCAATTCTATTAATTGTCCAATATTGTGCGATTAACGAGAAAAATATTTATATACCTATTCACCCCCCCTCTAGGTGCTTATACTAGCTATATCAAGTCCTTCAGCGGTATGACTTTCTTTAATACTTTTCAATGTACAAGCTGATCATTGGACCCACTCTCTGAGCATCAACCATCCAATCAATCCATTGGACTTGAATCGGACTTGAATCTGAAGAAGATTTGATTGTTTTTAGATTGTCGAAAATGAAGTTCCTCATGAGATCTACCACCCAACGGCAGATAGCATTTCCATAAGTTGAGTCTTTCATTTGGAGAATATTCCATCTTTGGTTGATTATTTTGTTGATGGATTGAGATATTCCAAATATGTAAGATTGTTTTTCTTTCAAACAATCAACGCATACAAGGTAGGAAATTCATGCCATTTTCTAGCTGTTAGCACTAGGTCAGATCAATATCTTTATTATGTTGAGATTGAATATTAAGAATAAGATCTTCACTATGTTCTTGAGTTTGATGAGTAATGTTTGATGATACATATTAGAGTTTCCACCTAGAAAAACTTACTAATGGAATAAATAAATAAAAAGATCAAGAAATGTTTTGTCAATCTTTAAAATCAATTAGGAAATTTTCTTCAACAATCTCCTATTTTTTTATGATAACAAAACTCTCCAAGCAAAACTTTAGAAAAGATGTGGCAAAGATAATGCTTTAAATTTAGCAAAATTTTAAATTGAAAGGCAGTCGTGATTTATAAGAATATTGAATATGAGAGATTATGATTCTCATAGAATTTCTTAGATACTCTAAAAATGGAAGATAAGAGATAAGGAATTTTTAACCAATCTTGCGCAAAATCTGTCCTCAAAGTATACTTGTGGACTGCAAGTGGTCAAAGTCTACAATTCGAAGTTTTGCAACCTCAAATATTTCTCCCCCTTTTTGTTTATAGCACAAAAGGTTATAGCAAACCCTAATATATATCATAATATAGCAAACCAAAGTTCAACAAAGAGTAGCACAATATCAAACCAAGAGTTTAAATTCAATATCAAACCAACACATACGAAATTGTTTGGAAAAAAAACTTGGTTTTTAAAAGACTATTTAAAGGTGGAGGATTGATTTGGGCCTTGAACTGGAGGGGCTCGAAGGAGGATGATCTTCTAGAGCAACATGGACAAGCACATAGTAGCTCATTTGGTGATTGTATTCTCAAGTTTCTTCAGTTGCTTGTCTCCATCGTGCATGAGATTTTCATTTGAAACTTCAACTCCTTGATCTCATCCTTGATTTACATCGGTGCTTGAAGGATATTCCCATTGGGATTAACTGAAGGTTCCAGCAGATGAATGATCTCAGTGGATGGATCCTTATAAGCCTCACCTTCAGCCTACTCAATCTGTTCAACCATTGCATTTTGTACTTGCTCCCCCTCAATATGTGCACCTTTTTTCAATTTCTGCTTCTTTCTCAACCTCTTCTTGTAATCCTTTTTTGATTAAGTGAATACAATACATAGAATACTCTCTCCTTCAACATGGTATCAAAGTGCGGTTAAAACTTCAAGAGAGTGATCCCACCACCACCACAGCCTAGCGGCGGAGGTCGTTGCTAGATCCAGATCCTCCGCCGCCGTCGCCGCAGCATGCTTCTCTTGTAGACAGTGGAGGAGAAAGAATGCCCACATCGTTGTTCAATCATCGTCCTTAGATCTAGATCTGTCCACTAGTTTTTTAAGATCTGGACAAAACTACTGCCCAACGTCAATCGCCGAAGCCCATCCAGCAAAATCGGTTTGTGTTTAGCCTTCTGTCTTGATGACGGGATTGAAAACCGATTGCATGATTTGGTCTTTGTTTGTCTTGTGATCTAGATTTTGTGTTTTTCGAAAGCCTTCAGTTCTGCAAGGGTTTCATTCGGTTTTGCAAGGGTTTCACCCTAAAAAAAAAAATAATAATTCGACCCAAACTAAGGGCATTAGAAGTTGTTTTCCAGTATACTTATATGGATTTTCATTTAAGTATATTGCTTCTTGAAGTGCTGGTTGGTATGCGCATAGTAATCTTTCCAGTGTTGGATGGTTTCCAGTCATATTTGAAGTGCCGGTTGGTATGATTTATGGCCTCTCAATGAAGTTTATTGACTTAATGGTGGATCAATTGAACTCTTATTTTTGTTTGTTGTTCAGTGGCTGATTGCACAACTGGAGTTAAGTGCTTGATTATTATGTCATTCTTATTGGGTTTGGTCAATTCTTGTGTTCAATTTGTCTGGCTAATTACATTATTGGAGTTCAGTATAGTTAATACTGATGGCTTCTACATCATCTACTGGTTTGACGCATTTCCAATTGACATCTGTCAAGTTGGATGGCACTAACTATCTATCATGGTTTAAAGCTGTACAAGTTTATCTTACTGCAACTAGACATCATGATTATCTTACATCTACACTTCCCTCAGATAAGAGTAAAGTAGATGATTGGATTGCTGGAGATGCAATGATCCATACACTGTTATGGAATAGTATGGATCCGAAGATTAGCCCTCACTTCATTCAATGTAATTTTGCTAAGGAAGTTTGGGATAAATGTGCTCTACTTTATTCTGGCCAAAATAATATGACACTAGTGTGTGACACATGGGAAGCCCTGTTTGATCTTTAGCGTGGAGATTAGTCTCTATCTAAATATTATGCTCGTTTCACTACACTTTGCCAACAGCTAGATGCTTATCTTCCAGCTTCTAATGATCCGAATGTATTAGTCAAATGATAGGAGGATCTTCGAGTGATACTATTTCTTAAAGCACTAGTGCCTGAATATTCCTCCCATTCGTCAGCATATTACGTCTAAAAGCTCCCTTCCTATAGTTGATGAGGTTTTCTCCTGAGCCTTACACTCGACACCTACTGACAAGATCTCCACTACAACTTTAGAGACAAGTGCCATGGTTTCTCATGGCTCCAGTGGACGTGGAGCTTGTGGTCATGGTTATTGGGGTCATGGACGTGGGCTTATTCAGAGTGGAAGTCGTGGTGGTTGTGATAGAATTCTTGGTAGCCGTGGCACTCGATATTGTAGCCATTGTCAGAGGGCTAGACATACTGAAGCTTACTGCTACACGCTTCATCCAGAGCTTCGACCCATATTTGCTGCATTTACTAAAGTCGAAGATTCTTCCTCACCAGTTCAATCCGATCCTACTAATGTGTAGGATACAAAAGATTCGATTACATTGACACGTGCAGAATATGAGGCTTGGATTCGCTCCAAACAGGTGGCAGGAACTTAAGCTCCCACTGCCACTCTAGCACATAGCTCAAAAGGTAGTTCATCCTGTTTACTTTCTACAGTATCAGACTCTTGGGATATAGATTTTAGAGCTACTCATCATATAGCTGGTAACTCTAAATTGTTGTCTTCGTTAAATTCCACGCCTCTTGGGGTGTCCAACTCTATTACATTAGCTAATGGTTCAATTTCCCAAGTTACTGGTACTGGAGATGCCCATTTGAGTTCCTCCCTTTCTTTATCATTCGTCCTTCATCTCAAATCTCCATATAATTTGATTTCCGTTAGTTCATTAACTAAAGAGCTAAATTGTTCTGTAACATTTTTTGCTTCTCATTGTGTTTTTCAGGATCTGAGGATTGGACAGATGATTGGTGGGGGACATGAATCAAATGGCCTATACTATCTAGACAAGAAGGTGATAGCTGCAGCAGCTCTGAAGCACGCATCCACTGATGTCTATTGGATGCATTGTCGTGCTGGTCATCTACCGCCAAACATTCTTGGACGATTGTTTCCAAAGTCTGAGTCTGTGAGTACTTTTGAGTGTGAAGCTTGTCAGTTTGGAAAACACCATAAAGTCTCTTTTCCTTCTCACTTTTAGAGTCGTGTGTCTAGTCCCTTTGAGTTGGTTCATTCAGATATATGGGGTCCATGCCATGTTTTTGATACATTTGGTTTCCGGTACTTTGTTACATTTGTGGATGATTTTTCCAAAATAACTTGGTTGTTCCTAATAAAAGATCGTACTAAGATTTTTCATTGCTTTTGTCAATTCTATTTTGAAGTGCTGAATCGATATAATACTTCTGTGAAAACTCTCCGATCCGATAGTGCCAAAGAGTATCTTGCCGTTGCCTTTGGTTTTCAACCTTTTCTTGATTTCCATGGCATTATTCATCAAACTTCTTGTTCATATACACCACAACAAAATGGTGTAGCTGAACGTAAAAATGTCATATTCTTGACGTTGCTCGTTGTCTTATGTTTCACATGCATCTTCCGAAAACATTTTGGAGCCATGCTGTTCTTACAACCTGCTTCTTAATTAATCGGCTTCCAACTTTTGTTCTTCAGGGGGAGACACCTTTCTCTATTTTACATTCAAATCGTCCTCCCTTTGCATTACCTCTACGTGTCTTTGGATGTGTTTGTTTCGTCCATTCTCTAACTCCAGGTCTTGATAAGTTGGCTCCTCGTGCTGATAAATGTGTCTTTGTTGGGTACTCTCGAACTTAGAAGAGCTATAAATGTTACAATCCTACTAGTCACCGAGTGTTTGTATCAGCAGATGTGACATTTTTTTAGGATCAGCCATATTTTAGTACTCAAACAGTCTCTACAGTGTCTCTTAACATTGACAAGTGTGTCTTACCAATTCCTCCACCAATCTCACTTCCTCCAGTATTGTCAACAGGATTTCAATTTGCTAATCAAACTTGCCATAGACGAGGAACAGCTCCCACTACAGAGGTACGGCCATCACTTGATTCATTTGATCCCTCATCGGTTGCTGTGCCATCCCTTGATCCTGATCTTGATCAACCCATTGCTACTCGAAAAGGTACACGATCTTGTGTTGGGCGTCCTGTGGATCGTTATACACTTTATTCTGGTTTGTCTGATTGTTTTCGTACTCGTCATCCTATTAGCAACTTTCTGTCTTATGATTGTTTATCTCCTACCTTCTCTACTTTTGTCTTGTCCTTGTGCTCTATTTCTGTGCCTAGCAATGTTACTGAAGCTCTTGCTCATCCTGGTTGGAGACAAGCCATGGAGGATGAAATGAAAGCACTCATTGAGAATCACACTTGGAAGCTTACTACCCTTCTTGTGGGAAAGCAACCTATTGGTTGTCGTTGGGTTTTCACGGTTAAGGTCCACCCTGATGGCACTGTAGATCGATTGAAGGCATGGTTAGTCGCTGAAGGACATTCTCAAACATATGGTGTTGATTATGATGACGCTTTTTCTCTTGTAGCCAAAATTCCATCTGTTCATGTCTTTATTTCTCTAGTAGCGCATTTGGATGGTTTCTTCATCAATTAGACATCAAAAATGCGTTCCTCCATGGTGATTTGGCTGAAGAGGTGTATATGGAGCAACCACCTGGATTTGTTGCTCAGGGGGAGAATCTAGTATATCATTTACATAAGGCATTGTATGGACTCAAGCAATCTCCCCGTGCTTGGTTTGGTAAGTTTAGTGATTCTGTTATCAAGTTTGGATTAAAGCGTTGTCAAGTAGATCATTCAGTCTTCAGTTTTGTCTCCTCAGCTGGTTGTATTCTTCTGGTGGTATATGTGGATGATATTATCATTACTGGCAGTGATTCAAATGGTATTCAACGACTTAAACAATTTCTGCATACACAGTTTAGTACAAAAGATATGGGATGTTTGCGGTATTTCCTAGGTATTGAGGTTGCCTACTCGCATACAGGTATAAATTTAACTCAGAGAAAATATGTTCTTGACATTCTTGATGAGGTTGGACTTGTTGGAGCAAAACCGGTTGATACTCCTATGGAATCCAATGTGAAACTTGATGTAGAAGATGGAGAATTATTACACGACCCAATGAAATATCGGAGATTAGTTGGTAAGTTGAATTATCTTACTGTCACGAGACTTGATATATCTTTTGTTGTTAGTGTTGTAAGCCAATTCATGGGTTCTTCTCGGACTACTCACTGGGATGCTGTGCTTTGAATTATCAAATACTTGAAAAGAACACTAGGTAAATGACTAATTTTCAAGAATTATGGCCACCTGAATACCACAAGTTTTTCTGATGTGGATTGGGCCGGATGTTCTACTAGTAGGAGATCTACATCAGGTTATTGTGTATTTCTTAGAGGTAATTTAGTTGCCTGGAAGAGTAAGAAACAACATGCGGTTTCTCGATCAAGTGCGGAAGCAGAATATAGAGCAATGGCACATGTGACTAATGAATTGCTCTAGTTGAGGATGTTATTATCAAAAATTGGGATGTTAACATCAGAATCATCGATATTATATTGTGACAATCAATCAGATATTCATATTGCAAACAATCCCGTCTTCCATGAGCGAACCAAGCACATTGAGGTTGATTGTCACTTTATATGATAAAAAGTTCAGAAAGGAGAGATCACTCTTCAACATACAAGAACGGAATATCATCTTTATGAGGAAATAGAGTGAATTTTTTATGTAACAAGTTGGGATTGTTTGATATCTACATCCCAACTTGAGGGGGAGTGTTAGGAAACAATAATAAGGGTAAAATAGTCATAAGAGGGTTACTAGGGTTACTATATATATATATATATATATATTCTTGTCATCCTTTTTTGATTAAGTGAATACAATACGTAGAATACTCTCTTCTTCAACACCATCAATAACTAAAACAACAACTATTTTTTCATTTTTCAATTCTTGTATCCACATCAGGATTTAACTAGCCATCATCACGCTTGGTAGGAATGTTAGACAAAACTTGCTTACCATGCATCTAATCCTATGCTTCTTCAATTGGCAGATTATCTGGCAAAGTGGCATTGTCCAGCTTCTCGGTCATGTTTGTGTTGACACTAGCCACAACTTCCTGTACTATATCCTCAATCGGTGTTGAGGCATTACTAATTTCTTTCTCATTGTCCTGCAAATCAGCTAGTGGATCATTTGAATGCTAAGGATCAGCCTTTGCATCACCTGATATTTTAGTCTTAGTCTGACTAATTGTCTTTTTTGCTTCTATTTCCTCATTAAGATCAAGATCTTCTTCATGACTCTCATTCCCTTGTACCATAATCAAATTGCCGAGGTCCTCTTCCTAGTCTTCTAACTAATTAGATACAAAATCTTCATGTGTTTTGTTAGTTAGCCTTTGTTTGAATGTGTGAGAGGCACCCTTTTTGCCCTTAGTCTTTCGCCTCGTTGACGGTGGTATAATTATGTTCAGCACTGGTTCTTCAACATCTATCTAAATTTGTTTTCCATCCTTCCATCCTCCCTTAATGAATCTAAAACTCGTATTTGTCATCATTTTCTCATTCATTGACATTAAAGGAAGTTGCTTTGATCAAAGTTTATTTGGGATCGTGATGTCCAAAATTATTTGTGATTAAAGATCTTAAAGGAATTGATCCTTTGATTTTAAAATAGTTTTGTACATATGGAGGATAACCATGTTTCTAACAAAAAAAAAAGATGGAGGATTACCATGTGTAATTGTTGAGAAGAGTCCAGATGATCTTAGCTTCATACCCAGGCACATTTATTTTGGAAGAACCTTTGCATTGAAGACGATTGATGATAATTTTGTGGAGCACAATCTGTTTGAGAGGAAAATTGTGATGTGATACATGAGACAAAGTATTTCTAGAAAAGTCAGAGATACCCGAGATCGACTGGTATGCAACATCTAGTCTATATTGATAGGCACAACCTCTAAATGGTTGACTCCAATAATTTTTAACAAATCAATTGCTTAGAGGAGAAAAGATTTATCAAGTATGGGAAACTCGATAGTGTTAGGAGAGTAAAAAGATAGACTTGAATAAAAGTAATCTGTCAATGCATGATAATTTGGAAAATCTTTCACACAAAAATTAGTCATTTGAAGTTGATCGAAGATATGCTTAATCTTGATCCTAGACAACTCAAAGAATTGAAAGTCTATTATCCTATGATTTATGACTCCTTTATTCAACAGTGATTCAAAGTAGTTTAGATGTCCCTGAGAGTTAATCAATTTTCCAACTCCACTTCCCACATCAACATATCCAGCAAGCTTCCTCTTAAAATTCATGAACAACTTCTCATAATTGTCTCCTTTTCTACCATTGCCCAAATTAGCCGTCATTGCTTTGGATGATTTTGCTGTCTTCTTAGAAACAAGGGTTCTGGCAACCTTTTCTTTACCTTTTCTAGTAACATAATTTAGCCCACAGATGTACCAACAATCACAAGAGGTATCGCTTGGATTGGGTTTGTAAACATTAGTTTTAAGGTTTCACTTTTAAACCTGTTTCTAGGTAGGAGGTTAGATATTACATCTTCATTGTTCCCTAGACTCTGAAGCGAAGCAATGGCTATCTTCAACTTCTACCACTTAGGAGACAAACCACTTTCAGAACCTATAGGCTTGGCTTTCGATCATTGAGCGGATTTTGGGGCCGTGGTACTTTTGGAGTAGAAGAGTTTCGATTTTTAGGAGGAAACTAACAATGAGGGTTTTCAAAGAATGATAGGGAATTTTGAGAAGATAAAGAGGAGTCTGGAAAAGAGAGTGAAATAAATGGCAGTTTTGAATTTTAAAAAGGAAAACAAAGAGGCATGATTTTTCAAGAAATTGGTTTCCAAAAATTTGAAAAAGGTCTGAATTTTAAAGGAAAACTGTAAATCAATTTTTCAATTAATCAAGGAAATAAATAAGGAGAGAATAGAGTGTACCTAATTTGTTGCCAGTGATAAACCTTACCCGCCAAAAAATTGAACTTGTGATGGTTATCCAATTGACACCATCTCCAACTTATAGTTTGAAGAACCTTGCCTTAGCAGATTAATAATTCCCAATTCATTACATATAAAATCAAATGCTTTCGTCTCTAAAGGTTTGGTAAAAATGTTAGCCAATTGATTTTCGAGTCAATGAATTGAATATTAACATCACTGTTTTGAACATGGTCTCGAATGAAGTGGTATTTGATCTCTATGTGCTTTACTCTACAATGCAAGATAAGATTCTTTGTCAGATTGATAGCATTAGTGTTGTCACATTTGATTGTTGTATTTGAGTCTTCAACATCAAAGTCCTTCAATTGTTGCTTCATCCAAAGGATTTGAGTACAACAACTCCTAAGCACCATATATTTGATTTTAGCTATTTAGAGAGCCACTATACTTTGCTTTTTAGAGTACCACAATACTAGCATGTTGCCTAGCATTTGACATGTTCCAGATGTGCTCTTCCTATCTATTTTGCACCTTTGCATAATCTGCATCGGAGTATCCAAACAAGATAAATTTCTGACCTCTTTGGGTTTCAAAGTCCAAGAGAGGGCTAGGTGTTAACATATTTGATAATTCTTTTTATGGCATATTAGTATGATTCCTTAGAATATGGTTGAAATCTAGCACACATGCAAATAGTGAAGAGTGTATAAGGTCTTGAAGCTATAAGATATAATAAGGAACCAATCATGTTTCTATACAACTTTTGATCAACCTTTTTACCCTTCTCATCTTTGTCAAGCTTGGAGGAATGAGACATTGGCGTTTCTGTTTTCTTTAAGTTCTCCATCTTGAATTTCTTCTTAAGTTCTTTTGCATACTTCTCTTGAAAAATGCACATGCCATTTTTCTCTTGCTTTATTTGCAGTCCAAGGAAGAATGTTAGTTCGCCTATCATACTCATTTCAAACTCATCCTACGTTGATCTTGTTATTGGAGCGTATGTCTTATCACAGTCTATCCATTCTTATTGTGAGTACCCTTTAGCCATGAGTGCGAGACACGTGGAGTACCAAAACTTGACACGATGGGACATTTAAGTTCCATAACTTAGGAAAGTTACACTTAAGTGTCAAAATAGAAGCAAAATTAATCAGTTTAGTGCCAACGATGAGAAAATCTGGCCAAATTGCATACGTGGTGTTTTTGGCGATGTTCTTTACTAAGGTGGCGAATATTTAAAAAAAAAGAAAAGACATGTGGACTACGAAGATGGCATCGCCCCATCCATGCTGGCTTGGCCGACCTAAATGATATCATTTTTCCTTGGTACTAAATGATGTCGTTTAGCTTATTTTTTTGGCTTAACCAGATTTGGTCGTCGTCGCTCCTCTCTGTTCACACTAGATCTAACACTCTTCTCTTCGTCGCCGTTCACGATTGCTATTCACACTCACTAAGGTGGTTATTACTCACCATCATTGATTGCCATTGTTGCTTGTTGTTGCCGCTCGCTATCACCGCTCGCCATCATCGCTCACCCAAGTTTGTTCTCTTCTCCCCCTACCCTATGGTAAAATTAGGGCTCAAACTCATCTATTAAGGCTTCAATGAAAAATTTGGGGCTTGGCTGGGAAATGTGAGGATCGGCTGAGAAATGTAGGGCTCGAATAGCATTTTGATGTGAGATCTAAGGCTCATATGTGATGCTAAAACCCTAACGGGGCTTTGAATTGGCAATTTAAGGCTCAGCTTCGAAAGGTAGGGCTCAATGGAAGGAAAAATTATGGGTAATATGCTACCATGATGTGTAATTTATAGCTTGGATGTGATATTGTGATATGCGAGGTTAATTTTTAGGGGTTATATGTAAAAT
This sequence comes from Eucalyptus decipiens, assembly GCA_014182575.1. Classification (NCBI taxonomy): domain Eukaryota; kingdom Viridiplantae; phylum Streptophyta; class Magnoliopsida; order Myrtales; family Myrtaceae; genus Eucalyptus; species Eucalyptus decipiens. The sequence goes on along the minus strand of CM024614.1, from coordinate 24,939,527 downwards.
GTGATGTGCGATGGCGATTTTTAGTTCAAAATGGTTGTTGTGGGGACCTCTAGGCATTTTTTTAAAATTGAAGTATTAAAGTGAGTGCTGTGGGGGCCTGCACTTGTCATGAGGACCTCTGTTTGCTAATTAATATTTTAAGGGAAGGCAATATAATCAAAGTGATTGTCATGTGAGGGCATATTATCAGTGTAAGGACCTTTGTTTGTCATAGGGGTATCTTTCCATTAAATGGTCTGGCATGTGCATCTATTCCTTCTTCCTTCTTTTCCTTAATATATGAGAGTGTAGAGACCTCAATGTACTTTTGTGGATGTGGTCCCATAAGTTAATTGTTTTTTCCTCTTCGGTTACAAAAATGACTTATGATAAGGATTATGTTACTGTCATTATTTGTTATGGTGGAAATTTTGTGATTGGAGAGGATGAGTGGAAGTATGAAGAGGGAAATGAGAGCACTATCTTTACTGATATAAAGAATGCATCATATATTGGATTTGTTAGGGATGTAGGGACATATTTGTCTTGTAAAGTACATAAGTTGCTGTATTATGTTCCTGGAAAATGCTTAAGAGATGGTTTAAGAAACTTAGAAGATAATAATGATCTTAGGGATGTCCAGTACCATAGAAGCAAAAGTATACGTTGAGTACAATAGTGATAGTGAGGACAAAGATGATGATGGAGAGAGCACCCAAGTAGCATAATGGGGAGATGATATTCAAGCTAGTACTGAGATAAGGGATGAAGGAGGGTAGTATAGACAAGACGAAGAGGAGAGGAGCGCAAAAGCAGTTCATCAAAGTGATAATGATATAGGTGATGTCACAATCACCGAATTATTTTGGAAAGTAGCTAAATCCAATGATGATGATGATGGAGGGTTGCTTACTGAAAATTATTTAAATGATAACGATGATGAGGAGTTTGCATAGTCAAAGAAAAACCAAATGGATTTTTTGTCAAATAGGTTTACAACTATGTAGGTAATTGATAAAGTTCCAAACAAGGTCAAAGGCCCTACCGTGACAGCCTGATTTTCCAATTCTGTTTTCAATTGAATGAGTTGGGCTTTTCATTGACACGCCTATAACTCTATTCTTTGAGCTGATTACTTACGAGATAACCAGTCTATCTGGTGAAGCCGTTAAGAGATTTTAACACAATAAACTTGAAAATTCAACGAGAAATCGACTACTCGACCATGCTAATTTGCAAGGATCAATACGGCACTGTTAAAATCGATCATAGATTGGAAATAGGTCGATTCAACTGAGGTATGTGATTAAAGTGTGTGTGATTCCATCTAATTACAAAATTCTTGTCGAACGGTACTAAACTAATTTTTTTGTCATTTCTATACCTTGTGCTCGTATTTGAAACTTCGAGATTTTCATAACAACCGAGAGTCGCCAACGAGTCAAAGATGCACAATGTGGCTTGAAAATAATCGACCACGGGTCAATTGTCCCAAAAATTTCTAAAAGCTACTTAGTAGGCTAGGTCATGCGCCCGATTGAAATTAATCTCAAATTTAAACTTGATTTTAGAAATTGAAAGTTTTGTCATGTCACGATTCATTTTAGGAATGTCGACTCATCCTTCGAAGATTTTTCTGCAAACCCGAGATTTCGGCAAAAATTCAAAGTAAGATTATTTTGGACCAGGAAAATTAGAGAGCCATTTTTGGTCGCATGTTTGGCCATCAATTTGGTTCAATTGTCAAGGAAAAATCATGAAATGGACGATGGAACATTGGTTGATTAGATGGGGGCCAAATTGAGCTCAATTGGAGGAGAAATTGAATCAAATTGGAGGGAAATTGTCCAAAATTCGTAGGCCAAGGGTGCAACAACCTTTTGGACCATTTCAATGGTATGTTGGGGAAACCTTAGGTGTGTAAATGGCTGAGGTTGAAGACTGAAGAGGTGGGGGCCAAGCAATAAGCATTTTGGGATATTTAGCTTGATTTTGAAGGCCAAATGGTGGTCCCCCTTCAACCAGCACTCATTTTTCCTCCTTGCAGCTGCTTTATCCATTTTTGTGTGATTTTGAGCTCAAGAAACTAGAGAGAGACCAACCAGCTAGCCCTTGACCGTCGACTGCCTCCCCTGCCGTCGTCCAGCGCTCGCTCGCTGCCGAAGCTACTTGCTTGTGCCTGCAAGCCCGTCTGCGCGTCCCTCGCACCCGCGTCAGCCAAGCCGTCATCCAGCCATTGTTTGTCATCCCCGAGTCGCCTCAGCTCGCTGTTGTAGCTCATCAAGCCATTCGGAACCACCACCGTTACCTATCTGGAGCTGCAGTAGCCGCTTAGCCTTGTCCTATGTCGTTTCAGCCACTCGATCCAGCCCGCAACCCAAGAGCAAAGGCCGAAGCTTAGCCCTAAGCTGAGGCTTCTAGGCCCATTTTAATGCTCGTTCGGATCTCTATTGGTGTCGCTGAAGCTTGTTTATCGCTCACCCCCACGTCGCCGTCGCCGTGGACTCATCAGCTCGCTAAATCGATGAGTTTACTTGTTAAACTCTACTTAAGGAGTTAATGACGTTTAATGGATAATTAGTTTAGGCTAATTAGGGATTAGATGGTTAGTTAGTTTATATTAGTGATTTAATTGCCTAATTATGTATGTTAGATGGTTAGAATAGATTGATTATGGGCTAATTAGATTTTACTGTTTGTCTAGATAGATGCAATAATTTTTCTAGGCCCATTTAAATGGTTAGATTAGCATTTCCAGCCTAAGTTAGTATTTATTGGATTTAATTTGAATTATTTAATTATTTTATATTTTCCAGAAATTATACCAGGATAACCGATGACCGGAATTTCGTCCTGATTGCAATGGTGTGCTTAGTTTATGAAATTGAATGCTAATTTGGAGTTTATATGGTGAACTTGCTAAGACATTGTCTCACCCTGTCATGGATTCAATCTTTTCAGGTCCTAAGATGACTGCCCCTCTAGTATGTTATGATCAACCTCGGAGGGTTTCTGAGCTGATTCTAACTTCCCTGTTCTCGGAGGCCATTAGGTCTATGAGCTCGTAGTGACTATTATTTGGGTCGATAAAGGCCTACCTCAGAGGGTACCTCATCGATTTAGGGTGTGATTTCACCGCGGGCTCAATGGATACAGAGTTAGTCCCCTCCAAGGTTTTGAGATCCCTGTTGTGGTAGTTGACGCCGCTCTAGGCGAGGGCATAGTTGACCCTCCTGATGGTGCTATGGAGGACCCAGTGCCCCTGGAGCCTGTGGAATCCGAAGAATCGGTGAATGTGTCCGACTAGTGGGTCGTAGGACAGTTTCCTTTTTGAGGGCCAATTTTTTTGGTAGACAAACTAGTTTTGTATATAAACCTAGTTTGTTTATAAAAGCATGTTTTGGTTGTAAATTTGTTTTCCTGCTTTTCTATCCCCTAATATTTGCTGTTAGGAGATTTGTTTATTCGCTTATGCATGTGCAATAAAATAAATGGGTTAGTGACGCGTCCTGGACGTTGCAATTTTATTAACCACTGAGGGATGTGCGCGTGCTCAAGGTTCGGGGCATGACACCTACATATGTCGTTGTTGCTAGTGAGGAGATTTATTATGAAGAAAGCGTCGAGAATGTTACTTCCCATGAGAAGCTAGAAAAAAATCAAGGAGTTGTGCGTAAAAGGAAAAGTAAGTTTTCTTCCTCTTATCCATCCATTGCCTCTCCTACTTTGTGAGTAGGTATGAAATTCTAAAATGCGAAATAATTTAGGGAAGCTATACTGAAGAACTCAATTGCTATGCAAAGGAATATAGATTTCACTAGAAACACTAAGACTTTTGTAAGAGTTAAGTGTTCGCAAAAAATTATTCATGGAAGATCTATGATGCATTTGTTAGGAGGAGTGAGTCTTTTTAGATTAGAGTCTATCAAGAGGAGCATATTTGTTCCATTAATTTTGAAAATAAAATGGTAATAAGTGCATGATTGTCAAAGTACTTCTTTGATCTAATCAAGCTGATGCTCAAAATGAAGAGTACTGAGTTCAGGATGCTAGTGAAGGAGCATGTATGCATCAATATATCCAAGAATCAATGCAAAATATTAAAACAAAAGGTGATGAAGATACTCATTGGTAAGTACGAGAAGGAATATGGCCAATTGTGTAATTATGCTTGGGAGTGTAGACTACAAAACCCTTCAAGTAGAGTGTATGGTCTTAGAGAAGCCACTTTCTGATAGTGTGACTAGGTCTAATAAGTTCTATATGTGCTATGATGCATGTAGACTGGGATTTCTAGCTGGTTGTAGACGGATTATAAGATTGGACGGCTGTTTCTTGAAGGGCTTGTGCAAGGGAGAATTGTTAGCTACGATTGGAAGAGATGCGAATAATCAAATATTTCTATTGGCTTGGGCTATTGTGAGGATAAAGAACAAAGACAATTGAACTTGATTTCTGAAAAATCTGATGATTGACTTAGAGATAATAAATGGAGAAGGGTGGGTGTTCATGAGCGACTAACAAAGGGTAATGCTTGCTTTTTGAAAAGTTTGATCACTTGTTTACTTTTTCATATTAACATGTTATTTGCTTACATTTTTTGTTTTGATATATTGTATGGAGTGGTTCTAATAATAGCCGAATTGTCACCTTATACTGAACATCGAATCTGTGCGCGGCACATATATAGAAATTAGACAAAGATCTAAAAAGGGGATAATCTATAGTCGCAATTTTGGCAGTTAGCCAAAAGCACGAACATGACTGACTTTAGGATGACCAAAGAATGACTACTTCAATTGACAAAGGAAGGTCCTGCTACACTATTCCAAAAAGAACCGAAGCATTGGTGCAGGGCATTCTTTAATAAGGAATTCAAGTGCGATAACATTGATAACAACACATGGGAAGCATTCAATGAGAAGATGATAGATGTCAGATGCAAACCAATTATCTCAATGCTTGAAGATATACGAGTAATGGTCATGACTTGGTTGCACAAACAAAGAGACGATGCTACAAAGTAAACTAGGCAATGTAGTCCTATGATTGCCAAGAAATTGGATGAGAACTTGGTTATAAGTAGGTATTGTCATTCTATTTGGAATGTGGATGAATGATATGAGATAATGAAGAGTTCTGATAAGTATGTTGTCCATCTAGTACAAGGAAATCTTCATATTGAGCATGTCAATTAAGTGGAATTATGTGTGCACATGTCATATGTGCCATCCAGTCGAAGGGCCACCTTGAGAGGATTATATTAATGATTAATACAAGAAATCAAAATACCATGCTTCTTACCAATTCATAAAGCAGCCAATCAGAAGTAGCAAGTTTTGGGAGCAAACAGATCGTGAAGCATCTCAACCTTTGCCACTGAAGAATAAAATAAGAAGGCCAAAATGAAGACGAAGAATAGTGAAGGGGGAGGTCTCCGATCAGCAATGAATGAGTAGGATATGTGCAAAGATGACGTGCTCTTATTGCCATGTAGCAGGATACAATACTAAAAGTTGTCAATTGAGGAAACAACAAGAACATTTGGAGCCAGTCGAAGGACCTAGTGAATGAACAGTTGGAGAATGGCAAACAGAAGGGTCAAGTGAATCGACCGTTCTTTAGTTGACGACAAGAAACCCTATAAGTCACAACATTTGTGTTTATTTTGTTTTATGGTTTATTACAAATGTATTTATATAACTTCAATTGACATTATATGTAATGTCTTTGTCAGGTCACGAAAAGGATACGTGAAGGATTGGTCGAAGCCTCTATTAAAACTAAAGGGCATGTTCGAAGAAGGCAAGGTAGAAGACGGCAAGTTAAAATATTGGCTGAAGTAGTTGAAGGGCCAGTTCAGTTGACCGTTCTTTAACAGCAGAGAAAAAAACATCCAGTAAGTTCAACAATTTGTGTTGAGTTTTCCTTTATTCTATTATATGGCCCGATGTTATATTTATGATGGTTTTTGTTTTTTTCTCAAGTTCGAAGAAGGCAAGTTAGAGCTTAATTGCCAACAGAAGTGCCACCACAAGAGCCATCACAATGGTCACCATAAAGGCCACAAGAAGGGTCGACACAAGGGACACCACAAGGGCTACCACAAAGGGCAATATAATGTATCACTAAAGCTAAAGGGTTATGTAAAAGGACAACTAGAAAAAAGGCCAGGTCAAGGGCCAGCTACAAGAAGGCCATTTAAAAGATGTCCAACTAAAGAATTGGTCAAAGAAGCCCCTACTGTGGTTGAAGGGCCAAAAGAAGGGTCCAAGAAATCACAGGCGAGAAGAAAGGCCAACAAATCATAGGTTCCTAAAAGTGACACTCCCCTTCGAACAAAAAGGGCTCTTGGAAAGAGGCTAATATAATATAGTTATGGCACTTATAGAGATGAGAATATTAGAATAGACATTCTTAACGTAAGTTCTAGTGACTGCATTTAATTTAATTTATGGTGTAAGCTTTTGCTGACAATTTAGTTGTCATTTTATAGCTTAGGAAAAGTTCAGAAATTCTGATATCTTAAGGCTTGACTCAATAATCAATGGCTACGCCAACAAAGAAGAAGACATCAACTGCACCAACAAGAAAGAAGAGTAATAACCCAATAGTAGGCCCATTTGAATTAGTTCAGCTTGGGACAGTTGCAACTCCTTCTGAATCAAATCAGCTTGGGATAGTTGTAGCTTCATCTTAATTGAGATAGTTGAAGAAAAAGTTTCGCGTCCAGTTAGAAACAGTGCAAATATTATGAATCAAGTGAAAGGTCCATCAAAAAGAGCATGGACATGGGGTGTTGTGCATATTGATTGATGAGATGGGATGAAATAGGGTTTGTAGATCTCAGGAATCGGCTTTATTTATAACTTGCTATGGATGGTCTTTTTTCTTAGTTTGTCATTGAGCTTGTGAGACTTAATTTTAATATCAATAGAATGATCATGCTGCTTGTCAATTTTTTTTTTGCCTTTTTTTATTTTTTATTTATTCTACTTTTACTTCCTGCTACTGTTGGTGTGTTTGTGGTAGTGCTGGTGTGGCTAATGGTGGTGACTGGTGATGCCTAGTGGTGGTGGAACTGTTGTGGGGATTCGGTTGGGGCTTGTGTTGCACCTAGTGTAAGTTGGTTCAAGATTCAGTTGCACTAACACCTTCTATAGTAGACTCACCACCGATATTGTGGTTGCTAGTGGTGGGTCTATGGTGTTGGCTAGGTGCTGGTGTGGTGGTTAGGGTGCCGGCGTAGCTAGTGGTGGTGGCTAGTGATGTATGGCGAGTCTATCGTAAGGTTGGGTTGGGAGCTCGTACTGCATTTGGTGCAAAATGTAAGTGTAAAGTATATACATCTTGCATTAGATGGTGCTGGTGCAAGCTAGTGCAAGGCTAGCCTTACACCAGCATCTTTTATAGCGAACCCATAACCAGCACAGTGGCTAGTGGTTGGGGCGCTAATGTGACAGCTAGTGGTGGTGGTCGGTGATGCTTGGTGGGGTAGGTCAATGGTGGTAGGTCAATGGTGGGGGTTGAGGGCTCGTACTGCACTTGGTGCAAATGTGCAGTGTGCATATCTTGTACCAAGTAGTACTGGTGTAAAACCCAACTTGCACCAACACCTTCTGTAGCAGCACACTACCAGCATAGTGGTGAGTAGTGGTGGCTCAAGGTGGTGGTTGGGGTGCCTACTGTGGCTGGTGGTGATAGCTGGTGGCCAATGGTGGTGCTTGGTGGCTAGTTAATTTTTACAAAAATTGACACTTAACCAACCATATTATAAAAATCTTGACACTTAAGTGTTCACTTTTAACCACAAGTGACACTTAAGTGGTCATTTTTAATAATAAATTGACATTTAAGTAATCCTTTTTTTTTACCACAATTAGCACTTAAGTATCACTAAATACAACTTATGACACTCAACTAATCACTCATGTATGTCCTATATATATGCTAGTTTGCAGCAAGCCAAAGAAGCTACCGGTTTATATTCAGTTCAATTTATGACAACTCCATTTAATTCAATGTTTACTGTTTGTTTATATTTATATTCAGCTTAAGTAAAGAAGCAGCCACAATAATTGACCTAATACACATCTATCATTGCTTGTTTATATTTAAGAACAAGCAAAAACATAGTACAAGCGGTATTTCATTCACTCATTTCCTTTTTTTGACCTCCCCACAATAAGCACAAGAAGTAACCCATAATGCATATGACAGCACAAGTGACACCAAAGTTCTTGCGGATAACACAAACTTCTTCTCACCCTCCAAAAAAAAAAAAAAAAAAATCCTGCATTTGATCCAAAGAAATTTCGTTTGTCCACTCGTTTTCAACTATAGTAACCGAAGAAACTTCTTTTTACATTTCATCAGAAAGTAGGATAAACAACAAAATAGCACCACAATAAATGCTTGATAACTCTTCCGTGCAATTTTCATCTTTGAAATTTCATTCTTCAAATGTTTAGCTGAAGATGCTTGGGCTTGCATTGAGTCAACATCGTCTAAGTCGTCCACGAGTGTAGATGAAGGTTGATGTCGTCCATCAAGTAGGTCTATATATCACCTATGTGGCACGGTGAGAGAATTTCGTATCGACTCATTTGAAGTATTTACACTTCGACTCTTCTCTATATAGGGCGAATCCATAGAATCTTCTCCTGGGATTCATTCAAATCCACAATGTTTTTCTTGGACTCGGTAATCCACAAAAACAAAAATGTTCACGTTCTCCTTTGCTTCAGAGAGAGGAATTAAAGGTGTTATTGAAGGTTCTGCTCTCCATTTCTAATATTTGGTAGTGGAATTTTGGGCAAATTGAAATTAAAGTTTGGGATTTGGGTTCAAGTGCTTCAATGGAGATTTTGGCCAATTTAGGGTTTTAGATTTGGGGCAATTTGAGAGATGACGTCGTTTAAGCTAATTTAAGGCTTTTATTTTGGCCAACTATGGAAATAATATCGTTTTGGGTGAGTCAAAGCAAAGTCAACTATTCGGCGAGCCATGTAGGTGAGCAAATTAATAAAAAAATTGCCAAGTAGAATTTTTGGCGGAATTCATCGGAGGTAGCACTCAAGTGTCCAATTTTTCAAAAGAAATGACATTTAAGTGTCACTTTCCTAATTTTGATACTTAAACATCATCTCATGCCAAGTTTTAACATTTTAGGTGTTTCTTTGCCCTTTAACCACAAGCTTAGTTGTGTTCTTTGTGACTTCGCCTTTGTCATCTAGCTTATTTCTAGAAATCCATTTTGTTCCAATCATTGGATGATCCTTCAGCCTTGGCACCAACTCCCATACTTCATTCAATTTAAATTGACGAAGTTCCTCCTGCATGGCTCCTATCTATCTTTCGCTTGAAAGAGCTTCCTTAATCCTTTTCGGCTTGACTTATGAGATTAGTGCTAAAGTGTTGACAGCATCTTTGAGCATTGATTTGGTTATGATCTTATCCTCAATGTTTCCAATAATGAGGTCTTTCGGGTGGCAAGGTTTGTGCTTCTAGTTCTTATTGAACCTACCACCAGAGTTAGAGGCTTCTTCTACTTCAGATTGCTTCTTAGTCTCATTAGATGTTTGAGCTTGAACTTCTGACTTTGGTATCTTTTGAGGCTCTTGTAATTGCTGAACTAGTTCTTGTCATTGAGGTTAGTCAAAGTCTTGTAGAGAAATTTGATTATTTTCATCAAATTTCACTTTCATATGCTTCCACTGTATGAATATTTTGTTGTAAACTCTGAAAGCTCTGTTATTGGTTGAATATCCTAGGAAAATTCTTTCATCTGACTTTTCATCAAACTTTCCAGGTCAATTGTTAGTATTTTTAAGAATAAAGCATTTACAGCAAAACACTTGAAAGTATCAAACGTTTGGTTTTCTATCTTTGAAAAGCTCATAGGAGTTTTTCTCTAGAGAAGGTCTGAGGAAAACGCTATTAGTAATGTGACATGTAGTGGAAACAACTTTTGCCAAAAAAATATAATGTAACTTTGCTTTTGATTAAAAGGGTCCTTGCCGTTTCTCGCAAAGAACTAATTTTCCTCTCTACAACATCGTTTTGCTCAAATGTGCATGGAGTCAAAAATTGATGCTCGAAACCATTTTCGTCACAAAAATTAGAAAAACTTTGATTATCAAATTTTCCCCATGATCTATTTTGATGCAAGAAATCGTGTGACCTTTTTTTTATATTATTTTTTTGAACTCTTTTTGCGAATTTTGAAAACCGTGAGAATTCTTCATGCTTATGTGCAAGAAAGAATACCCATGTATACCTGGTGTAGTCATCAACAATGACTAGACTATACATTTTTCCTCCCAGACTGTGTGTTCATGTTGGTCCAATAATGTCCATATGGAGAAGTTGCATGGCATGACTAGTAGTAACATAGTTAATGGGTTTAAATGAGCTTCTCACCTGTTTGCCAAGGGAACATACTGAACATATCTCAAACTTTTCGAATTTAAGATCCAGTAGCCCTCATACAAGTTTCTTTGTTGACATCTTCAAGATTTGTTTAGTACTTATGTGGCCAAGCATTATGTGCCAGAGTTTTAACTTGTCCTTGATAGATACGAGGCATTGTATGTCATCAGATATATGTCGCCAAACCTTCTTCTTGTAAAGGATTGCTTGTCATCCTGAGTTGTTCTTAAGCACTTGTCTTATTGAAAACAAATTATGAAGATGACATCACAAAATTGAATAATGCTAATCAGATTATAACTGAGTCCCTTGACTAAGGATTTGTCATTTATGGTGAGATTTCCAATCCCGATAGTACCCTTGTTAATGATATTTCCTTTGTTGTTTCCACCAAAGGATAAACTTCCTCCTTTATACTTTCAATAAATTAGGTTGGATCTCCTATCATGTGCCTTGAGCACCTACTATATGGTACCATTTATTTCTCTTTTTCTTCGATACCTGCAATCAATAAGATAAATTCCAGCTTTCTTTGCTACTCATATTTGTCTAGATCCTTTTCGGTTGAAGGCTTAGCCATACTTAGAAAGTTTGTCCGAATTCGTTTCCAACTTTTTGGGAAATCATTTTTAAAATGATTTGGATTCCTGCAAATGAACACTTAAGGAAATTTCGACCAACTGGTTTTACAAATTATTTTGGAAAATGATTTTTGTAAACAATTTTTTAAGGTCTTTGTCTTTCTCTCTCTTTATATTTTGGAAAATTGTTTTGAAGATCACTTTTGTTTTTACAACCAAGACCAAATATGTTGTAATAAGGAATTTGAATAGAAAGAATATGTTCTAAAGTTTTCGAACTAATGGAAAATCTTTTTGAGACATCTGAAACTACCTTTTTCAAAAAATTGTTTTCTTTCAAAACAAAATCTTGATTTTCTTGAGTTTTGGAAGGATTTTTCTCATGAGCCTCGATCCTTTCCTTTTGAAGAAGATCCTATTATTTCAATTTTGAATTTTCTTTCTTCAATTCAAAAATCTTGCTAAGCGTAGCTTTATAATTAGAACATAATTCATCTATATAATTTGAAACTTCTTTAGGAATATCGAAATTGTTTACCTTAATTTCATCTTCTAACTCTGAATTTGCTATTAGATAGATGTTGGCATATTTTTCATCGCTTTCTTCACATTCGGTATCATTCCAAGTTTTTGCCTTCAGAGCTTTCTTGCCTTTCTCATACTTGTTTTTCTTTTTCTTCAAAATAGGACAATTCAGCTTGATGTGTCATTGCTTCTTTTATTCGAAACAAATCACATCCTTGTTCTCTTCTCTTTCACTGAAATTTTTCTTTGGATCAGACAATCTGAAGGATCTTTTCCCTTTGAACTTTCTTCTTTTTCTGGCCATCTTGCGAAATTTCTTCACCATGAGAGCCATTTGTTCGTTATTCTCTTTATCATCTTTTGAATCTATATCATCATAATCAAAGTTAGATGTTAAAGAATCATTTTCTTACCTCTTAATTCTCTTTCTTCGTTTAGGTGTTCTACTTCATAAGATTGAAGTGTTCCCCCAAGTTCATCTATTAATAATGGTGCAATCCTCTAAGTTTCATGAATGGAGGTTTTGATATTATTCCATTCCTTGGATAGATTGCGAAGGATTTTGTTCACTTTCATGGAATTTGATACTAGTTGTCCTTGATATGCCAGGCCATTGATAATGTCCATGAATTTGCTGAATATGTCAGTCACATTGATTTGTCTGTCATTATTTTGAAGGATTCATACTAGCCAAGGAGAATGTTTATATTCGTCTCTTTAACTTTATCAATTCCTTCATATATGACATGCAACTTGTCCCAAATTCCTTAGTTGTTTCATATAAAGATATGCGGTTATATTCCATAAGGGATAAAGCACAGTATAATGAGCAAACTGCTTTAGCATCTAAAGCTTCTATCTTAGATATATCCACATTAGATAAAGCTTCGATTTCTGGCTTTTTGTTGTTTGTCCTTTCTGGAAGAAGTAGCTTCAGGCCTCATACCTTTTAGAATTACGTCCCCTCCAAGGAATCCTTGGATCTGATGAACGCTTTCATTTTAGTTTGCTAAATATTATAGTCTTCCATTGAAGTATGGAGGCCTTGTATCACTTTGTCCTTTCATAAGTCTTGGTGCAATATTGCTAGTCATTGAAAGATTGTTAGCTCAAAAGTAATATAGCACTTTAATTAAGAGTAATCAAGCTTTGATACCAATTATTAAGGTTAGATCTATCACCTAGAAGGGGATGATTAGGTGACAATGCGGAATTAAAACAAAATCAATATAATATTGCAATAGGATAGCGTCTAGTGATAAGTTGTGTAGTGTTCAGATCTTACCGGTTTGCAATAAACTATCACAAAATATAAACAGGAGTTTAAGGGATAAAGAAATTACACATGACAAAATTATAATGGTTTTGTTTTGACAAGCTTACGTCCACTCTTTCGTGCTGATAACCTATTGACTAGATTCCACTATGATAAGTCAATAAGAGGTTACAAGTCAAGCTCGTATGAAAAATTCTCTGATTTCACACTCGCAACCTCTAAGGGATTACAATGAACAGCTCACGTAAGACAAAAGTATTAAGGATAATACTTTAATGAACTTTGGAATTCAGAACTTTTGTGTTCTCTTTTTTTGTCCTTCAGCGGTATAACTTCCTGTAACACTCCTCAGTGTCCAAGTTGACCGTTGGACCCACTCTCCGAGGATCAATCATCCAATCAATCCGTTTGACTTAAATCCGGAGGAAGATCTAATTGCTTCTGGATTGCCAAGAATGAAATTCCTGGTAAGATTTGCTGCTCATACATTGGTTTTCCATAAGTTGAGTCTTTCATTTGGAGAATATTTCGTCTCTGGTCGATTGTTCCATTGATGGATTGAGATATTCCAAATATGTAAGATTGTTTTTCTTTCGAACAATCAATGTATATAAGGTTGGAAAACCATGCCAATCTTCTAGCTATTAGCATAAGGTCAAATCAATATCCTTGTTCTATTGAGAGTGAATATTAAGGATAAGATCTTCACTATATCCTTGAGTTTGATGAGTAATGTCTATACATATCGAAGTTTCAATCTGGAAAAACTTACTATCAAAATCAAAGAACGAGTAAGAAAAGTTTTGTCAATTTTCAAAATCAATTAAGGAATTTTCTTCAACAAAGTACACACCGTCGAATTTTTGTGGGATTTTTGGATCATTTTATAAGTCGAGGTATTTCGTCTCACCGGCAAAAGTCTTTCATTGGGTTTTTTACTGCTTGAGTAATTAATTAAGTTGATGTGCCTGTTTTGAGTGTTATAAAACAAAAGAGAGAAATTATTTTGGAAATTCAAAAATTTAGTCTAATAAAGAAAAATGCATATACTCCAAATCAAATTCAGAGAAAATAGGTACCTGATTGAGGAAAAAGGTTAGTTTGTCCTTTTTCTCTTAGATGGACTGAAGTTTGTAATTTGGAAATTATATCTCTTGCTTTTTTTCATTTAATATACCACATCAAACAATCAAATTAACATAGTTGAGTAAAATAAGCAAATTGCATCACCACAAAAAGATTCAATCCGATTTACGAGCCGATCTTTTTAATAAACCCTTTCCGAGTCATAGAAGGACAAAATTCGGTTGAGTTTGATTTGGCGATGCAAACCATAATTTAGTCCAACCTACATCAAACTAAGCATGCTAATAATAGTCTTGGACCTCTATTGGAGTGAATTAAAAAGCATGAAAAATGCCTTCTCGCAGTTAACCCCATTCTCGCCAATGTACCCCTACACCAAAAAATTAGTAAGTAAACCTTTGAAAAGGTGACCTCCATCTAGGACTGGGCAACAAGTTGCATCGACATGGCACAACACGACTTGACATTTCAAGTAGCGAGTTGCTAAGCCCATGGGCTCCAATAGGTTAATCGAGACCTAAATTTTATGTTGAAGGGCATATCCAAGTGTTGGGTCTCTTAGATGTACGTGAATTATGTTAGAAAAATCCTTCATTGAATAATTGATATGGTATGAAGCAATTAATAGGAGAAGTATACTAGAAGTGCCTTAACTTGTGTACGTCACTCACTTTAATGCCACAACTTTTCACAGGCTATACTCAAGTGCCACTTTTTAAAAAAAAACATGAGCACTTAAGTGCCAACTTCAATCTGAATCGTTAGAAATCTGACGTGGTAATATTTTATTAATTTTTCAACTCTATATGGCTTTCTGGCGTGCCTAGTCAGCATATAATCTCTAAATGACGTTGTGTAGCAAGTTAAAAAAGTGATCGTTTTAGTGCCAGTAGTTGTAAAATAAAAATAAAAAATGATCACTTCAATGTTCATTGTTGTTAAAAAGTGATCACTTCAGTGCCAAAAATCCTTAAATGATGTTGTATAGCAAGTTAAAAGGTGATCACTTCAATTATAGTCATTATAAAAATAAAAAAATGATCACTTTAGTACCAATTGTTATTAAAAAAAAATGATCACTTCAATGCAAAAACAATGACATCTTAGATGAAATTTTTAATTATAAAAGCCACATAATTTTTTTTAGCCGGAATTTTTTAGTAGAGGCACTTAAGTGACTATTTTTCTCCAATTTTGGCACTTAAATGAGCGAACGAAAAGTTGTGGTACTAAAGTGAGCGCCGTACATGAGTTGAGGCATATTTGGTGTACTTCTCTTGGCAATTAATATATCAAAAGTTTATAACTTATTACTTTAAACTTTTGAGTGAAAGTAAGTTCAATTGGATATGTTGATTGATTCGTACTTGGCTTTCTAGTGATCTCCTTGGATGAAGGTCTCATGTTTCCGGAAAATGGACATTGTGGTGTAGCAACGTGGGTTCAATGGCAAGTTTCATTGTTTAGTTTGGAGAAAAAGAAGATGGAGAACATGGATGAAGTTAGACATTAATGGAGATTTAAGTTGAGATATCTTGATGTAGAAGAATATCGGAGGGAGAAAAAGTTGAGATGAACATGTGAGTTACATTAGAGGAATTCCACAATGGAGAATTGATACGGTATGGAGTAGTTAACATATCCAAATAGATTCATAATTTATTGACTTAAATTTTAGTGAATACAGGTTCAATTGAATATGTTGACCAGCTTAAACCTTGATTCCCTCTTAGAGATTTTCTTGGATGACAGTATTAGGCATTTACTGCATCCTTCCAAGAAGGCCCATGTGGCCAAGGATTTTTGGAGCCCTAAAATCTAGTTGCACCCCTAATTTAGTGACCTAATTTGACCGGTTGGGGCCATAATTGAAATTAAAAAAAAAAAGTTGTCATTGTGTCCTAATCAATCACTAATTAAAACCCAAATCTTTTATTTACTCTATAAATTGGCCCCCTTCCATTCATTCCTGTCCGATTGCTCAATCTCTAGTCATAGATCACTTCCAAACATTGTAACAATATAAAATAATCTGTTAATTCCATATGTTTCTGTTGGGGTTTCATGAATCATGTATAAGAAAAATTAACGAAATGAACGCAGCGGAAACAAAGATATATTTTACACATGATTCTCCTAAGGCGTTGTTCGTGCGTTTTAATCAAAAATCTAAACATAAAAGGGAGTTAAATGAATTACCTCTCGAAGCGCGCTTTGAAATAAGTCGGTTTGGATGTTCTACAGTTCGAGTCCCACAAGCGTCGGACCTCTAGTTCAGACACACCAACAATGAACGTCAAACGGAAGAGAGAACTTTCGGATATTCACCACGATGATCGTGCTAGCAATCACGTGGAAAGAATCCGTCGTATTCTTGATGTATAATAGTCACGGCCCAAACGAGATAACGCTCTTCTTTCTTGCGTCTCAAAGACACAAGAACACGCACACAATTTGCTCTATGTTTTCAGCAAAGCATCACTCGTATGTCTCTAAAAACACAAGACGCACGCCCACAGAAAATCTCTCTACGTTGCAACCTTTTTGCAGCCTTTCTTTTTAATATTTATACACGAATTAGCAATGGTTGCCGATCGTGGGATCAGCAACCATTGCTGATCCTCATTCTCATGCACGATCGAGCATGATCGTGCATGAACGGAACAATCAGCAACCGCTGACCGTTTATGCACGATTTCGTGCATGTGCACGTATTCGTGTGAAGTTAATTAATCAATTAATTAATAATTAATCAATTCTCTTAAAAAATTAAAAATAACATAATCCTTATATGTACAAATGGAATACATTAAAATGTATCCACTTCGGGCATGCGTGTGCATCATATGTAAATAGGCTCGTGGCTATAATACAAATTAAATTAAATCTCATTTAATTTAATTTCAAATCAACACAATTCGATTGCAGTAATTGCAAACACATTTGCAATTATATTTCTCTCTTGTTCCACGTTATCCTAATTGTTTATGATGTGTGACATCCCTAGGTTCATGACTAAGCTGGTAGTAAGACTTGTACTAACACATTAGTACTCCCACAAGAATTAATTGTCCCTATTAATCTTTGGGTCTTACAAGCCATGATTGACATCTAGCAATATGTCATGGCTATCCAGATAGTGTGAATATTTTAAGAACATAATGAACTTGTCAGCTTTGGCTACAGTATAATTCAATCCTTCTGTCTTACTATGTCTCGATCAAACAAAGACTATGGAATATTAGCCAAGTCATTAATTTGATCATATGCACAAATCTAATTGACATGCATTTTATTCGAGACATAAACAATTTATTCTCGGTTACAACCCCGGCCGAGGATTTCAATGCAGTGTTACAATTAGATCGCATAGGACATCATTATCATACCTTGCATATAACAAGGAGACATATTCCATATTGTGCACACGTGTAATTTCGTATATGAACAAACTATGACTATCAAGTATAAAGACGGATCGACGACCCGGCATTATGTGCACCCGTGAACCATAGTTGTTCGATACACAAGTTAACACTGTGCCTCAGGTCTAAGGATTATTTACACAAGACCAAAGCATGAACAATTAGACATTGACCATGTTAAAAGCTTCCATGTCGCTAATCGTTCCATATGCGTCACGTTCAGTGAATTTGTCTAATACAAACACATGTGTTCTAACTCAGGCATCATAATACCCAATTACATGTGACTCATCATTCCCTTAAGTATCCAATACTTAATGGCGAAGTTAAGAACACACCGGTCTCAACAGGATTATTAATATCCACTCCATAATCCATCGACCGGGAACGATTTAAAGATTTAGTCTAACTATGAACCCGTCACATATATTCTTGACGTCTCAAGGATAGGTCTAGTTGCAACTGATCTTATGGAATCATTCATCAATATAAAATAATTGGACAAATGAATGAATACGTCATTGCCATTAATTAAATAATAATAATGAAAGTACAACTGAAATCCCTAATATGTAACTATTACATAGCAGCTTTAGGGCATACATCTAACGGTTTCCAATCTCCTTACGACGGTTTAACCGCATTCAAAATATTGCAATAAAGAACGACAACAATAACAAAAACAGTCACGTCCAGTCATTATGATTGAATTCGGGGTTCGCTGTGCAACTGCGGGCCTGGCTATCGCTGTTCGAAGCCGGCCTTTCATAGAGAAAGAACTAACAAGGAGACAAAGAAGCACGTATATCAGATGCCACAAGGAGTAGATTTCACAAAGACAACAGCACCTTTCATTCGAGACAGTGAAGAGGGGCTTCTGCGCGGAAATGAGGTGACAGAAGACACGTTCCCCTTAGGGGCAATCGCACGTGCGTGACGAGACTGGAACACTGGCACAAGCATACATATGGATCTCCCAGCAAGTGAAATTATTGTCTAGGCCTAAAGCCTATGTCGGGTTGTTATCTTGAGGACCATAATGCCAATGATTTATTATCGGGTAGGTCATATATTACGTAATTTACTCGTATAGGTATTAATCACTCGAATTTTTTTGTAAATTCTGCTGCAGTTATAGTTAACAATTTACTATTGCGAGTCACAAAATTATCTATAGGGTCTGCAATATGCAAAATCTAGCAATTGGTAATTATAGAATAGTAGAGTGAATTTGATCAAACTGGCACATGATGATAGTATCTAGATTTTAAATACTTAATAAATGATAGTTGTAGTACCCTTTCTTCAGACATCATAAATTACTTAACAAATTACTTCACGTTCTCCAAGGTCCACCAAAATAAAATATTTGAGACACCTTTCCTCGTAAGTTTCTATTTTCTTGCCCTTAATGAACTTGCCTCAATTAAGGTAACTTTCTCTCAAGTTCTTAATTCATGAAAACCATAAATAAGAAAAAAAAATCTGTATATCGTTATTTTCCTTAATTTATATAACTTTGACAACTTTGTTGTCAATGATTTTCTAAGCATAATAATTAACTATCCGGACAAAAACGATATAATTGCACGAAGGGTCTGAAATCTTGCTATTGCTTTGGCAGATCTAGCCTCTAGGTGTCAATTATAGCTTATGGGGGCCCTCAATCTTTGTCTATATCTTGCTTTTGCTTAATATGATAGCGTGCAGTCATCTTCAACGCTACAAATAATACAAAATTATAAGATCAGGATTAGATTGTGGAGATCTCTGATAGAGTTTCCTCACCTCAAAAGCATCCTCTTGGGGTAACAATGTCGACTTGTGTAATTCTCCATCTGCGCGAGTTTTCTCAGTACGAAACTATCGGTGTCCCTGCCCTACTATCCCTAGCATACGGTTGCAAACAAAAGCAAGAAACTTTTACGTACTAAGGACTCTCATCCACCCAGCAAGTATTCTGTTTGGGATAATACCGACGTGGACACCACGGCCATTAATTCGTCTTCAATTAATACACCTTACCATATATGCGGCATCCTCTCTCTCTCTCTCTCTCTCTCAAAACGATACAAGTGTACCTATGCATGCAATAATGGTGTCGAACCAATTGATAGATGCAGGAGTCAATATGCAGATGGAGTCCGATAGGATCATCAAAAGATGGGGAGTGTTTTACTTCTACTAATGACAAACAAGGTATTGGAAGAAGAAGGTGTCTAAAAGTAAGATGGACGAAGTAGCAGGTGAACAAATCGTAAAACGAGGAGTTCTGGAAGACTTGGATGGATGGATGGACTATAGAAGTAAACATCTGAGTAGAACTAGAGTCATCACTATGCTTGGAAGGGCCAGGGTAGAAAGTGAATATGTTGGTTTCAGCGTGAAGCACGAAAGGACTGGAAGGATCGTGAGTAAGATCAGCTCCTACTAATAACGAAGCAGAAGCAAGGTTGAGTGCCTCTGCTTTCCAGATAAGAAGGTTCGGATCTTCTTCAAAGGGTAATAAACTATTCAAAACCAGCAGAATAAGGAAGGACCTCGAAGAACATATACGACTCAAAAAGTAAAGAAATAATCTACTATGAATATAAAAAACTTGGGCGCATCAAGTCTGCATGCCCCTAGTTAAAGAAAAAAGATCTCAAGATGTAAACCTAGAGTGACACTGAATGTGTTAGAATGCACGAATGAGTTGTGTTAAAGAGAAGTCCCACATCAAAAAATTGATGTGATAGTAAGCAGTTAATATATCTTAGTTAGTTCATAGCTCATTGGCTTAAATAATATTTTAGTGAAAGTGGGTTCACGGGTAGGACTTAGACTCCCTTTTGATGATCTCCTCAAATGAAAATATCGGACTTCTGTTGCGCTCTAGCAAAATTTGAGTTTAGCAATGATGAAGAAACAAAGAAAGCAATGTTGAAATTTCATTCTCATTCAAAGATGATACATAAGAGGATCAAAACAAAGCAAATCTCAAACAACAAAGTAGAACAATAAAGTACGAACTGTTGTGATAAGCATACTTTCATACCACAAGAACAGATCTATCTCAACCTCAAAATAGGATGAACTGCGGCCAATCATTAAATCTTGTCATATAACTGCTTCCAGTGTAGTATGAACTCATTGTATTCCTCCTCAATCTTGTCAAACTTCTTGGTTTGGAGAATCTAAAGCAGTAGGTTGGCTCCTAACAATGGAAGCGGAAGATACACCTAGTGAGCAAAGAAGAGCATCAACGACGAGCAAAGAAAAAATAAATAAAAAAACTAGATGAAAACAATGAAAAAAAAAACTCCCAAATCATATCGGGAGAGAAAATCTCAATTTGAGTGGAAAAGATGGACCCTCCCTCAACTAAGAGTTAGCTTGGAGTTGAAGAGAAAAAAAGCAACCAGAGCGAGGGGGGCGAGTTTGAGAAGAGAGAGCGGCTATCTACTTAAATGTCTAAGTTCAAAGAACAAGATGTTTTACAAAAGAAGAATCCAAGCTTTTGCAGCGGTGATTGCATTTGAGGCATGATGTGATGATAAAAGTTTTTGGGAGAACTATGTGAATGTTATTTTATGAACATATTAAATTAAAACGTTTGAGAAAATTACCAAAAAAATCATAAACCTATTGTGAATGTGTCAATTCAATCTTAAATTTTTTTTTTGTGCCAATGGAGTGCTAAACTTCTCGCATTTATGCCAATTCAGTCAGTCTTGTCAATTTTGGCCGGAAATTGCTAACATGGATACTAGCCATCCTACATAGAGTGACCAGTGTTGATGTGGACAATTTTTAATTATATTGGATATTTTTATATATATTTTTTATTTTCCTTTTTTTCTTTCTCTTTCTTTCTTTCTTTCTTCCCTTCTTTCTTAAAACGATTGGCTAGAGGAAGAAGTAAAGGAAAAAGATAAGAGAGAAAGAAAATTAAGAAGGAAAGATGAAAGATAAAAAAAATTCGAAAAAAGATTAAAATATTATTAGAATTTGTTCACATTAGTGCTAGTCATGCCTCTAGGATAACCAGTATCAATGTCAGCGATTTCCAACCAAAATTTGCTAGATTGACTACATTGGCGCAAATGCAAAAGGTCTAGGACTCAATTGCCAAAGAAGAAATTAGGACTAAATTGACATAATTATAGTATATTTAATAATGTATAGGTAATTTTCCCATTTAATATGTTTGATTTTGTATTTAAAAATTTTCTTTATTTATATGTATAAATTAGCTACAAACGGTGAAATTATGAATAGAAGATTTGCACATGATACCTAGAAATGTAAATCAAAATCTGCAACAAATCTCCAGACGAAAATTTGTGGGAATTTCGAATCAAACGGTGAGAAACTTTTTGTGACAAAAATAATTATGGCCAAAGAGTGCTAATTTTCACATAAATTTTAGTGGCTAGAAATTATTATTTTGTGGCGAAAGGCACTTTTGCAACGAAATTTTCATGCTCATTGAGGTTCCAACCATCACAAAAATTGAAGAAAATGGAACCTCTTAATCTTAGGGAAAAATTGTCCAAAAAACCATAAATCTATTGCACTTTTGTTAATTCAGTTTTAAATCTTTCAATTTTGCCAATTCAATCCTAAATCTTTTCACTTCTTACCAATTAAGTTTATCTGGCTAATTTTGATCAAAAATTGCTAACATGAATGGCCAGTGCTAACATGGCACTTTTTAATAATATTTTGCATTTTTTATGGTTTTTCTTCTTCTTTTCTTAAACTTTTTTTTTTTTTTTTGCTTTTTTGGATCTAGGGCTACTAAGGGTATCAGCAACCCCTTGCTAGCCACAAGCGAGGGTTGGCCGACCCTTGGTGGCTCTAGGCAAGGGCGTCATAGCCCTCGCTATTTTTAGGTGAGGGCTCGCGTGCCCTTAAGAGGCATGACGCCTTCGCTTAGAGTTGGCGAGGGTCAGCGGCCCTTACCTGTTGCCAACAAAGGTTGGTTTGCAACCCTTTCTAGCCCTAGATTCGAAACACCCCCCCCCAAAGCAAAAAATATAAATAAAAAAACCAAGAAAAATCATAAAAATCAAACTATTATTAAACAAATGTCATATCAGCGCCGGCCGTCCACATTAGCAATTTCCTGTCAAAATTGGCCGGATGGACTTAATTGGCAAAAAGTGAAAATATTTAGGATTGAATTAGTAAAATTGAAAGGTTGAGGACTAAATAGGCAGAAGTGTAATAGATTTATGACTTTTTGGACAATTTTATCTAATCTTAGTGATAAAAATATTCGTGGCATCTATGGCGACGATTTTTTTCCTCCTTGTAGATAGCAACTTGGACGAGACTTTCATCGCAAATGGTTGGTCTTTTCGCCCCTAATTTTTGGTCGATTTTGGCTGACCCTTGAAGGCCTTCAGCTGCAAAATGCACCATGGCAAATACTCAATTTTTTTGGGACGAAATTTCTTATTTTCGTCACCAAGGTGTATCGCCACGGCCCCTTAACTATGAATTAACGCTCTTTCCCACAAAAATTGTGGGAACCAAAATTTGATTTTCTTGTAGTGGTCATTGGAATTGTTATGTCATTTTTATCATATAATTTTCTCGTCAGGTTTCAATTCTAAAAATTGCTCTCTCATGTTACATGTGAGTATTGCCGTGTCATATTTATTTCCTGTTTTAGTTCCATAATTGCCATGTCATATTGCATGGAAACTTTCCCATATCATGTTGTTTTTCTTTTTTAATATCGAACTTGTCACGTTATATTGCATGTGAGATTATCAAGTCATGTTATGTTTTAATTTCGAAATCTCCAAGTTATATCACATCTGAATATTGTCATGTCATATCATTTTTTTTCATTTTAGTTGTATATTTGTCACGTCTTGTTGTCAAGCATAACTCTTGAATTTGGAAGACTTAATACATATTAAAACCTTGGAGTGCAAAGGAATTGAAATATTTTGGCAGGGTCAATATTAATAGGTTAATATGTAAATATTTTTAAAAAATTGGTCCTAGGCATAATTTCAAAAAATTAGAGGACCCGAGGCCCTGTCTAGCCTTCTCTAAATCCGTTCATGACTTCTAGGGTACCCTTGGTGTATCGTATAATGACATTACGGCGAATCATTGGAATTAAGCACAAAAATATCTTAGCATGTTCAAAGTTGTTTCACAACATTACGACATGTTGTAAAAAGTTGAAAAAAAAAAGATTGTATATTCCATTGTTACACTTAGTGGAATCCTTACAAGACGTGGCTTCAAAATCAATGAGCATCATTTTTTCTTGTTCCCATGGAGAGTTCCACTTTAGTGGGACCAGTAATCTGAAACAAACAACCCTAAATTACATCTGATCGTATGGATTTCTAATCAAGATAAGGTTAGATATGATATGATATAATATGATATAAAATTAAGGGATTTTACTATACCCATTAATTATTTGGTGAATCACTATATTAAAACTGGATATTTTCATATCCTATTATGTCTATTATTGGGTATAAAAGGCATATTAGTGTAAATGAACCTAAAATTACACAAAAGGAAATGGTAAGAATTTGTCATGACACTCTTGCCTACTTCATTTTTATTTGCTTATTCTTTTTATATTTTCTCTTCTTGTTTCTTTCTTTTTTTTTCCCTTTCCATCATTCTCTAATAAATTTTTATTAGGTATTAAACAATACTAGTATACCTAAAATATTAAAATACCTAAAATATGTAATAAATACTAAATACTACATATATATTTTTATATATTGAATTTATATTATAAGTTAGAAAGAAATATGAACATTTAAATAAAAATAGGAATAAATAAAAACAAATTTTTTTGTTATTTTTTCATTATTTTGAATTTTTTATACTTGAAATAAAATATTATTTATATTCAAATATTCTTTTAATTTTATTAACTTAAGAAGTTTATTATTCGAAAAAAATAACTTATATATTATGTATATTAAAAATTCCATCCAACTTTATCCCACATTCCCTATGAGATAATTTTATCCGGATTATATCCTTCTTATATCCAACTTTATCATGACTTGAGCAGGCACCAAATATAAGATATGATAAATTTTGTTCTATCTTGAATATTATCCTAGCTACCAAACGTAACCCTATTGTATAGAATGACTTTTATATTTTTTTTGGAAAATATTTTTCAATGTATGTTTATCCCCACCCTTGTCGAGGGAAGCCCTTTTTGTTGGGAAAACTTCCATATGATATTTCAAAGTTGATAAAACATCATATTTTACAGTACTATGTAATAAATGCAAATGTTTATTATTTGTTGATGCTAAGATAAGGAATGCTTTGTTACCATTATGACATCTGAAGTAAAAAGTGGAAAGTTGCCTAAAAGCTAGATGGACTTTGATAGGAGGTGAGCAAGTCTAAGAGAACGAGGAATTTGTGGGGACTTGGAGAGACCATGATAAGGTGAACAAGTAAGTGAAGTCATGATCGCTTGTGTACTTGAGAAGACTGATGGATAGTGGTTTGTAAGTCGATCACCAGTGGAAAGCTTCAAATAGACTCATTGGATTGTCGATAAAGGTAACTAGCAATATTAAAGGTGAAGAAAATGTTTATCACGTGTTTTACATTGCCTAGATTAGAAGACCTAGAAATTCCTTTCTCAATTTGTAGTTCATATGGATCAATAAGTAGCTGTGGGGCCTGGAATTCCAAAAGAAGAACTGGAGCCAAATCAAAAAATTTCTTGTCTATTTTACTCACAAAATCAGAGGAACGGACAACTACATAAGTAGCCGACTATATTTCAGGAATTGGTATTATCGCTAGGAAAATCAGATTGTTAGGCCAACCAGATCTCTAGTGATTATATCTATCATTTATAATGGCTTCTTAATTTTCATGAAGATTCTCCAGAGGCTAAACTGTAGACTGATGATCATATAAGAGACTCACAAGAAGCTGAAGAATCTTACGAGAAAATCAAGAAATATTGAAATATTGAAATCGTCACATTTTCTCTCGTACTACAGTCATGATTCTGCTCACTTGTATTTTCACTCTATTAAGAGTTGTTCTTACTTATTATAATTTTTTTTTTTTTTTGAGTAGTGTGCAAGAGTATGAGTAGTGTTGTTTATACCGTGATTCTGCTCATAAGTGTATCTGCTTTGGGTAGAAGCAGCACCTGCTTCATTGAATCTATTCACAAGATCTCCAATGGATTTCTGTCCATTGGCTGTTTATATTTAAGGAGAGTAGTGTAATATTACTCATCCAGCCAATATAGGCTGGCAAATTCTGATGTGGAGGTCCAGTTAACGCTAGCTATCCTATGCTTGGCCGGCAATCTAATGTACGACTCAATTCAAAACGATGTCATAAAATTTCTCTATTTTTTTTTTCTTTTTATTGTTTTTTACTGTTCATTGTCTCCTTTGCCATTTCTAAACTTTTGCTCTGTTCATTGTCTTCTTCTTCGCTTGCGAACTCTCCTGTGGAGCCGTTCTCCTTTGCACCATTTCTAAACTTTTTGCTCATTCAGTTTTCGCTGTGTACGTCCTCGTCCACTTTGCACTTCCTATAGATCTTCTCCGAAGCTCCATCTTTGCTCTTCTTCGACTTGGAGGAGTTCTCTTGGTCGTTTTGGTTCGCAGCTGCCTTTTCTAGAGCTTTTCTCATTAACTACTCTTTGGGCAGAGCACGGCCAAGGGCTTATTGAGAAAACCACTTAATATATTTTGAAGTTAACAAAACAATCCATGGTTCCTTACAAGCTTGATATATGTAAGTGCTGTTTATACCTGGGGTAATATCCGCATAAAAGGAACTTAGATGTGCAAAGTGAAAAAGATTCAAATAGCTGGAAGGAGCCGACATGAGTAAGTCTAAAAGAATTGGAAGTTCATGAAGACTTGAATGTACCAAGGTGAGCAGTCTAGAGGATCTACATCACAATCGTACTTGAAGCACTTAATGTGAATCAATTGAAACAATTGAAAAGTTTAATATAACCAAAATAAGATATCTCCAGAAGCCTGATTGATATAAGTAGAAGTTGGATATAATCGGGGACTACCGATATAAATGGAACAATTACACTACCTAAGACAACAACCTTGTTAGAAGCTTTGAGCATAATATCTCAAGATAAGTTATCTTATCTTTTGACAATTAGTGATCTACTATGGAAGAAAATGATTGATTTTCAATTTCGAAAAATATCTATGCAGAAGATATTGATAATGCGCGATATCTTAGTTGATTGTCATCTTGGAGATAAGTTACTTTTTCATATTTCAAGCTACTCTATTTTCGGAAACTAGAGATTTAATTGTATGGGCAACCAAATTTATGGAAACTCGGATTGATTGACTCCAACAACTAAATTGATCTTCTAAACAATCGTCCAACTATTAGCTTGGAGATTAATCTCTTGAAGATTGTCCAGTGAGAAGATTGGATGCTAAGGAGTATAAAAGGAGATTAACAAGATGTAAAGAAAAGAATAAGAGATCCATAATGAAAAAATCCAAATTCAAAGAAAGCTTTATGTTCTTACATTTGTCTTTTCGAGCATACTAAAATTGTAATATCTTGAGAAGTGTTGTTAATATTATAGTTTGTGCTTAGGTATGTGATAGTGAGATTTATCTGCTTGGATAAAAGTAGCACCAGCTTTAGGAAGATGTACTTAGGTATAAGTGGCACATTCTACTGTAACTACTCAAAGATTACAAGTAAAATCAAGCTAGTAGGCTGTTAGTGTGGGAGACTGAACGTAAATTTATACTAAACTAAACAATTATAAAGTTTTGAGTGCATCAATTTCTATCTTTCTACTTATATTCATTGTTGCTTAGGGATGAGAAAAGAGAACCAATTGAACTAAGAATCATCCAAACCAAATTGGATCGACAAGTTCAATCTAGTCCCCAAAAACACCATTTTAATTCCTGATTCATGTAATTGGAACCGGTGATTTTCAATCTAGCTCCAAAGATAGAACCAATCAATCGAATTGGATGAAAAAGTGCCTCAATTCATGGCATTTTTCAATGTTGTTGTGTTACCAACCTCACATGTGGCCAAAAGACCATCATGGATTTCTCTTGTTTCTCACTCCTTGTTAGTTTCTCCTTCCACCTGATATGTGACTAAGCCACTCCAAGAGTGTCTCTCCAAGAGTCCCACATGCTTGTTCCTCGCTCATTAACTCTCTCTCTCTCTCTCTCTCTCTCTCTCTCTCTCTCTCTCTCTCTCTCCTCCCTCCCTCCCTCCCTCCCTCCCTCCCTCTCCTCTCCAAGCCTCCAAGCCTCCAAGAGTCCCACATCGACTAATTACATAAGCGAGATTGTCTATAAAAACCAAGCTAGGTAACTTCTTCAAGCATACTGTCTTTAGCCTTTGTGGCTAAGAGGTTTTATCAGACCACCTAGGAACAAATCGTTCTGTTCAGTTCTAGCCTCCTTCGATTCGTTTCTCAATTTCGAAAATGGGGAACCAGTCCATCCGATCCAATCCCTACTTCTAAGGTTCCAGCCTCCTTTGTTCTGGTCCTCAGTTCCAAAAATGATGAATTGGTCCATCCGGTCTAGTCCCTGATTTTGGGGTGGGAACTGAATTGGTCCATCCGGTCTAGTCCCTGATTTTGGGGTGGGAACTGGACTGACTGGGAGCCAATCACCCTTATTATTGATTACAAAACTACAGTGCACCACTTGATATAACCTATTCCTAAGTTTATCTACTTATCACTTATATCAATTATTACACTTATATCAAACTTGAACTTTTTAAATTCACAATATTTAGTCAAGTTTCCTAAAATCACCTACCCACCTCCTCTAGGCAATATTGTTAGCCAACATAAGGGTTTACTGATATCCTCCTCCTTTTAATCATTATTACCGCTACCACCACCACTACCATTACTCCCGCCATTCAAGCTCTCCCTCCTCTTCATTGTCCTTTTCTGCAAAAATCTTATAAGAAAATCAAAAGATGTTGCGATTGAAATCAACCAAATTAATTAGATTATGTGTGGTAACATTGTTCAAGGAGAAAAAGATAATGCATTTGTGGTGCCAATAGCTTCGGCCCACCACAAGCTCATCTTGGCTCCTTCTTGAGATAGATTGATGATGAGATCTTTATAAAAAGAGTTTGCAAAATGACTTTGTTTTGTGCTTAAGTTTTTCCACATTATTGTTTGTCATGCTGCATAAAATAACCAACTATGATCGAATGCCACATTAACATTTAAAGCTTCAAGTAGTCGTTGTCTGATTCGTGTGAGTTTCCTATTTGTGTACATACTATGGTCTTGGGGCTTTATTGTTTGTTGTGCTATATAAGATAACCAACTATGATTGAATGCCACATTAGCAATTTTCATGCAAAAGTTTATATAAATAAAATTAAAAAAAAATGCAGGACTGAACTAATTAAGTATTTCTACCATAAGCTTTAAATGTTATATATATATATAATCTTCAGAATTTAATCGCATATCTTGTTATACAACTAATAAAGAAATAACTCAAATGTCATGAGAAATTCCAAAATTGTTAATGGCCTTGCCAACTAAGGAAAAACGTATACTAGTGCAGAGGCCATCAACAAATTAATGAGAGCACTATCAAATGAATGGAGTCACGTAAACGCAGCTATTCATGAAAGCTGAGAAGTCAACCTCAATCAATGGACGAATTGATAGGGACTTTTAGGGCATATGAAGGTGAACTACCAACTAATGAAAATGGTCAAAACGTAAGAAATTTATTGCATCAACAATTGGGGTGGTTGAGCTCTGCTGCCGCATCAATCACGAGGCCTAAATTCAGAGGGCTCAAGTGCACGAATCTGACTAGCTCGACCGTAACGCCGATCATAGTCAAGCTTCGGTCGTGCTAGTGCGACAACGGCATCATGGCTAAGAGAGACCCCACATTTATAGAGGGATGAGAGTGAGGAACTGTAAATGGAACTAGAGGGGCAAGGTTGGGAGAGGGGCGCTGACTTACAGCGGTGAATTGGAGGAGGCATCGTCGTTGGCTTGGCGGTACAGTTGGTGGCGTGGATTGGAGGTGTTTGTGATTTAGGCGTTTTGTCGAATATGCAAATTACATATTTTAAAAATCGACAGTACGAAATCATATGAGGATGGAAATTGCAACATTTGCTGATATATTCCTTATATTAAGAGAGAGAAACATGCAATGATGTGAGGATGGACAGCCAACCTCAGCTGTCCATTACCCTTGTCACTTTCTTTCTCTTTTTTCTTCTAATCTGCACCCTTTTTCTCTTTGCGAAAAAATTCGCCTACAATGAAAGCTCCAGCATAAATTGAAATTACGTAATTTTCCAACCAAAATGATTAGAATTCAAGTAAAATGACAAATGTCAAATAGAATTGGTGGGATCAGATGAGCCGTTTTCGAGGATATTGACTTAGTAGGTAGGAAAGGGACAAGGACTAGGGCTAGGGCTAGGATCATGGGATAGATTTAGGACTGGCGTGTTACAGTCTACTAAAGCTAGGAGCATAGGATCAGGATTCGCGGGTCCCTATATTATCAAACAACCTCTCAACCGGAAACTGTAGGTAGTTATTCCTCCACAGTGGTCGGCCATTCCAAAATGGAATAAACAAATTGAAAATTTCTGAGAAATATTTAACTAATTACTGAACTTTTAATCGAATCTACAAACTACATACTTTTCATTCGAATTGATTCTTCCGTTAAAAAAGAGTAGACAGGAATACAACATGACAATTAAGTATCGGTAAATATCGATGTGGCATCCTAGCTTATAGAAAAACTTAAAAACAAAATAGAAGAGTCTAGAAATAAAGAAAATTTGTGAAACAAAATAAACATTAAAAAAGAAAATGAACAGAAGTCTTGGGCGGTGAATCAAGGAAAGACATATAGGGATCGAGGTGATGGTGAACTATGGTGTAGGCAATGGTCACTTGGGTTCACTATACCCCACTCCAAGTTATTTTGGTTAGGGTTTTGTAACCTTGGATATGATGATTTAAGTGGTGGTTGCCATTTCTTCTCTCTTTAGTTTCACCTCTCTTTGTTTATGCAAGTGCTTGATCGAAACATGGTAGAGGTTGTGGTTAGTCTCTAGAGGCCGACAAAGACTTGACGGCCCCTATCGTGCCTTGGCAAGGTAGGATGCGTGATTGCCATTGCCTATTAACCCAGCTAATTGTTCTTTCCTCTTTGTATGAATATTGGTGAGGCTTTTTTTTTTTTTTTAAATTTTGAATTTTATTTGTTCTTAAGCCATGTTAGCCTTAAATCGAAAAAGAATTCCATGTCATCCTAATTAGCTAAGTCATCACTTATGTGGTGTTTACATGACATTCCACATCACTTTCCTATTTACATATTTAACAAAATGACCAACTCAAACAAAAAGCATATAACCTAGGGATCCAATTGCACCAAAATAAGTTTTGTGATCCAATTGAGCATTTGATAAAAGTTCAAGGACCTCTTGTACTTTTTTTTTCTTTTTCCCATTTTTCCATTTTTGCTATTTTTTTTTTTCTCCCTCGCGGATCCGGGCGAGGAGAGCCCGCAGATACCGCGGCGAGGGGCCGTCCTCGCGGCGTCGGGCGGAGGGCCCCTCGCCGCGTCTTGGTCCTACCCTAATCCTACTCTAACACTCACGCTGGGCGAGGGGCTTTCGCCGGATCGGCGGGCCCCCCGCCGACGCCGGCGGGCCCCTCGCGGCGTCCCTGCAAGCGGGCGAGGGCTCTCCCTCGCAGATCTTTTTATTAATAGCTCGCGACCAAATTGAGCCATTCGAAAGCATGAGGGAGTCGAAACCCACTCCTAAATGAAATCGTCCCCACCCCAATCTCCCCTCAAACAAAAAGCATATAACCTAGGGATCCAATTGCACCAAAATAAGTTTTGTGATCCAATTGAGCATTTGATAAAAGTTCAAGGACCTCTTGTACTTTTCTCTTATTGCTATTTTTCTTTTTTTGGTCGGTCCTACCCTAATCCTACTCTAACACTCACGCTTAGACTTTTGCCCCGTCTCCTTGTAGGGCATGGGAGTCGAAACCTTCCTAAAATGAAGAATGGAATGTGAGGATTTGAACCCCTCACCTCTCCCTTCCAAGTTGGAAGAATGGCCACCGAGGCGAACCCCTAGTGGTTCTTATTGCTATTAAGTGAAGTGATAAATTGTTACAGTCTTTCAGTACTCATACAATATTGTTAACTAGTGTCTTTCAAGTATATTAAATTTATATATAAATGAGGGAATATTCGATTTTCAATACATTAGTTTCCAAACCAATGATGCCTCAATAATATTATTTACTAATTCCAATTCAAATCCTTAAAATTAGGTTACTTTAACTAAAACAATCCAACAAATTATTGTTGACATCATCTTTGAGTTGACCACCCTATCAAAACGCGTTCCATGCTTCTCCAATTGGTTACTAACGTTCATCATCATCGCCACGATCATCTATCCTCACTCAATGTCAAATAGCTCGTCTACAATTTTGCCACAATCCAATCCAAGGTCCGTATAACTAAACTAAATTGAATCGAACATATTGAATTGTCATCATAATATCATGTCATATTCCCCAAAAGGTGAATCTTGCTCTATGGAGGGGCTATTTGTGGTTTCGACCAAAACCGAACTCAGTCCTTATTGTACCATCTTTCTCCTTCCCATGTGTATTGTTCCAAATATATAATTGATTCTTCATCCAATAGTTATGTGTACTTTCATGATAATACACAATTAGTCGATTCAATAATTGATAGCTGGCAAAATAACTCTCGCACCGCAAATCAATGTATTTTAAGGTGGGAATGGACCTAAACCAAAACCGAACTAATTCATTCTATTCGGTTCAGCTCAAACTCTCATTTATTTCGATTTGACCTCACATATGAATTCATTGCAATATGGTGTCTCGAACCTCACCAAGTCAAACTAAACCCACCCATATGACAAAAAAATAAAAAATAAAAAACTAAAGCCGTCACGTCCGGTGTCCTGATGGCTGATGAACGGCCGAGACTGGGGGATGCACGAGATCTACGGTGCGACCGCAGCGCAGCGCGACGCAGCGCACGTGCGTGGTGAGCTGGGGGGAGTTGAGTGGCCAATAGCAGGGACGGTGGTCCAAAGGTCGTCGTCACACGCAGACAGACGCACCCGAATATCGGCTCCAGCTCAGCTCCCTCGGCTCGCCCCACTCTTGCTTCCGCCACACGCGTGCGGGATTCCCTCGACATCGCCAGCCAATCGCCCCGCTCCCCGCTCCTCCGGGGCAAACCTGTCAATTCCC
The DNA here is from genome assembly GCA_014182575.1 of Eucalyptus decipiens. Lineage (NCBI taxonomy): Eukaryota > Viridiplantae > Streptophyta > Magnoliopsida > Myrtales > Myrtaceae > Eucalyptus > Eucalyptus decipiens. The sequence goes on along the minus strand of CM024614.1, from coordinate 24,906,896 downwards.
CTCCCCCCCATCTGTCGCCTAAGATATTAATTATGTTATAATATCTTTGTTCTGTGACTGACACCCAAGCACCTTACAAATTACCACCGCCTGCTTGGAAAACAAAAAAGAAGAAAAAATTTCCATCTAAAATGGAGTTTAGGATCACTATCTTGAGCCCCTTTTTCCATTGCACAAAAAAAAAAAGAAGGAAAAAATTAAGCTGCTGAAATGAAATGATTAAAATTAGAAAATACAATGGAAATTAAATTTAGGTGATTTGATGAATAATGCCAAATCCACATTGAGAGGAGCACTTAATTCAACTATAAATCAAGTTATATAGTGGGTATTACAACTGAGTCACTCGAATGTTTTTTGTGTTTTCCAATCCTCAAATACAATTGGAAATTCACACTATATAGAAACCTCTCAATTTCTTAGGAAGTTATCTCTAAATCTTATTAAAAAAAGTCACAAATACTATTATAAAACTAATTGGGGTCAAAGTACTCGCGATCTCTTAAGATGCAATTTACAAGCATAATATGTTGCTGATGGGCCAAAACAACACCCTCTCTTATATATGGATTATCGGGTTCAACATAAGGAAACCCAATTTAGAAAATCAATTCAAATTACTAGGAAATCGGTCAAATTTATTTCGTGGGCTTAAACCATTGATTACTAAATTGAAAGCGTATAGAAGTCGAGTTTGGTACAAATTCCGATGAGGAAAAAAAAAAGGAACACCTTAGACAATCACAATATTCCCTCAACTTCTATATTGTCTTTGTCTCTTCTTCCAAAGAGAACATAAATAAACAAGTTAAAATTTGATTAATTTAAAAAGGGAAAAAGGTGATGTTTTTGGAGCTTTTCCAACGTCTTCCCTTTCGAGTGACACCTAAGCCTGAATATCTCATTTCACCCACCACTTTCACCACCACCACCACCACCACCATCACCACCACCACCACCACCACGCCCCTCCTCCTCCACCCCCATAACTGCCCTCTCTCTCTCTCTCTCTCTCTCTCTCTCTTTCTCTCCCTCTGTCTCTCACTTGGCCAATCTGTGAGGGCTTGATTCCATCTAACAAGAGAAGAAGAAGAAGAAGAAGAAGAAGAAGAAGAAGAAGAAGTCGTCGTCTGTGTTTAGATCTTTGTTGCCTAGCTGCATTCGCATTGGGTTGGCTTCGCTCAGCTCCTTCGCAACTGCATTTGCTCCGGTGAGTCCGATTTCCCGGAACTTTTCCAAGTCCGGACAATTCTTGCATCTGCATTACTGCGAATCTGTTTGAGCTTGGCAGCTGACAATGGAGTGAAAACCGGAACTGGGTGTCGTTTCTTGTTTAATCTTGGATTGGTTTGTGTCGTTCGGAGGAGCTTTTTCTTGTATCCTTTTTGTGTGTGTGAGTAGTTCTTTTCCCCTCTTGCTCTATTTGAGTGACGGTTTCTCATACCATTTCTGTCGGTGCTTTTTTTTTTTGGACATTTACGGTCTGTAATTGTTTTATAATCTCCTTGATTCGGTCCACAATGTTTGATTTGGTAAAAAAAAAATTTTCGATTGCGGAGTTGGTGCTTTCTTATCAGTCTGCTAGTGTTGCTGCGCCAATTTTTCCATGCTGCGTGGTATCTCTAATTTTGGTCGATTTGAGTCACGGCTGAATCAGTCCTCTGAGGCTGTGACCAATTCTGAATTAGTGCTTGTGGTGAAAAGGGCGTTTGCATTTTCATCCTCTTGAACATATGCTTCTGGAGAGAAAAAGAAAAGAAACCCATGTTTCATCAGTTAATGTTTCTCTTAAATTCAGGAAATTCTGTCCCTAATCTGTGATAGATCTCTCAAGATTCTGCAATTTGCTTCAACTAACTGTTGTAAAATTCCATAGTAATCTGGGAAGTGCCCTTGTACGGACCGCTGTATTTTATAGCGCTGGTTGGACTTTTTGGAGCTGTTAACTTGAAATGTCGATAATGTAACTGTGCATCTACCATGGTGAATTTACATGTTATCTGGCAGCTAATTTTAAAGTGTTGATGTGCTCTTTTCAAATGCTCTACTTTGACAACTGAAATGGGAGGACTCAAAATAGGTTGGATCTCTTGTTTGTGCTTTTGAGTTTGTTGTTGTATACTCGAGGAGTTGCAAGGCACTCTAGATCTTAATACTAGGTGATACTTGATTTAGCCTTCACTACTCTGTTATAAAGCTCTCTCTCTCTCTCTCTCTAGTGATATGGTTCTTACTTTATGCTATTTTGACTACTAGAGTGCAACTTTCTCCGTCACAAATGGAACGCCGAAGCTGGCCCTGGAAGAGAAAGTCATCAGATAAGGCAGCTGCTGAGAAGGCAGCAGTTGAAAAGGCGGTAGCTATATTAGATACTGCTGGTGCTTCACTACCACCGCCTAAGTCCCAGAGTGATCAGGTTGGTCAACACACAAATATTCATTTCCCGTTCAGCCTCCCAAGTATTTAAAGTGCCAATTATTATTCAGTATTCTGCATTGCACCGCAGGCACTGCTCACGTCTTGTCTTGAATATAGTGCATTTATCTCATGTGTTTGAAACAAAAGCAGCTTTCCAATTGTTCCAGTAGTCACTGAAGGAACCACACTGCTAAATGGGAACTTAAACAGCCACTCTAAAGTTAAATATTCATGTCATTGTTGAAACTTCAGAGTTATATGGCTGCTGGTTCAGCTGGATAAATTTCTGTTAATTTTTTTGGTACTGAACATGAATATATGACATTCTTGCTCCTTGAATGGAAACATGGATAAATCTATCAGCATTTGGCTGACTTGAATTCCTACTGTTTACCAGCATTTTGAATGATATTGGGTCTTTCTACTAGGGTTGTGATTCAATTCAAGGGCTTATGTTCTCAGATGTTATCTCTCCAACAAAAGCACATTGTCAAAACAATCAAAAAGCCATTAAATTTTATGCCGTCTCATCATTATAGAATACCCTATACTGGAAAATGGGTATAGAAGCTCATTGACAAACATCTACTCCACTCATCATGTGTTTAATATCCTTCATCCTTCTCTTTGCCTTTCTGATCCCTTATTTTGAATTTCACGTGCTCCACCTTCAGTTATGATTGACTGGGTGAAGCTACCTCACTCTCTGCTGTGTAGTTTAACAAACCATTTTCTTGTTTTTTTGGTGCTTTCATCTAAACATTATTCTGTTTTGTTTTTGACAACAGGAGACCTACAAAAAACCAAATTATGTTCAAATCTCTGTCGAGTCATATACACATCTAAGTGGTTTAGAAGATCAAGTGAAATTTTATGAGGAACAAGTACAGACATTAGAGGACCATATTAAGGAATTAGATGACCATATTAAGGATTTAGATGAACAGCTCTCCACTGCTAATTCAGAGATAACAGCCAAGGATGACCTGGCAAAACAGCATGCTAAAGTTGCTGAAGATGCTGTCTCAGGTATTGTTTTTGATTTGTGTCAGTAGAGATAAACAATGATGCCATATTGATGGCGCTTAGATTGGGATCTCAATGGGGGTTGGCTGTTCATGTTCTAACTTTAAAATCTGATTTACAGGGTGGGAAAAGGCTGAGGCAGAAGCCCTGGCATTGAAAATTCATTTGGAATCTGTCACACTATCAAAACTCACTGCCGAAGACCGGGCATCACATCTAGATGGAGCTCTGAAGGAGTGCATGAGGCAAATAAGAAATCTTAAGGAAGATCATGAAAGGAATTTGCAGGAAGTTGTCCTCACCAAAACGAAGCAATGGGAAAACATTAAGCATGACCTTGAGGTGAAAATAGTGAATCTGGATCAGGAACTCCTCAAATCTGCTGCTGAGAATTCAGCAATTTCTAGGTCATTGCAAGAGCGCTCTAACATGCTCATTAGGATGAGTGAAGAGAAATCTCAGGCAGAGGCTGACATAGAGATGTTGAAGAGTAGTATTGAGTCATACAAGAGGGAAATAGGTACACTTAGATATGAAGTCCATGTAGTCTCAAAAGAGATCGAAATCCGCAACGAAGAAAAGAACCTGAGTATGAAGTCTGCAGAAGCAGCTAATAAGCATCATATGGAGGGTGTTAAAAAGATAGCTAAGCTAGAAGCAGAGTGCCAAAGGCTACGTGGCTTAGTGCGCAAGAGATTGCCTGGTCCGGCAGCACTTGCACAAATGAAGTTAGAGGTTGAGAGCTTAGGACGAGATTATGGAGAATCGCAGCTGAAGAGATCTCCTGTCAAGCCTTCTTCTCCTCATTATTCCCTTGGGTCGGAATTTTCTCTTGACAATGTGCAAAAGTTTCACAAAGAGAACGAATTCCTCACAGAGCGTTTGTTGGCTATGGAGGAGGAGATGAAGATGCTAAAAGAAGCTTTGGCTGCCCGTAATACCGAATTGCAGACTTCAAGGAACACGTGTGCTAAGATCACCAGCAAGCTTCAGATCCTAGAAACGCAACTCCAAAATACCAGTCAAGAAAGAAGTTCACCAAAATCTGCTGTTGTGGTCCCTGCTGGAGGTTCCTTTAGTCATAATGCAAGCAATCCACCTAGCCTGACATCGATGTCAGAAGATGGAAATGATGATGCAAGGAGCTGTGCTGACTCATGGGCAACAACGTCCGTTTCTGAGCTTTCCCAATTTAAGAAAGATAGGAAACCAGAACCAAACAAAGTTGATGATACAAGTCACTTAGAGCTCATGGATGATTTCTTGGAAATGGAGAAGCTGGCTAGTTTGTCAAACAATTCAAATGAAGCAGTCTCCTGTTCTGATAATTCTGACAAAAGGGCATTAAAGAATGTGGATAACGTTGCTGCATTGCAGATCCAGGAAAATTCAGATTCTGTGCAAACTCTAATTACTCCTGATGCATTACCATCTGTAAATAATGAAGTTTGTATGGATCAGATGCTGCTGATGAAGTTGCAATCAAGGATTTCCTCAATGTTTGAGTCTGTATCCAAAGAGAACAACGTGGAAATTTTTTTGAAGGATGTCAAAAAAGTAATGCTTGATGCATTTGCCACATTGCAGGAGCAAAGTGTGTCTCTAAAGAAATGCAGTTCTGATATGTCATGCTATACACAAGCCTGTTCTGAAGAAGCTGTCACTACCACTGAAAAGGATGCCAACCTGTCCAAAGACAGTGATCCAGCCGTGGAAGCTGTTCAAGTGATAACCCAGGACATGGCTGATGCTATGTCTCATACAAAAGAGTTTGTTCTTTTGCTACGCAAGGAGGCCCTGGCAGTCCATGATATATCTGGTGATGCTGATGTATTTGGCCAGAAAATTGAAGAGTTCCTTGTCACCTTTCAGAAAGTTTTACATGGGGAGACAAGTTTGGCGAGTTTTGTCCTTGACCTCTCTAGTGTATTGACAAAGGCAAGCGAGCTCAATTTTAACATCCTTGGCTACAAGGATCTTGGATCAGACATGAACAGCCCTGATTGCATAGACAAGGTCGCTCTACCCGAGAATAAGGCAGTTCAGCCTGATTCTTCTGGAGAGAATTATCAGAATAGATGTGGTAATGCTTCTGATACATCCTCTAACCCCGAAGTCCCTGATTGTGGCAATTTAGCTTCAGGATATGATGCTAATGCAACGCAACCCAAGGTCTCATTGGAAGAGTATGAGAACTTGAAATTAGAGAAAGAAAATATGGCGTCGGATTTATCCAGATATGGTCAAAATTTGGAGACAATAAAGACTCAGCTTCAGGAGACTGAGGAGCTGCTTGCAGAAGTTAAATCACAGTTGGCTTCAGCTCAAAAGTCAAATAGCTTAGCAGAAACACAGCTAAAATGTATGGCAGAGTCATACAGGTCACTAGAAATACGAGCACAAGGATTAGAAACTGAGGTAAACATTCTGAGAGCAAAAACAGAGAGTTTGAATGGCAAGCTTCAGGAAGAAAAAAGGAGTCGAGAGGATGCTTTGGCCAGATGTAAAGATCTTCAAGAGCAGTTACAGAGGTTAGCACTTCCCCTTAGAATCTCCTATTGTTGATTCTGTTTAGGCTTCTTGCTTTGCTAGTATCACTTGTGACCAGTTCCAGCATTAATGTGACTGCATGCTTCTTTTGGCAAATTTTTCCCTTCACTTTTATGCTCGTTTCAGTTTGGAAACTTCAGCGTATTGATGAAACAGCTGATTGAAAAGTTTTAATTGAAATGGAAGCAGGTTGGTGTGGCAGATAAAGTATTTGTTAAATCTTATGGCAAACTAAAGAAATTAAATCATTCATTTATCATAAAGTATGATAAAAATTACATTGTGTGGCGATGGAGGGATAGTGGCCCTGCCTGTCCTATTAGGTGTATCATTGAATAATCTACTAGGCTCTTTGTTTCAGTTTTGCTGAAGATCATTGTTTTCTCTTCAACAACTTTTAGTTCTGCTGCTGATAATTAAATGCTCTATTTTCCTCCAAAGCTGAGGGGCCAGTGTCCCTCAAATAGGATCTAAATGTTTGATAGCAGTGAGTGGGAACTCATACACTTCACTATGACCATCTTTAATGGTTAACTGTGTTTTCCTCTTATTATAGGGCTGAAAGTTGCTTAATCGAGAGCAGTGCTGACACTAAGACTAAACAGGTGAGGCTGCTTTCAATCAATTCAATTGTATGTCTCACGAATCATGTGGCCCTCGTATTAAGAATTCAAATATATTCCATATTGCTTTCTGGTAGCTTGAGCTCTAAGATGGTATCAAAGCTAGTGGTCCTGAGTTAGAATGTTTATTCTCCCCTTTTCACACATTTATGGGGTTTTTCCTGTATTATACAATTCAAGGTCAAAGGCCTTCATCATACTTGCGGCCTTTGCCTGAGGCTCTGTTAATTGTGGAATATATTTTCTGCTGGTCTCTAATAGCTTAAATCTTCAGGACAAATGTTTTGCAATCAATGTAAGAGCCTGAACAGTAGCTTTTGCAGGTTTAGTTGTCATTTAACTGGAGAAAGTTTTTCTCCCACCAATTTTTCCTAAGTTTATACCCAGCTTATTATTCAAAAATATTGTCTCATCTTATTGGTTTTTGCTATTGCTCCTTGACCTGTTGTGTTTTTTGACATTTGAAGAGAATAAGATGGGGTTTACTCATAAGGATAGAACTGCCTCGTCTGGTTCCATGTGGTTGAAGTGCACTTATTGGGATTTAGAATATCTAAGTGACTTCAAATTTCGGTTCTTTTGAAAGGTCTATCCATGTTATGCATAATGACCATTACCATGGGTGTATAAAGGCAGACATATAAAAGAGATGGAGGGCAAGTTCTTAAGGTTGGGTGAACTTCTTAGCAAAAATGTAGAGGAAAAACAACTATTCTCCAATTCTATATTCTTACTGTTCTTAGATTGAGGATTGTTGTCCTATCATGGTCCCATGGACGTCAAGTCAAGGAAGATGGCATAGCAAGCTGGGATTGAGATTTTTCTTTTCTTTTGGGGAAAGACGAAGGGAGAAATATATAGCAAAGATTGGGATGTTAATTGAGCTTATATCATCATTACCAGAACCTAAATGCCCCTGTCTGGATCAAGCTAGATCCCAGTTTCTTTGTCTTATTTTACTTTAAACATGTTAAAGATTTGAAGAGATTGATGATATGACCTAGGTGTAGAACTCAGAAATGTTCTAGGAGTGTGCGGCTAAGTCCCCATAAGAATGAGCCTGCAGAGTTAGTCTGAGTAGAAAGTGGTCAGTTGACTGTAGATTGACTTAAAATCTTCATGAAGCATTCGAATGCAATGCGACTGTAGGTGCTTACTTAGAATGCCTTTTCAAAAACTACTTCAACATATTTTTTATTCAGATGACTTTATGCCTTATCATTTCTTTTTTTGGTCATTTCCTCTATACCTTATTTAGTTCCTTCCAAAATTGTGTTATTTTCTAAATACGTACTGTTAGTGGTACATTTGCCAAAAGACAAAAAGGTTGAAGTATAGAACAATAAAATTTTACTAAAATAAATTGTCTTTTAACAAATTTAATAGATTTAGCTCAATGTATTTTGGATAAATCGTGATAAAATATACAATACTATAGTACTAAATAAATTGCATGGTTGTTCGATGGATGTTAACAATAATTGTGGAATAAACAAGCAATGGACTAAAATTTTGTGGCTGTGATTATTATTGTTATCATTAATATATTATCACCACCACCACCATTGCCGCCACTGCCATCATCATCAGGGTCTTTTTTTTTTATTTTTGGGTCAGAAGTTGTCATCATAGGGGGTCTTGTAAATGAGTGCATTTAGTCCACTTGTTCAACATACTTAGTGAGGAAATATTTGATTTTCAAATAATTGATTTTGCACATCAAGAAAATGATCAATGTATTAACAAGTGCGATATTTCCATGTTTGATTCTTTAACAAGTGCCCTGGAACTTTTTTACAAAATTTTTATTATTATTTTCTTTAGGTTTTACATCTAATATGGATTTGGATATATCTGACATGCCTGCATAAGAATAAGTAGCTAATGAACAAAATCCGAATTATTGGTCCCCTGATTCTTTGAATGACATGCTGTTCATGATTGTTGAGTGCAGAATTTAAAACTTTTTTATTCTCACAGGAGAAAGAATTATCAGCAGCAGCAGAGAAGCTAGCGGAGTGCCAAGAGACCATATTTCTTCTTGGCAAACAGTTGCAAGCTTTATGTCCCCAAACAGAGCTCCACACTGTGCCAACAGATGAATTCAGTCAAGAAGCTGAAGGAACTGTTAAGGAAGAACCAACAAGTACTAGCATGCGATTGCAAAGTGTCGATTGTGCTGAGGTGGACAGCGTCACTTCATATAATTTGCACAGAGAGAGTTCTGAATCTGCACTAGCCTTGTGTGATTCCCCAGGTAGCGCATCTGATGTGGAAGAAAACACTCTGCGATCTCCTGTCAATTCCAAGCATCCGAAACACAGAGCCACTTCATCAGGTTCCTTGTCTTCTTCTCCAACGCCGGAGAAGCAAATGAGGGGATTCAGCAGATTCTTCTCTGCGAAAGGCAAGAACGGCAACTAGGCTCGCTGTTTATGGACTTCCCTGTTTTTTATTGGTGGAAAAGGGAAATAAGATCGAACGGGGACCACAGATATTCTGTTATGTCAATATTGTAGTTCTGAAAAGTTCAACTAGTGGAGTTGAATCCTGCTAGCCTGTATCATTTTAATAGGTTGCTTTTGACTTACTGTATCTATTTGAGTTCGATTCTGATTAGTTAGTCTTCTTTGTTTTGATTGACAAAGTGTGACATGGTTTGCACCTATTTGATTGTTTGAATAGACGTGTGAAGTTGCACATCACTCGTATTTAGCACATTTGACTTGCATGTATCCTCATTCTGAGACTTTTTTGGTGCTGTTTGGGGCCTAGGGTGTGTACTTTATGATAGTCTCTCATAGCTACGTTTGGTATAGAGAATAAAACTATGGAGTATTATGAGATAATTGCACTTCTGTTTTCTTGTTTGGTCAGAAGTACAATTATCTCAGTACCTCCTTTGAGGCCCTTTCTACTAGAATTGCTTAGAAGATTCTCTTCTGCCCGGAGATATACTATTCTTTTGCCGAATTTATTTTGAAAGCAAAAAAATTCAATTTTTCATATTTAAAAATGGTAAATGAAATAAATGATTCTTTGACTTTGATTTAATGTGTAATGTGATTCATGAATTTTAAATTTGCTCGATGTAATCCTTAAACTTTAACTCAATATATAACTTCATTCCTAAATTTTAAATTGTTTAATATGATCTCTAGACTTTTGGCATATGTTCAACTTAGTTCTTGAATTGTATCAAAATACTCAATATTGAAGATAATATTGAATATTTTCTTACAATTTAAGGACTATATTGAAAATGTACCAAAAGTTTATGGATCAAATTTAATAAATTAAAAGTTTAGAATGATATTGCTCATTAAGTTAAAGTTTATGGATCACATTTCACATTTGGTTAAAGTTTAGTGAACATTTGAATCATTATCCCTTTTTTTTTTTTTTTTTTTTTTTTAAGTGGTACTTATGATTCTAATTTAGACCAAGGGAAGGTAGCTTTTGCTCAAAAGACACTTTTGTCTAAGAACCTATATTTTCCACACAAAAATGAAAAGAATGGACTCTCTTGCCTAGGTCATAAGGTGGGAAAATTGTTATATGATGACCAATTCAGTCTTAAGCATTTTAATTATATTAATTTAGTCTTACACTTTTTGACATTTTACCAATTTAGTCTTAAATTTCTCATCTATTTGATTTAGTTTAAGCCAATTAACGATTTGTCAATTTAGTCTTATACTTTTTAATGATTTGCTAATTTAGTCATTCCGATCAATTTTGGTAAGAAATCACTAATATAACTAGGGCTGATATGGACACCTTTTATAATTTTATGATTTTTTTTTTCATTTTCATTTTCCTTTTCTTTTTTCTCTTTTCCTATGTCAACCTCAAGCAAGGGCAGCCCTTGCTAGCCCAAGTGAGGGTGTCTCTTGCTTGAGGCCAGCAAGTTGCTAACCATCAATGTGGTTCGGCAATGGCCATTGGAAGGAAAAAGAACAAAAAAAGAAAAGAAAAAAGGAAAATTTAAATACATTACAAAAATTGTCCAACTTAGTGTTGATAGAATCATATAGAATGGCTAGCGTTGACTAGACCATTATATTAGTGATTTTCGGTTAAAATTGACAAAAAATACTAAATTGACAAATTGTTAAAAAGTTTATAATTGATTAACAAATCATCAAAATGTTTAGGGCTAGGCTAAATTGACATAATTAAAAGGCTTATTACTAAATTGGCTTTAGATTTAAATTAATACAATTAAAAGATTTATGATTGAATTGACTGCTATACAATTGGTTTGAGACTATTTGGATAAATTTCTAAACATAAAGTGGGTTAAGTTAGGACGAGAAATGACAAGGATTGATCCTTTGCGGGGAAGATCAAGTAGGCTCAAACGAAACGTGATGGTGATCATTTTACCGTCAATCTTCTTGCATCTCCTCATACTTCTCCTGTATAAATTCATAATCGAGAATTTTTATATATCAAAAAGATTTCCTTACTTTGGTTGGACCTTGATTTGGGCCGTGAGGTTCAACACGGCGGTCAAAATCACACACACCCATGATGTTAGTAAGAGGTCAAATCCCCGTCTTGGCTTTTTGGATGATCTTCTATGTTCAATCCACCTTGGGTCGAGCAACTCTGCAGATTTTGAAGGCCTCCGACGCTAGCCGTTGCCTTAATGTGGTGGCGGCGCTCCTTTTTCGCGTCATGACTCAATTCTCATTTTATCCTTTTGCTCTCTGATTTGCTGGAGGATGTCTGAAAGCCACACTTTTTACATTGATCAAGGACTAGATGTCCAACAAACTATAATGCAAATGGTTGCAGGATATTTCGAATTTAATGATCGCTGCTTCGGCAAAGATTGTCGCGCCCCTGCCTCCGTGTGGGGGATGGTCATTGACTAGGTATAGATAAAGGAAGCATTCAACCCCAAATGGGCTTGACTAAGGTCATTTTGTTCCATTTTTTTTTTATAGAGAAATGAATATGCCATACGTCATTTATAGCACCTTGAATCTTGGAACTGGGAGCCGCCAATCCATAGCACCCCTGATTCAGAGGACCTTCCCAAATCCTTGGTTTAATTTGGTTATCACACCTATTATGTAAATTTGAAAGCAAAAATGAGTTGTCACTAATCGATTTATCTAAGTTAGGGTGATTAGACACCTAGAATGTCTGTAGTTTCAGGGCAAATAAACTAACTAGATGGCATGTGCAAGGTAATTGGTCTAAGGTCTTGCTCGGTTCATATTTTGGCCTTGGGAAATATATGAGGTGTTTAATAAGTATTTTTGGAATCCCATTGGCCAAATGCTAGTATTTGAAAAGCCAAAAGCCCAGTAGGGGATTTCAACATTTTGGGAATGCTACCGTGAGGGTTAAATGACTTTTTTTATTTTTCTTTTCAATATTGCCCTCTCTGATAATTGTGTGTTCCATTTTTGCCCTCAAACCATTCTATTGATGTTCTTTTGTGCTCGCTGGTTCTTTGTTGAGGAAGGCATTGGTGATAAGCAGGACTGACAATGTTAGGTTCGAGCAGTGGACATTTGCATACTCTCTCCATAACCTTAGCAAGTCTCCTTGTCTTCAACGCCATGTTCTGCGGTTTCATCCCATCGTCAAGAATGCACCTTTCTATGAGATTCACTACAAGATCCTTTCTCATTTTTGGTTGAAAAACGAGATTCATTACAATTTTTTCCGCTTCTGGGCGTCAGTCTTTTTTCCATTAACAAAAGTTTTTTGGTGGTGATGACTTTAGAACAAAAGTTTCTGACCTCTGCATAGGCTGCCTCTCTGATTTTTGCTACCCAGCGTCAACCTGCCTCGTACCTTCCTTGTTTTGATTCTGCATCTTTTGGGACGCACCGCATTCTCATTGGCTCGACTCTCAAATCTTGAACTTGGACTGGATTTCTTAAAGAAGCAAGTAGCCAAGCTTTTGCGCTGTGGACGTGATGACACATTCAGCTATTTTACTCCGTCCACGGATAGTCTCTGATCGAGTAAAAGAAGCTAGTCTTTATTCTGTTAGGAAGGCAAGAGAACAGCTCTCGTGAGTGGGTTGTATCTCAACTGCTAGTTCTAGCATATTTTATATGCCTTCATGTTGCGCACATGTGTAACTTTGTCAAATTATGACTATCGAGATATAGAGACGGATCAATGGTTTCTTGTAGGGGACTGGACACACAAGCTGGGGATACGGCACTATCTCAGGATTGCAGTTGATTGACTTTTAAGATCAATCATTTCAGATCGAGCGATAGGACACACACATATTCTTAACGTCTCAAGAATAAATCCAGTCAAAGCTGATCCTATGAAAACATTCATATAGATAATTGGACAAATTAGGGACACGAAATCCCTATAACTATTACATGGTTGCTTTAGGGCATATAACTAACAACATCCAGCTATTTTGCTCTGCTAAAGGATAGTCATTTTGCTAGATTTACCTTGATGTGCTTTTTCTTTTAGGGCACACAAGCTGGATCTGCATGTTTTGTTAGTCAAATTTCTCCTTTCAACTGTGAATATCCTTGTTTAATCTGGCTGAAGGCATTGTGTTACCTTAAGTCCAATGCCTTCTATCCTCCTATTAATCTTACTTCTGTCATTCTACTCCAACCCTTCCAAGAAGACATATTTTGCTCCAGTTCTCTGATTTTAGTGTTGTTAGTTTGTTTCCAGCGATTAATTGAAGCAAGCTTTAACTCTGCACTGTAACTCACTGATTTTTCCTCTTCTCCCCCTACTGAGCTCCAGCTTATCAATCATCCTTGTGGTGGGAATTTAGTGTTCTTTTTGTTGGATTTTGGTCGGTGGTTCTTCCTCGCCAACGTATATGAAAATCTACTGGCGTCTCCGTTTGAACGGCAACTTCAAGGTGAAGAGCAGAGGAGTTTATCTGATGACCGATGATTTTTCTGCAGCTATCAGCTCTGCTATGCTTTATTTTGCATTTGCCGGAAGAAAGATAGAGATGGAGCAAGCACTGGCCCGTGCCTTTCAACTGGGGTTGCGCTACTGAAAAGGGCGTATGGGATGTTAAGATCTCTAGGATTCATTAGACCAAATTCTTTACGTGTGCACCTAGATAGCCTGACTTCTTCGACACTACTTTTTAGTCGACTCAGTTTTTTCCTAAATGGATTGTTTGCCAACGCTAATACGATTTTACGAGTTTAATGGGTTTCATATTGCGAGATCCCCGAACCTAAAATTTGAGAAGATCTTGGGAACTAAATGCCATGTAGCTAGCAAGCCTAATTTGTAAAATCCAAGATGCTGTATACACATCAATGCAAATTAAAACATCCAAGTAATGCACATGTTTACACATCGAACTTGGATTCTGCATGCACATCACATCATGAACTTTTGTCATTTGATGAGACACATCATTACACGATATGTTCTCCACTACAAAAATACTTCATCACACCATGTTGTCATATGACACTCCACAACATCATATAATATTATGTGACATGACATGACATATTATTACATGACTTATTTCCATTTGAGATGAGACAATAGGTCTTCCCATGACACGTCAACCAGATGATACACCTACATCAATGTATAAAACCAAAGTCCTATGGATCTATGCCAATATATAGAAATGGAAGTTACCACTCTAACCATATACGCGCTAGACGCCTCAGCGACCTACATCTTCGAGGTAATATCAGGCGTCTGAAGAAGATTTTTCTGAGTAAAGGTTGGATTTTCATGTCAAATTCATTAGCTGCTCAATACACTGTTAAGAAAAACTTCAGTGCACGTTTCATTCCTTCGCCAAAACCTCAACTTCAGGTAAGAATCCTTTTTGAATGATTGCTTGAAGCCCTCAAAAATTGCATCTTTTCTGTGAGCCCTTCGTCAGATTCTTCCAGATCCATCTCGAGCAAGTCTCAATAGCCCTCCTTAACAGCTTCTTACCTCGTTACTTTCTTGTGGGTTCGCGCTTGAATCTGTTTTCTCAAGTGTCCAAATATGTCAGATGCGACTGATGATTTTGGGCAAAAGGGTCCTCTTAAGATATTGTTTATCCTGGAGTCTTAAGAAAACCCTTTTGCCCAAAATCAGTTGTTTGCTCTCTGTAGGCTTTCCCTACTCTGACCTCATCTGGTGCTAGCTACTGATCCCAGAATAGTAGCAAGGACCTTAGAGAAGCAAACAATCCCTAATTTTTGTTGTCTTGAGAATTTTATCAAGAAAGCAATTGCATCTGTTTAAAAGTAGCTAGCAGAATTTCTCGAAGTTTCAAATCGTAAGATCTAAACAATATGCATCTATCCGATGAATCTTTAATATACTGAAGTACAAGCGAATTTATCGACTCACCACTAGCAGATATAGGATCCAATACCTACCCATTGATGCAATGGATCAATTATTTCTTGTCTTATTTATGAGGTGTTTCATACTTTGATGATTACATAGCAAGCAAAACTATTGTGTACTTTGCAATCCATTCATAAATGAAATAACATTTAGAGATTTGTCATTTTTTTAAGTGTAATCTGTATATTAATAAAATAAAGGGTACACATATTTAAAGAGATGGTAAAATTAACTCGAAATAATGATTTTTTTTTGCTGTGGAATATGGATTTTGCTCAAAATTTCATGCTGTATGATACTTCTTTTCATTTATAAATTTAGGTATTTTGTGACACAAGAATACTCATATTTCGCCTGAATTTTACGATTCAATTCTCGATTCTTGAAGCATTACGGGAAAATATGGCAAGATGATTGTGGCTTTATTCTGTCCTTTTATCGAGGTTCTGAATAGGAGTAATTCGTGTGAGGAAATTTTCTGTCGAGACTTGATTCTTCATTCATCTGACGACATCGTTTTTTTAAAATAAAAAGGAATCTCGTCGACAAGCTTGTTATCTGGTGTTTTCATTTCCTCCAGTTGTGTTCAAAAAAAGGTTTGATTGGGAGATACATTGATGGTTTACTTATGTATTGTAAGCTGGGCAAATGAGAGAGCAGTCCAGCCATATGCTCGCTCTTTCCAAGCAATGCCATTTCTTCTTTCGGTTATTGAAATGAAAACCAGATTTTTACCAGCGTCTGTAGAACCAGAATTAGTAGTCGGCCATGTAAGATGTTATGCAGAACCTGTCACACCCCAAAACCTACAGGGGGCAACATGGCCGTCCTTCCACCCGAAGAACGCAGCCTCAAACCATATCCAAAGTTCACTTCCAAGGTCCCCATTAATAGCACTCTTTAACTCACTAATTGCTAACCAAAGGACCTGAATAGAGGGGCGAGTAACCATAACATTATCTTCTAAGCAAATTGAGCAACTACTATGCATGTATATAAAGCAATACCAAACTTCATAATGCCAACTCAATATATAAAATACATATCGAATCATATAAGAGTTATTTCTTATCATCAAAGTTTTATACTAATGTGGAAAACTCATTTAAATCGTCATCAAAAGTCAAGTATCAATGGTTAAATCCATTAAATAATCTCCATCAAAAACACATATCAATGGTTTATCCATTGATTCATCTCATATCAACCACACGTCGATGGTCTATCCATTGATCAATCTTTTACTCAATAATTAACCATGGTCACGACATAATGCCTTATGACAAGGCAACCGAGATTCTCTCCTTGGCAAGGTCTCCACTTACAAAGCCAATGGTTGGGCCCAGAAGGATATTCCAAACCTGGTATGCATACCCAAAAACCCCTCACTGGGTTCACAGTCATATTGAGCATAAATAACCATTCTCTAATACTAGAAATCCAATCCAGCAATCAATATCTTAAACTAAACAAATAACATTTGCAGCATAGCCCATCATCCATTTCATATCTATTTCTCATATTATTATAAATCTTCCCATAAATCATTCGCAAAGTAATTTCATATATATTTATCCACTTACTTTGTATAATACGCTTTTCAAACATCCACAATCAACCAAAGAGTAGCAATTGTTCGATCAAAATGCTCTTCTAGATTCAATATATATACATATACACTTCAAGATATGATTTTTACAAAACCAAAAAAGATATAGTACCACTCACCTCATCGTCTATGACCAAACGATGAACGATACTCTTATTGTCAAACTCAAGGCCTTATCAAATAATCGATGAATGATATTAAAATCTAATAAAACTCTATTTCAACCATGAAACAACTAAATTACGCCTTAACTCTAACAAGAGGACTCCTACGCACTAACAAATTGCATAACCAAAGCGATTGTTCAAGCCGTTTGCAACATGGAGTTTAAGGGCAAAACTTAATTGCGCCTTTATTTTTTCCTCCGAACCCCAATTCGAACGTACTTATAGTCAAAAGAAAGCCTTTCAGACATACTACAAGAATCCCAACTTGACCGCCCCAAAATCAAGCCGAAAAAATGACAAAATATGGACCTAGTGTTGGATGTGTACTGTTCACTGCACGGGGAAATTTCGAAATTTTATTTCGGACAAACCACAAGCTCAAATCACGATCCGTAAAATCCTATGACTCCACAACACCATAAACTATGATTTCTATAAAATACGCGGCTCAACAACTCCAAAATCGGACTTCATTGCTTGATTTTCCAAAAATCCCGAATTTGAGCTCTAAACTCATAAATTACTTCAATTGGATGAACGAGGGGCTTAATGGAGTCGAGTCGGTTTGGCGAGACATCCATGACATGCACATGCCAAAACCCCTTTCTTTTCCCTTCTTCTCCTCCTCCTTCTTTTCTTTCTTTTCTTTCTGGTCGAGGGACCTCTTAGCATCTATTTAGCCGAGCCCTTGTTGGAGAAATCCTGCTAGAATATTTTGAAGCTGACAAAACGTTTCTATCAGTCTAGTCTGGATTATTACGTACTTTCGGTTTAGAGTCTCAAGACAAAACCGGACATCAAGACTCAAGACTCAAGACTTAAAGATATTCTCATTGATAGTTTTCTAATCCAAAGTGTCGAAAGGTTATCCGAACCTAAGTGTTTGGTTAAGGAGTTAGTCCTATTCTCCGGAGAAGATATCTTGGTCAAGTTAAGCTAACGGATTCTTTTATTTGAATTCAAGATCCGATGGTTGACAAAGTAATCTTGGAAAGTTCTATTCTTGGAAACCAAGATCCTGATTGTATGGGCGAACATGATTGATGGGCTATCGTCAAGTTCCTTTAATAGCTCGAATGATCTCCTTAATTGATTCCGTCCAACGGGTAGATTGGAGGAATTCCTTTGGTAAGTGCCAACGGGTATGATGGCATGAAGGAGTATAAAAGGAAGTCGTTCAAGTTATTTTAGTGTATGCTCGATAGACGAATTCCAGAGTCTGAAGTTCCTTGATATTCAACATTCATTCTGAGCAAAATTGTATACACAAAAGAGTGTTTATACTTAGTGATATCTTGAGCAAGTGTGGTAGATCATCTACACCATCGAATCAAGGAAGAACAACGCTGTAACACTTCTTTGTTCATAGTGGAATCCAGCCAATAGGTCACAAGGTAAGAGTGGACGTAGGCTTAAACTAAAGCCGAACCACTATAAACATTGTGTTCAATTCTCTTTTCCCTTCTCTCGCCTTTCGATTGCTGTTTATTTCCATCGATTGTCTAGTATTGTGTGATTTAAGTGAAAAATCGTTTTATACCTATTCACCCCCCTCTAGGTACTCGTTCTAGCTATATCAATTGGTATCAGAGCCTATGTACTCACTTTATTTGAAGTGTTTTACTTCGAGTAAAAGATCCATGGCTAGTATGTTAGCACCAGTGGGCTGGTGGAAGGGCAAAGCAATACCGCACCACCCTACTTTGATGGAAAGGATTACAACATCCGGAAGAACAAGATGAAAGCTTTTCTACGATCAAAGGATCCTCTAGAATGGGACGTTGTAGAAAAAGAATCATTCCTAAAGTTGCAGCTGTCTCAGAAAGAGGAAAAGAAGCTGTGGAAGCTAGCGGAATGTCTCAGGAAGAAATAACCAAGAGACAAACTCTTGATGCAAAAGCAATATATTCTTTATATTGTGCTTTGTCACCTACTGAATATAACAGAATATCTTCTTGTGATACAGCAAAAAAGAAGTCCGGGATAGGTTACATATCACCTATGAAGGAACCGATCGAGTGAAAGAGACCGAATCAATATTCTTCTCGGTCAATATGAAGCCTTCAAAATGAGATCTGGAGAATCAATAACTGACATGTTCAGTCGTTTTACAGAAATTGTGAATGGTCTTCAAAATCAAGGTCAACCAATTTCTGATCCCATGAAGGTTAACAACCTTTTGCGTGGACTCTCCAAGGACTGGAATCACATAAAGACTTTAATAAGAGAGACACAAAGAATCATGCCACTATCTGTCGATAAGCTGGTTGGAACTCTTCAGTCTTATGAAGTGGAACGAATAAACGAAGACGACGATCCAAAAGGTAAGAAATCCATTGCATAAAAATCAAATGATGATTCTCCGATGTTACGATTCTCAAGACGATATGAACGATGAGGAGCTTGCCCTCATGATAAGAAGATTCAGAAAGTTGAATAGAAAAGGAAGAAGATTCAACTCTAAGAGACAAGGCTTTCAAAGACAAATGACCAAGACTGTTGATGATGATGAAGCAAACGAAGATGTAGTTTGCTTTGAATGTAAGAAAAAGGGACACATCAGACCCAACTGTCCTCTTCTAAAGAAGAAGAAAGGAAAGGCTGAAAAGTCTCGAAAGGCTTTCAAAGCTGAAACCTGGAGTGATACAGAGTGTGAAGAAAGTGATGATGAATATGCCAACTTGTGTCTGATGGCGCAATCAGACTCAGACTCAAACTCTGAATCAGACTCAGACAACGAATTTGAAGTAAGTAATTTCAAAATTCCTGTCAAGGTTTCTAAGTATATTGATGAGCTGTGTTTAAGTCTTAAGACTTCTCTTAAAAAGATTTCTGAACTTAAAAGGGAAAACTCTGTTTTAAAACAGCAGGAAAATATTTTGAAAGAAAAAGTTAAATGTTTAGACATGAATGTTTCTACTCTTAAAGAAAATGAAGAAAATCTTTTGAAAGAAAATTCTCGTTTAAAAATTGACTCATCGAATATTTCAAAGAAATTTTCAATAGGGTCTCGAGAAACTTGAAAAAATTCTTTCAAAGGTGCAAAGACCTTGTTTCAATAAGTCTGGTTTAGGTATGACAGCAGAAACTATTCCCTTAATTGATTTTCCTAAAGTAAAAGAAAGAATTAAGCAAAGACCTTCAAAGGAAGCTTATAAAAATCATTTCAAAAAGGTTTTTGTAAAGCCCGTAGGTCGAGATGCTCTCGTGTTTCTAAGTGCAAAAGTCCAGATCATTTTGAAAAAGAATGTCCTATGGTTTAGAAACCCGTTAAGAAAACTTGGGCTAATACTTTTATCTTACTAACACAAAAGGACCCAAGAAAATGTGGGTACCAAAGAAAGCTTGAGATTCTTCTTTGAATGCGGGTATCTATCAAGAGAAAGGTAAAGTGGTATCCGGACAAAGGATGTTCAAGACATATGACAGGGAGACTCAAAATGCTTTATAAAGCTTGTTCAAGTAAATGGTGGAAAAGTCTCATTTGGAGGAAATAGCAAAGGAAGAATTGTGGGTTTTGGAACTGTGAAAATTGGAAATTCACAATAAGTAATGTTTCTCTAGTGGAAGGACTCAATTACAATATTCTCAAAGATCGATCAACTATGTGATACGGTTTTAAGATCTTCTTTCAAGAAGGAATATGTTCTCGGAACCAAAAAGACTCTACTCATCTTTCTTGGGTAGAAGGCATGGAAATATCTATCTCCCGGATGTGAAACCGGAAGAATCGCAATGCTTGATTTCAATTCAAGACGAAGCAAGTCTCAGGCACGAAAGCTTGGGCATATTAATATGAAGCAATTAGCCAAAATCACATCAAAGCAGCTTGTTTGTGGTCTACCCAAATTGCCTTATCAAAAGACTGATCCAGTGTACTCCATGTATTCGGGGAAAGGTGTAAGAAATTCATATAAGTCTATAAATCATGTCTCAACTAATCATGTACTGCAGCTTACTACATATGGATCTCTTCGGACCAACCAAACCCAGTATTGGAGGTAAAAAATATTGCTTAGTAATTGTGGATGATTACTCTCGCTTTACTTGGGTATTTTTCTTAGCAAGTAAATCCGAAACCTTTTCGTATTTTGAAAAATTTGCTAAAAAGGTTCAAAATGAAAAGGGATGTGTTATTTCAAGCATAAGAACAGATCATGGTGGTGAATTTGAAAATCAAGATTTTACAAAATTCTCGTGATGAATCTGGGCTTTAAGCATATGTTCTCTTCTCCATATACTCCTCAAAGAAAATGGAGTTGTGGAAAGGAAGAATAGATCTCTTCAAGAAATGGCAAGAACTCTTTTAATTGAAAGCAAAATTTCTTCTCGATTTTGGGCTGAAGCTGTTTCAATAACTTGCTATATCATTAATAGAGTCTTTTTAAGACCTATTCTAAAGAAAACCCCCTATGAGTTATTCAAAGGTAAGAAGCCTATTGTTTCATACTTTCATGTGTTCGGTTGCAAATGCTTTATATTGAAAAATGCAAAAGATTATGTTGATAAGTTTGAAGAAAGATCAGATGAAGGCATATTCCTTGGATATTCTTCATCAAGCAAAGCCTACAGAGTCTATAACAAGAAGAGTCAAACTGTGGAGGAGTCAATGAATGTCAAATTTCAAGACTCAGTACAAGATGAATCCAATCAGACTCATCATGAAGAGTCTGATCTTGCTCCAACCTCTCCAAAGTCTTCAACACAAGAGGCGTCACGATTCAGAAGACCAAAGATCAAGCCATTTGTGAAGATTCGGCAAAGAAAGGGATCATTAGCCGATAAATTAACCAGAACTGGAAGCATAAGTCCAGTCATCCCAAAGATCTAATTATTGGCGAACTTAATGAAGGAATTCGCACCGCATCCAAAAGGCGTGAAGAGTCTAGTGCCGTAGCTCTCATTTCTGAAATTGAACCAAAAAGCATAGAAGAAGCTTTGTCTAATGAAAGTTGGATTGAAGATATGCAAGGTGAGCTCAGACAGTTTAAAATTAATGATGTCTGGGAATTGACATCTAAACCAAAAGGTAAAACTGTTATTGGAGCCAAATGGGTGTTCAGAAACAAGATGAATGAGAAAGGAAAAGTCGTACGAAACAAGGCCAGACTCGTAGCCAAAGGATATACGCAAGAAGAAGGGATAGACTATGATGAGACTTACGCACCGAGCAAGGTTAGAGGCTATTCGATTATTGCTTGCTTTTGCTTGTTATAAAGATTTCAGGTTATTCCAAATGGACGTCAAAAGTGTCTTCCTGAATGGATTTATCCATGAGGAACTCTATGTGGAATAACCACCTGGGTTTGAAGACCCAAAGAAGCCAGACTCAGTCTTCAGATTGAAAAAGGCCTTGTATGGTTTAAAGCAAGCACCTCGAGCGTGGTACCTACGCACTCGGTAAGTTTTTAATACGAATGGATTTGTTAAAGGTAAAGTTGATACTACTTTATTTATCAAAAAAGAAAACAAAAGCTTTTTACTTGTTCAAATATATGTGGATGATATTATTTTTGGATCATCTAATGAAAGTCTGTGCAAGAAATTTTCTAAGTCTATGCAGGATGAGTTTGAAATGAGTATGATGGGAGAGTTAACATTCTTTCTTGGACTTCAAATAAAACAATTGAAGGAAGGAACTTTCATTTATCAAGAAAAATATGCTAATGATCTTGTCAAAAGATTTGGGCTTGAAAAGTGCAAAAGACCGACATACCAATGTCTTGTTCCTTTAAGATAGACAAAGATGAAGAAGGGAAGAAAGTTGATAAAAAATTATACGGGAGTATCATCGGTTCACTTCTTTATCTTACCGTTTCTAGACCCGACATTTTGTTAAGTGTTTGCATCTCGTGCTAGGTTTCAATCGGACCCTAGAGAATCTCATCTCAGTGCTGCGAAACGTATTATTAAATACGTTGCTTCATCTTCAAGCATTGGTCTCTAGTATCCTAAGAAGGGAGACTTTAATCTTTTGGGATATTTAGACGCAGATCTAGCAGGTTGCAGAGTTGATAGAAAGAGTACTTCAGGTACGTGCCAGTTGCTTGGAAACATGACAGTATCTTGGTTTTCAAGGAAGCAGAGTACTGTGGCTCTTTCAACAACAGAAGCAGAGTATGTAGCTCTTGGCAGCTGCTGTTCGCAAATTCTGTGGATTAAGCAACAGCTACAAGACTTCGGAATTGAAGACTCATGCACGAAATCGATGCGACAAAGACACCCGGTGCAATAAATCTCACTAAAAATCCAATTCTTCACTCAAGAGCAAAGCATATAGAGATTCGACATCACTTCATCGTAGATCATGTTCAAAATGGAGAAATCTCGATTCAATTTGTTGATTCAAAGAGTCAATCGGTGGATATATTCACAAAGCCTTTGGAGAAAAATCAATTCGATTTTATCCGCTCCAGACTCAACATTTTGAAGCTTGAGGAAGTTAAAGTCTAGAGACTCTCAGACTCAGACTCAGACTCATGGTTATAAACTGTAAGTTGTTATTTTATTCTGTCTCGAAAAGGTATGATTATTTAACTAATTTATAATTACCGAGAAAAAAGGAATCGTGTCTTTTCAAAAATATAACTTCTATTAAAATTGGCAGTTATTGATTTTAAAAGAATTCGTCGGTTCACTTTCCTTCATACCATTGGTTTTTCCTTTTTGAAACAGAGTTATATATATACGTTTTTCTTCTCTCTATTTTCTAAATCCTCGAAAAGCATTCTTCTCTCAATCTCGTTTCCATTTTGTGTTCAAACTCGAGAAAGTTGTCATCTTTTCTTGGGAAAGCGATTAAAGAAGTCTCTCAGTGTCAAAGAAAGATGTCTTCTTCAAGGAAGTCCTCAAGAATTGCAAGCGGGGACCACAAAGAGCAAGAGAGGGTCCTACCCATGTTGATCTCACCGAAGAAGATGAGTTATCGAGTCAGCAACAGAGCCCGATTCACTCTCCAACACGTGACTCTTCTCCATCTACCCCACAAAGTGCGGGTCACCATCGAGAGGAAGAGATAATCGAGGATGCAGAGCCTGTAAGAATACAAAAACCCTCTTTTATCTATAAACTCTATCGTGCTTTGAAAAGCATAGGAACTCCGTTGAACCACGTGAATGATTTTCTTAAAAGTAAGAACTATGGGAATGAGTATCTTTTTCTGCGACAAATGGAGGAGTTGGGAATTGCTCCTAGAGGAAGGGCTGAGGAAGCACTTGCAAGTATTCCAAGTGATCCTCGTATGGCTGGACAGAATCCTACTGATGGAAATGACGATGATAAAATGTTCAATGATTTTCAACCGAGGTTGGGTGTTGCTGCAAAGGTGAAAGGGAAGAGGATGGATTTGTTTAAATCCAAAGAACAGGAAAATTTGTTTTTCAGGCTGTTGAAGAGAGGGGTGATAAACCCTAGAAGCGTTGATTTTGATTTTCTGGATGCTATTCATGTGAACTTAAGGGAGAAGTTTGATCTACTGCAACTTGAGCAATTTTGCTCTGACACTACTGAAGGATATGCTCAATTGACTGCATATTTCTATTCGAATCTTAGCTTTTTAGATGCGTATAGAATGTCCTTTAGTGTCCGAGACCAAGATTATATAGTAGATGTGGACATGTTGGCTGATATCATTGGAGTAGAGAGAGGATCATATCAACCGATTAAAGTTTCCATTGCTCGTCTTATGGTGGATCTTGTCAAAGGCAACAGTATAGAAGGGAAAATTGTCTACACGAGAATGCGTGCCATCAACATTTTGCTGCACAAAATTGTCATCAATTGTCTTAGGCCAAAATCAACATCCAAGACAGATGTGTCAAATTCGGAGGCAAAATTGATGTATGCAATCATCAAAGGGAAAAAAATTCTCTCTTCCTCACATCATTCTCTTTCACATGTATAGAGCAATGGTGAAGGACAATGGACAATTGCCTTATGCAAGTCTTGTGACCAAGATCTTCAGACACTTGAACATTGAGCCCCCACAATCTCTGTGTGTTCGACCATGCGATAAAATGGTGGTGGGTCTGCGAATGGTGACAAAAATGCGTCTGAAAGAGCTTGACAAGGCAATGGAGCGTTCAAAGTGAAAACTCCAAGTACCTTCGGCATCCAAAAGGAAAGGAAAGGAGCAAATCAGTCCACCATCCAAAAAGCAAAAGGAGAGTATCTTGGTGGATGAAGAAGAAGAAGAGGAAGATTGCACTATTTCTGCATTGATAAGAAGAAGACGTTCTGTATCTGAATCAACGGAACGTCAGGAGAAGGAAAAAGAAGCAGAGGAAAAACAGAGAGAAGAAGAGAGACAAGAAAAGGCCAGAGAAGAAGAGAAAGAAAGAGCAGAGCAAGAAGAGAAAGAGAGAGAAGAGACGAGAAAGAAGAAGCGAGAAAAGAAGCCGAAGAAAAGAAGAAGAGGCAGCCAAAGAAAAGTCTGCGAGATGAAGATGAAGATTTTCAAGACGCTGCAGAGATTGACCCTCATTCTTTCCCATCCGAGGCTTTAGAAACGGGGGGAGAAGCATTAGAAACGGGGGAGGAGTTGAGCACGGAAGACTACATCTATTCCTTGTGAAGATGTGAGTCGCTCTAAAGCAAATCCAGAAGATTTTCAGGCTTCTCAAATGCCTGGAGAAGGACATGATACATCAACATTGAAACTGCGCGATTACACAGAAGATCCATCGTCTGCGTTTACTCCATCATATCGAGCAAATGTCAGTACACAGACGGATAATTCAGCAGATTTTCGTCGCATACTTGATATCCTTCTGGAAATGCGTAGTCAAATCTATGCTTTGGATTGTGAAATTCAAGTCCTGAAGAATGCTGGGAAAGCATCTTCTGTTTCCTTGCAGGATCAGATCAAAGAACTCTCTTTTCAAATTCAAGCCAATGCCTAAGGAAAAGAGGTAGCTCAACTAAGGGAAGACTTGAAGAGGCTGGAAGGAATCGTTCAGTCCATGGGAGATTTTCAGATAGTTCGCATTCCCAAGCAGAATTGATTACTTTCTCGCCTTTTTAATGATGACAAAAAGGGGGAGAAATTGCCAGCTTTGAACTCTGAACTTTGAACCTTTTGAACTCTGAACTTTAAATTCTATTTCTTTTATGTGTTTATATTTTTGGTTTTGATTTGGGTGTGAGCTTGAACTTGAACTTGGTCTGATTTAAGTGTGGATTTTGATATCTGAATGCTTGCAGTTACATCAAGTATTGTTATATGGTTTTACTTGTGAAGGATTAACCAATTTTTCTGTGGATGCGGAGTCTGGTTGTTTTTTTTTTTATGAGATAGCCATATTACTTGAGTAATATTTTGCAGGTCAAAGTTGTTCAAATCTACAAGAAAGTTTTGTCACCATCAAAAAGGGGAGATTGTTGGAGAAATCCCGCTAGAATATTTTGAAGCTGACAAAACGTTTCTATTAGTCTAGTTTGGATTATTACGTACTTTTGGTTTAGAGTCCGAAGACAGTCGGACATCAAGACTCAAGACTCAAGACTCAAAACTCAAGACTTAAAGATATTCTCATTGACAGCTTTTCTAATCCAAAGGTCGAAAGGCTATCCGAACCTAAGTGTTTGGTTAAGGAGTTAGTCCTATTCTCCGGAGAAGATATCTTGGTCAAGTTAAGCTAACGGATTCTTTTATTTGAATTCAAGATCCGATGGTTGACGAAGTAATCTTGGAAAGTTCTATTCTTGGAAACCAAGATCCTGATTGTATGGGCGAACGGGATTGATGGGCTATCGTCAAGTTCCTTTAATAGCTCGAATGATCTCCTTAATTGATTCCGTCCAACGGGTAGATTGGAGGAATTCCTTTGGTAAGTGTCAACGGGTATGATGGCATGAAGGAGTATAAAAGGAAGTCGTTCAAGTTATTTTAGTGTATGCTTGATAGACGAATTCCAGAGTCTGAAGTTCCTTAATATTCAGTCGATTCATTCTGAGCAAAATTGTATACACAAAAGAGTGTCTATACTTAGTGGTATCTTGAGCAAGTGTGGTAGATCATCTACACCACCGAATCAAGGAAGAACAACGCTGTAACACTTCTTTGTTCATAGTGGAATCCAGCCAATAATAGGCTGTCGGTGCGTAAGAGTGGACGTAGGCTTAAACTAAAGCCGAACCACTATAAACATTGTGTTCAATTCTCTTTTCCCTTCTCTCGCCTCTTTCGATTGCTTTTTATTTCCATCGATTGTCTAGTATTGTGTGATTTAAGTGAAAAATCGTTTTATACCTATTCACCCCCCTCTAGGTACTCGTTCTAGCTATATCAGCCCTCTCCCTCTCCTTTTTGCTTAATTGACTTTTCAACTTCTTTTTCTTTTTTCTTTTTCCGACCAATTTTTTTTTTCTTCTTTTCCTCTTTTCTTCTGCCTGACCTTCTGATTGAACGTGGGCTTTCTTTTCCTTTTATCTCTTCTCCTTTTTGTTTTCTTTTTTCTTTCTTTAATTAAAGTGGGTCCCACCACCTTTTCTTTGACCTAATAAAAATCTCAAATATTACGGAACCTCCTGCTAAATTATTTGGATTTCTGTCACTATCACTAAAATGCATGTTACAAACGCTTCTGCTATAGGATGATTATATAGTACATTTAGTGTGATTGTCAGAACTTGGTGTTGCCGTCTACCTCATGGCTTAAGATTTTGTGGATGTTGAAGGAAGATGTTCCATCTCGGGTGCACTTAAATTTGTCATTGGTAGTTTTTTTCGGTACGTTAGATATTTACTTTGCTGTTTATTTTACTGTATGCTGAGTGCTTGTGGAGTTGCCTCGATGAATTTGTTATTCTTTTGTTGGTGATGATGGATGTATTGCTTTTTGGAATCCAATCCTTAGCAAGTGTACTGGATTACTGATGATAAAATGTTATAAAGCAAACTGAGTTTGTCAAGGATTCCTTTAGGATTTGAGTTCTCTCCATATCAAGCTTTCATTCTCTTCCGAATGCCCAATGTACATCGAGTAATTGGGAGCAGTCTGTTGTCTTTTAACCATTTCATTGATAGGACACATAAGCTAGGTTCGATAGTTGGTGCACATCAAGGTTTGCCTTTTTCATTGCGTAGAGAAATCAATGGTTACCTTGATGTACTTTTGAACTAAATCTATCTGATCTAAATATGTTTTGTTCCCTGAATTTCTAGTTTCAGCTACGAATATCTTTGTCCAATTTGGCTGAAGGCACTATTATCACAAGTCAAATTGCCTTCTCTTCTCTTATTAATCTTACTTTTGTTATTCTACTCCATTACTTGAAAGAAAGACTTTTTCTGCTTCAGTACTCTGATTTTAGTGTTGTTACCATTGTTTCCTGCTTAACTGAAGCAAGCTTAGACTCTGCACCCTGTAGTTATAAGGTCGCTAATTCTTTTTTTCCCCTAGCTGAGCTCCAACTTATCAATAAATATTGTAGTTACTTGAATTTTCCCATACTAGATGCATTGGTTGCTCCTTTTTCCTTTTTATCTTGTCAATTTTTGGTGGGAATAAATTGTTCCTTCTTACCGATGTATATGAGGATCTATGCTTCTCTGTTTGGATGGGGATTTTGATGTGAGGAGCAGAGGAGTTTATAACATGAGCAATGCTTTGTCTGCAATGATCAGCTTTGCTGTGCTTGGTTTGCAATCTGCAGAACAAGATGGGAAGGACCGATCACTTCTTGTACCTTTTTAGGATATTGCAGAAATTTTGTTGGAGAAATTGTGAGCGCCTCATAGGAGGAGAAGCTCTGTGATTCAGTCGAATCTGTATACAGCATGACTTTTTGAGTTTCCTGAAAATGCAGATCGATAAGGGTACTGTTGAAAGTGATTCGGTACTGCTTTCCCTACTAATGGTTTCTTGCTTACTAGTTTATTTTATCCCATGCCTTACAGGTTTAATATCCTAAAAGCATGAGTTCAATTATTTCTGATTTTGAGGCTCAATAAGTCAATCAGCAAGTTATGTTGCACATGTATGCATCACGAAGTGTTGAAACAGTAATAACATCGTGGCTCCAAATTCTAATTTGAAGGCTTGGAAATTAGAATCTTGTAAAGCAGAGCATTCTTTAAAATCTGGAGTGAAATGTCTGTTCCAATCCTCATAAGCAAAATATCTGCTTTTCAGGGCAGGAATGATGCTTTCAAGCAAAGATAGACAGTACCGTCAATTCTATTATTTGAGAGTCGGAAACACATCACTCATTGAACTTGCTTCTTTGTTAGATTTTGCTCTTTACGAGAGATAGTTATTCGATTGGAACCTTGAATGGGCAGGCTTAATAAACTGTTGGAGAAGTTCAGTGGATAGTAGAATTACTTCACTTGATGATGGCTATTCAAACTATTTACTGACTGGTGGGCTTTTATCTTTTAATGGTTATGAGGTGTCACTGTTACCTTTCAGTACTTATATATATATGAAGATGATAGTGCTGAAGCGACAGTACTATATATAGTACTCTGTTTACTTGTATTTTTCTCGCTGTTGGCATTACGATAGAAGTTATCAGATCCTTTGGTCATAATAATATTCATTTTTGTATGATTGGAACGACGAAATAACAGCAGGACAGGACATGCTACTATCTTCCGGAGAGGTCACGAACATTAATCTTTCTAAGAAATGAGAAATAAGGCAACTCAGGCAAAGTTGGACCAAGTTGCAAGAATGCGGGCATTTCGAGCAGGTACTTTGATCAGTTGCCCAGATTAAGTGCTTGGGAAAGCTCGAGGACCTGGAGATTTTTGGGACCTAGTAGATTGGCTGCAGGAAGTGACCTGTGTATCTATCTATTATGGAAAAGGTCGAGATTCAAATGCACAAGATTTCCAAGCGCTTTGGGGATCCGTCCTGAGAGGATACAACAAAATGAAGACATTAATAATCTTATTCTCGTAGAGTCGGTTCTCTTCTCCATCAATGACTGATCTCTTAGCATTGCCGACGCCACCTGGTGGGTGGTGGAACAAGAATCAGCTCATTCCAAGACTGGTTAACTAATGATGTTACCCATGAAAACAGAAGCAAAATGCCGAGTAGACGATTTATTGAATGCCGGTTCCATCAAAAAGTACATCAAATGCATTAGTGAGTTTTCTCCTAAGCAATCTGAACCCTGCAATTAAAGTACATTTAAGATCGCATGTATGACAAACATTAGCGTCATTCATTCCAAGGATGTGATTTGGTACTAGTTCAACCTCCAAATCACTCCTCGGGCTTAATTTATGCCTACTCTCTCATAGTAGCCTCATACACTACCGCAACCAACCAAGAATGACTTTCCTTAACTTGCCTATAATAAAACAAGAACATGACAAATGACATAGAAGGCCAGTCACACTTTTCATCATCATCAGGGGAACTATTCCAATGCAATCATACTGCATTCCAGTTACTTCCCGTAAGTGGAGGTTGATCTCATCGTGTATTCTGCCACCAGCAGCGCAAAGGACGATGACTTGTTGTCCAGTAATCTCTTTGGAGAATCATATTCTTCCACCAGCCCTGCACAGGGGATCAAGAGAGCTCGTATCATTTCACTTAAGAAAAGATTAATGCAGAATGCAACAGCAAGAGCTAGGAGAAATCTTTAAAAGATACTGACCATGATCTAAAACAAGAACCATGTCACTATCAAGAACAGAAGTGATACGGTGTGCAATAGTTATAACTGTACAGTCAGCAAAGTGTTGCCTCAGAGTTTGCTGTATCAGATTATCAGTAGCTGTGTCGACGGATGCGGTAGCTTCATCAAGCACTAGGACCTTGCTTTTCTTGAGCAGCACGCGCCCAAGACACACGAGCTGCCTCTGACCCATGCTCCAGTTCTCTCCATTCTCAATAACTGCATAGTAACAAATATAGATAACAGCTATGAAAAAGAGAGGGTGAAAAGGTTATCAAAGATATTGTTTTGTGTTTTTGGAAACATCAAACTTATGTTTTAGTGCTTTTCATGCCTGTCCAAAAATCTTGAGATAATGTGAAGATTGATTAATGTACAATGTAAAGGATATTGCAAACTACATGATCAGTTAAACTTCCAGGACATATATTAAAATGCCTCTTCATATAAGTGCATCTAGGAGAACCACAAAAGAGCAGTCACAGGAGGAAAAGGGAATAAAATTTACCAGCAGAATCTAATTTTCCTTCCTTCTTCTGGACCTCTCCTCTGCAAGTTGGCACTTATGCAGGGCCTAAAATTTGCAGAAACCTCGTTAACCGACATCATCGATAAATATGCCTCTTATGTTATTTTAACTTGTGCAAGGAAATGAACAAACCTCCCAAATCTGCTCATCTGTGTACTCCTCCAGAGGGTCCAAGTTGCTTCTTATGGTCCCTTCAAACATGGTTGGGTCCTGAGGGATTATGCTCAGTCTAGACCTCAAATCGTGCAGTCCAATCAAGGAAATATTAACATTGTCGATCATGATTTGACCAGCTGCAGGTTCCACAATCCTGAAGAGTGCTTGTATAAGGGTTGATTTACCACTTCCAGTTCTCCCCACGATCCCAGTTTTCATTCCACCAGGAAAAGTGCATGTAATTCCCCGCAGAACAAGGGGTAAGTGTGAAGCATATCTGACCTACGTTCCGCATGGTTGTCACAAAAATAGGTCAATTGCGAATTGTAAAAGCTGTAATATGAGATGATACAGAAGCTTCATGTACCTGCAGACGGCAAATGTTGATCTCTCCGTGTGATGGCCAAGAGATTGACGGGTGATTTTCCTCTAATATAAGAGGGGGCTCGCTCGGAATGCTGGTGTACTGCAGTATCCTCTCAACTGATATGATTCTGTTCTCCATAGTGCAGAGATTCCAAATCACCCAAGCTTGTAACATGTTTAGGTTAAGCCCATAGGTCACGGCCAACCCCGCAATGGCTTCAGACATCAGGAAAGAAGCAATTTAAATGTTAAAAGTTCCAGAAACAATTAAATAGATACAACGGCATTTGAAAATCTAAAAGAAAGTTTTACCTGGATCGATAAATCCCTCAGGAACAGAGACTAGGAAAATCAAAGAAAAGCCAAAAGTAATCAAGGATAGCATGTCTAGGCGAAAACACAACCATTCCATTGCCCCAGCAATATGAAACTTGGGCCGCGAGTATCCATCGGCAAGTTTCATATTTGTATCTTGGAACCGTGATTCTTGATCAAAGCTTCTAATAGTGGTGGCTCCTGAAATTGTCTCAGCAAAGTGCTGTATTACTGGAGCTTTGCACACCCCAACCAACCTTGACAATTCTCGTGCAGAAGATATGTAATATTGCTGTGGATGCGAAAAATAATTCAGTCAGTGTATATTTTCGCAAATTCAAAAGTATCTACACAGACCCAATGTATACAGATACTTGTTCAAGCTCACGATGTGCCAACAGTTTGTCACTCATGAGAAAAAAAGTGAAGGACTTTGACGAACAAGCACACAATTTCAAGGCTTTTATGAGAAGACAGTTGGGATGGAAGTGTCACCATTTCACTCCTTCCATGAGTGAGGAAACAAAATAACTAGTGAAATACATCTTAAACCAGAAAATCCTACTGAAAAGAAAGAAAGCCAAGTCCTCTTTGCTCTTCTTGACAGTTAGAAAAGATCGGAAAAGCTCGGATGATTACCTGATACCACACACAGATTGCAATGACAGGGATAAAAATTATGAAAACCTGCCATGCAACCTGAGACATCACAGCGATAATTCCAAGGAGCTGGATCATCGAGAAAGCAAATGCTGCAACTAAATATTGCATGTTTGTATCCACGGCACTCTGGTCTGTAGAAGCCTACAAAAGCAAAGAAAAGACGCCATAATAGATGCAGTTGCGCATGGATAATCGTAGTCAACACAAACGAAAATACAAGCGATTGGATATAAGACAGACCTCTGCAAGCTTAAATCGAAGAAATACATACCCCTGTAACAATATCATAACGAGCATCTTATACATACCCTATTGAGGATTCTTCCGCTTGGAGTAGAATCAAAGAAGGACATTGGGGCACGGAAAATACAAAAGTGCATCCTATTGAAGAGCTCGGTTGCTGTCTTGAACCCAGCAGCTGCAAGAGCAGTAGATCTTGCAAGAACACATAGAGAACTGCCAGCAGCCAAAGCTACATAGACCGCTATTAGAGTTGATCCTGTAACGGCAGGTTTGACATCCTTGGACACTGGAGTCGCCCAGGCCATCCAATAATTACTTCCTATTTGAAGAAGCTGAAAAAGAATATGTGCCAGCAATATGACAGGCACAAGAGCTCCTCCATATGCCATTGTGATGTATTTCCAGTACACTGTAAATCCGACTCTACCTTTCTCTCTTTCTTCTTCTTGAACAAGCTGCCCTTTGGTCCCAACATCGCTGATGACTTCACCTTTCTGAGAAGCTTTGCTTTCGTCCTCCTCGGCAATCTTCCCATTAGGATCCACACTGCCACTTTGAACATTGCTACTAGATCCTCCACTTGCCGGTGTGTCTTGTATGGAATCTACCTCTGACAAGGCTTTCTCATGTGCACCTACAAGTTCCATGAAATTTGTCCCTACATGAAGTATATCGTTGTATTTTCCTGCTTCCGTAATCCTTCCATCCTTCATAACCTGATGAAAAATAAGAACAATGCCTTGTGTCGTGACTCTACAACTAGAATGAATGAAAAACAGGTTCTGTAATTTGTGAATTGCTCACCAGTATGAAATCAGCTGCGGGCAAGAATTCCACTTGATGGGTTACGTAAATCACAGTTTTGGTACGTAAAAGGCCCAACAAGCATTCCTATCAAATACAAATTCAATAAGTAGTCAATTCCCAAAGCACAAACACAATGCACGCAGCAATGAAACAAAGTTTGGCAAATCTCGCCAGAGAGAGTGAGGAGGGAGGCCCTTAAAAGAACTTCCCTGCCTCCAAGAACCAAAAAGAAAAAAAATTAGCCCATCTACAAATATGTGCTTCTATGAGTGTGAGGCTGCATGCGTATTGCAATTCTACCAAGTGCCAACAACTCGGAATTAGCAGGTACATGCAGGTTACCTTAAAGAGATGAGATCCTGTATGAGCATCCACAGCACTAAAAGGGTCGTCGAATAAGTAAATGTCCGCATCTTGGTAGACCGCACGAGCAATCTGAATTCTTTGCTTTTGTCCACCACTCAGATTTATTCCTCTCTCTCCAATGACTGTTTGATCGCCGTGTGATAGAATTTCCAAATCCTTCTTCAAGGAGCATGCTTCAAGGACCCTTTCATATCTCTCTTTGTCCATCTCCTTACCAAATAAGATGTTGTCAATGATCTTGCCACTCTGAATCCATGGAGATTGAGCGACATAAGCCTTAGTTCCACACAGCCTGAGGGTCCCAGATATCTTTGGCATTTCTCCCAGAATGCAGGAAAGCAAGCTTGATTTTCCTGAGCCGACGGTACCACAAACAGCGATCTTCATGCCCCTTTGTGCCTTCAAATTTATGTCCATGAGTGTGGGATTAGACGAAGCCAAGTCCCAGGAAAAATTCCCACCAATTATCTCAACTGCTGTGTCAGTAATTCCCTGAGGAATCCTCTCAACAACATCATTCTGCAGATCATCAAGACACAAGAAAGATGCTATTCTGTCGAGTGAGACCTTTGTCTGAGCTATCATTGATATCGTGTCAGGAAGATTGTAGATGGGCTCTTGGAGGATCCTAAACGTTGCGAGGGCTGATAAGATTTTTCCAGAAGAAAGTGGGATCCCCATCAACATACATGCGCTGAAAGTGACGACGGAAACGAAGGTGGGTGCACCCCAGAAAACGAAAGAGGTCACTGCTCGAGTGTAAACGAACTTCTTCAACCATCCTACCTCGGCATTTCGAAGCTCGAAAATCTTCGACAAGAATTTCATCTCCCATCCCTGAAGCTTCAGAATTCTCACGTTCCGGAGAATCTCCGAAGTTGCCTTCATCCTTTTATCTTTCGATTTCATCATTCTGTCCTGATACTTCTCCTGCAACTTGCCTAAGGGAACATTTGCTAACATAACAAGCACAGTGGCCACGAAAGCTGCAATACTGGCAAGTCCGAGATTTTTGTACAAGATCCCCAAAGCCAAAGCTACTTGCAAAAGCACCATCCATGGGTCGTGCATGTACCAAGCAAAGTCACCCACCCTCTCCGCATCAACAGACATGAAATTGATGATCTCTCCACTAGTATGGCCCTGTTTTGACTGGCACGAAAGGGTCAATCCCTTGTCATATATCATGGCAACCAACACTGCTCGCATCCTAATCCCAACCTGCTGTAACCTGAAGAACCATTGCCTCTGTGACAGGCACTCAACGAGCTTCGCCGCTAAAAGGGCTGAAACTAGCGAATAACCTTCATTTTTGTATTGGCGTCGCCCATTAAGAAATTGAACAAGGGTATCAATGAGGTATGGGCCAACATAAGAAGCGAGCACATAAAGAAGCGCAAAAACTGCTGTCGAAAGAATTTGTCTCCACACAGACAAGAACAATGCCTTCACCAGCCTCCACGTAGTCACTTTATCGCTAGCCTCACCATTGAACCGAAGCTTACTTCTGAAGTTTTGAGAAGCCCCTACCACACTATCGCCAGAATCAAGTTGAGGAACATCCTCAAGGTCCAAGGTTTTCTTATTCCCAATGGAAATAAGAGGACTCATCCAAGCGAAAGTAACTATGCTAAGTACACCAGCTCTAGAATAAGGGGTTACCACATCGCTCCCTCTAAACTTATTCAACCCCACACTATCCCTATTACTTGAAATCAAATTATTCCCATTTAAAAGGGGCTCTTCAAGGAGGTTCTCTTCAACCTCATTTTTCCCGAAGAACCCCACATAACAGAAGTACGAACCGGTCAAGACAGAGATTACGTCGGATACAAAATCCCGAACCGGCAACGAGCCAATATGTTTCTCATATCGAATGACGTCTAAAACAAGGGAATAGCAGGAAATAGAGAAGTAGAAGCCCCACCAGACTCTTAACAGGAAAGGGAACTTGGATTCGCCAGAATCAGAGTTGCGACCATGCAGGTAAACACACATTAGCCCCCAAGCAAGAGTCGTGAGAGCTGAATCCACAAGGGAGACCAGTCTCACGTCCGACCAGCCATTTCTATACCAATAAAAATAGTTCAGCACACACAAGGCGAGATTGAACAGAGACACGCCCAGGGCCCAACAAAGAGTCAGCTTATACAAGACACCTCTCCCCCTCCCGCGACTCCCCTTTGGACCCTCACAATGCCCTGCCCTTATTTTCTTGTAAACCCACGAGACGAGCAGGGCAAGCAACAACACCAGGTGCAGAGAACCAGAAAAGCCATGAACAAAGATGGGTTGGACGAGGAAATCGCTACCTGAGGACATGAGAGCAGAGGAGGGAGAGAAGAGGGTCAGGCTGACCTGCTCTCGTGAATCAAAAGGTCCCATTATTTCGGGGGCTTGGTGGGGGTTTCTGCGGCCTGGGAGTGCGGGGGGCTCCTGCGCTTCGGGAGAAGAGTCGCTGAAACAATAATGTTGTGCGGGAGAAACAAGGAGGGGTGGCGTTGTCCTTATTTTGTGCGCCATTCGTCGCCATTTGCGCACGCGCCTGCTGGTCCACTCACGCAAAAGGAGGTCAAAGTGGGGTTTTGCCTTGGGCAAGGGGATAACGTGGTGCGCAAGCCGCAGCACACGGGAGATAGCCGCCATTCTTGGTTGGCCATTGAAGCAGAGGCGGACAAGGACATAAAACAAAAAGTCGGAGACGAGCAGACCTTCATTTCCTGGAAAGTACTGAGCTGAGCTCGTCTTTTTTAAATCAACGTCGGAAGAAACAAAACTAACGTTGGCATGTGTCACGTGGTTTTTATCCAAAACAATTCAAGAAAAGACGTGAAGTTCACGAATCACGCAAACCTCCCATGCTTTTTCTGTCTTTCCGGAGAAGCTTTTGCTAGGCCGATGTCGAAAATTCGAAGATGTGCAGGGTTGACCCCGTTTTGCCTAAACCGGATGTATCCCATTTGGAAAATTACAAAAGCCACAAAAAAAAATTTGAATTTTATTCATTTTGACACATATACCTAATTTTTTTTTTTTTTGTGATACAAAAACTTTAAATTTATATTTACGTGAGATATTTACCCTCCATTCAAGTTCTGTTAACGAGAACCATTAAAAATTCATCTAAATGGACATTAGAAAGAATATAGCATTGACATGGCATGGCGCCCATGCAATTTAAGTGAAATAAAAACGACTTAATTATTTAACGGAATCTTGAAGTAGATAAAAGTAGAAGAAAAAATTTAGGATAACTGTGTTGCAGTGGGCATAAAATTCGGGATAAATGTATTATGGAAGGTATAGATTGAGTTTTTTTTTTTTTGGTGGCTTTTTCCCTTTGGAACAAAGAAATTATCACTTAAGATTTCCTCAATTTTTGATAATTTACGTGAAGTCATCCTAACCTTGATTGCATCAACAATGACTAACGTGTTTCCCCGAGCAATAATTTGATTATAGAGTTTGTTAGCATGATAACCGTTGATACTTATTGAAATCTCTCTCTCTTTTTTTTTTTTTTTTTTTTTTTCCTGTTCTTATAAACTTTCCTCAACGATTGTAAAACCTTTTACAATCCATCCAATCTAAAGAGCTTATTAATGAGTAATTGTTCTAGTTGTCGTAATTTTTTTTTAAACCCAATTATAACTTCGACAGTCCTATAGTTTTTTTTATAATGAGTTGCTGTTATTTTGAATTTATTCCTTTTTTATCCAATGGTCATATTGGCCTCATGACCGAATGCTGGAACATAGAATTTCTCGAGAATCTTTTTATGCTATTCCTTTTATTGTTCGACTTGAGTATGATATCGACTAAAGGAAAAGAGGGGGGCAGGAGGGTGGATTTGCCTACAAGTTAGATTGGCAAACATTGGAGACTCATTTTCAGAAACGACATTAAACACGACTTACAAAGAAAAAATCAAATATAAGACGACATGATATGTCTAAATTCTATATGAGGACACTAATTAATACGAATTAACTTGATTTCATCATAATTCCCACGTTCAACGTGTAGAATCAAAACCAAGATATTTTATAAATGGATATGAATTGACATGAACTATAAAACGATACTATGGTCAACCTTCACGTGGACCATAAATGATCCGAAGATTTATACCCATTTTTCCACGAAAGGAAAGCGAAAAAAAGTGGGAAAGGCCATGACGTAATTGGATGGAAAGTTCTCTCGTCGGCTGAACACCTTGAAGATGACTGCGAAAGTTTTTCCTAACATTCAAGACATTAACATGCCTCTGCCATTCAACAAGACCCACAATCAAAATCAAAGGTCTTTTTCCTGTCCATCTTTCTCTTGGTTGTGCAAGAACGAGGAGTGTTCTTACTTCCTATGTTTTAAGTTCGATCACCATTAAAAATTTCTCCATGGAAATAGATTATAGGATTGCTTCAGCATTGATGTTAATCAAGTTAGATTAAGTTAATAATGAATATGTTGTGATCCGAAAACACATAATTCTGACGCCACCTCAAGTCTTCTATAAATACGAGATCAAATCCAAAAAAAAAAAAAAATCTCAAATTTCTTTACTGCCTTTGAAATCTAAGTATAAAAAAAAAAATCATAAACCTATTAAATTGGTACTCAAACCTTTCAATTGGACAAAGTCAATTTTAAACATTTTGCATCTTTACATAATGAGTCCATCTAGCAAATTGTGACTGGAAAATTATTGACATGGACACTAGCCATCCTACATGGCACAACTAGCATTGATGTGGATAAATTTGGATAAATTTTATAAATTTTAATTATTTTTTCTTTTTATTCTTTGTGGCCTACAAGCCCTTGCCCCTCTTTTAAAATAAAAAAAAAAATAGTTTTTCTAAGCCGAGAGGGTTGAGCCCTTACCAAATTCAGTGAGAGCGACTCTTCCGACTGTGAACCAGGGCTTGATTATGTT
Source organism: Eucalyptus decipiens (assembly GCA_014182575.1). Classification (NCBI taxonomy): domain Eukaryota; kingdom Viridiplantae; phylum Streptophyta; class Magnoliopsida; order Myrtales; family Myrtaceae; genus Eucalyptus; species Eucalyptus decipiens. Next base: position 24,868,141 of record CM024614.1, on the reverse strand, counting down.
GGTTCAGGATCTTGTTTTATAAATTCTGAATTTCAATAAAAAAATACAAAAATACTAGCATGTCAAATTCCCTCTATTATTTTTTGCATCACCTATAAATCAAAACGATTTCTTCTTTGGGTCATAGGTGCGGAGATGAAACTAACAACACAATCAAGTGAGTGACAATGTTCATTGAATCGAATGGGATTAAATCTCCCTTTATTTTACTTAGGTGAGGACTCGACTTAGTGGCCTCCTAATTAATGGTCATGACACTCACTAGTGGTTTGGTGAAGGCTTTGCAGGCCCTTGAGTTGCTAGTGACCCTTGCAGCCATAATGAAGAAAAAAATAAAAAATGTTTAGAAAATATTAAAAGATTGTAAAATTGTCAATGTTAGTGTTGATCTATCACGTAAGGCGGTTGTCATTTATGTTAGCGATTTCTTGGCAAAATCGACTGGATAGACTCAATTAACAAAAATGCAAAAGATTTAGGATTAAATTAGTCCAATTAAAAAAATTAGAACTGAATCTGTATCAATGCGATATGATTAAGATTTCTTTGGTGCCTATGGTTCTATGGAATGTTATAGTACTGAAAAGTCTACTTTTGCGAGAGCAATTCTTTTCAACATTGATCATCAAAATCTTGTCCGATTCAGAAAGTTAGGAATCTAAACAGATACCTCAAACTCAAAGCACTCACATTTTTTTCTATCTTTGGGCCATTGATGGAGCGATAGTCATTGGAGTTCTTTGGGAAAATATTCACGGATTCATTGCACCAAGAGTCGTTGTGACATTTGAAAAGGTAATCACGAAACCACCGATCCACCTCGGGTGAAAACCACGAGTCCAGGTCAGTTGCTAATCGTTAAGGATATAAATGTTGATATTTTCTTTAAATATCTCAAAATAATATTGTGTTTATAGTCATAAAAAAGTCAAGGAAATAAATTTTGATATTTTCTTAAATATCTCAAATCAATGGGCTTTGGGTTTGGGGAGTCAATGATGTAGAGTTAATTAAAAACATATGCTACTTTACTACACTAACTAATTTCAAGCACGCGATATGTGATGCGCAATTAATTTTCATTTCTTGTGCAGCTTGTAAACTAATAATAGATGTTAAAATTTATTTGCATGAAGAAATTAAAAAAAAAAAAGAACTTGACATTTTATTCTGCACATTTTTCTGAATATATAAGAAAATAGAGAAGCATTCTTAAATTTATCACAGAGTGCAAGGATGAGGCTGATTTCACAATAAGGACAATTTAGTAATGTTACCAAGTTCACTTTTTTTAATTTAAAGAAAGTGGGTAGTTAACTTCTGTGTACTTTCGCCTTTTTGTCCTTTTTATTGGTCAATTTTCCCTTGTTTTCCTCTTTGATCTACAGTTAATAAAATAAACGGCTATAATAAAAAACACAAAAAGTGAGATAATTTGGCGTTTCTCTTAAGACTTCATGTGTTTCATGAAAATGAATATTTTGAATTTTTTTAAATGATTATTTATATCACTTAAATAATTAATCATTAAAAATTATTTTTACTATCAATAATAATTTATGAAACATGCACGCATCAGAGCTTAAAAGTATGAAAAGAATAATTGCACAAAACAAGACGTGGAAGATAAGAAGAGAAAAAAAAAGTGTAAACGAATACGTGCACGGACCAAAATGTGGAAGATAAGAAGGAAGGAGAATTTAAAGAAGTCAACATTTTTTTGAGAGCTTGTTTCTCAAATCTCTCATATCATAGCAGTATAGATAGATATAATATTTTATCTAAATAAATTACAAGAGCATCCTTAATTTTGTCGCCCCCTCCCAAATTTTATCAATTTTTTTGAAGTTTCAAAGTTTAGGGAAGTATTTTTAGGAACTTTGTGAAAAAAAGCAAATTTAAAAGCTAAATCTCGCAATAATAATGCTTTCAAATAGGATATATGAGGTAATCAAGTCAACGATTTGCTTTCAATTTGAGAAATAACAACTTTTGTGGATATGGAAATGTGACATTTGGCTATTTGAGCCATTGCAATTATGGTAATATAAAAAGTCCAGTTAAAGGGTTGCTTTCAGGGGCTCGAACTTTGGCGGGGCGAAGCACTTTACCACGGTTGGGCTAGAGCCTTGCCAATGACTAGATTTAAGTAAGAGCATGGATATCACTTGCATACAAAACTTAATTTAAACTAAGGTTTCGTTTGGTTTATAGAAAATAACTTCTAAAAAAATATTTTTTGAATTTTTCAGTGTTTATTTCATAGAAAATGAATTAATTAGGAAAAATATTTTCCATCAATGGAAAAAGTCTTCTAAAATATGAGAAAATGTTTTTGGCTTTTCAAGTAGAGGAAATCATTTTTCTCCCTCACTCTCTCTTATCGAAAACTCTCACGCAGCCTTTGTCACACCCCAAAACCTACAGGGGGTAACACGGCCGTCCTTCCACCCAAATGATGCAGCCTCAAACCGTATCTAAAGTTCACTTCCAAAGGTCCTCATCTACAGCACTTTTTGACCTACTAGCTGTTAACAAAAGGACTTGAAAAGGTTTGGAAATAGAGGGATGAGCAACCACAAGCTCAGTGAGTAGTACATATCTTCTAAGCAGATCGATCAACCACTATGCATGTGTATAAAGCAATACCAAACTTCATAACTCAAACTCAATATATAAATACATATCGAATCATATAAGAGTTATTTCTTATCATCAAAGCTTTATACTAATATGAAAACTAATTTAGATCACCATCAAAATTCAAATATCAATGGTCAAGTCCATTGAATAATCTCCATCAAAAACACAAATCAATGGTTCATCTCATATCAAACACACGTTGATGGTCCATCCATCGACCAATCTTTTGCTCAATACCTAACCATGGTCACGACACAATGCCTTGTGACAAGGCGACCAAGATTCTCCCCTTGACAAGGTCTCCACCTACAAAGCCGATGACTAGGCCCAGAAGGATATCCTAAATCTGGTATGCATATCCCAAAAACCCATTGGGTTCACAGTCATATTGAGCATAAATAACCATCCTCCAATATCAGAAATCAAATCCATAAATCAATATTTTAAACCAAACAAATAACACTTTCGAACATAGCTCATAATCCATTTCATATCCATTTCTCAAATTATCATAAACATTTCCATAAATCGCCGCAAAGCAATTTCATATATATTTCTCCACAAACTTTGTATAATATGCTTTTCAAACACCCACAATCAACCAAAGAGTAGTAATTGTTTGATTCGACTTTTATGCAATAAAAATGCTATTCTCGATTCAATATATATATACTTCAAGACATGATTTTTACAAAACCAAAGAAGATATAGTACCACCCACCTCGTCGTCTATGACCAAACGACGAACAACATTCGTATCATCAAACTCAAGGCCATATCAAATAACTGAGGAATAATGTTAAAATCTAATAAAACTCTATTTCAACTAGGAAACAACTAAATTACGCCTTAATTTTACCAAAAAGGACTTCCACGCACTAACAAATCGTATAACCAAGGCGATTGTTCAAGCCATTTGCAATACGGAGTTTAAGCGCAAAACTTGATCACGCATTAACTTTCTCCTCCGAACCCCGATTCGAACGTACTTATAGTCAATAGAGATTTCTTGACACGTATTATAAGAATCCCAACTTGACAGTCCCAAAATCAAGCTGAAAAATGACAAAATACGGGCCCAAAGCTGCTGGATGCATACTGTTCACTGCGCGCGGGACTTTGAAATTTTGTTTCGGACAAACCATAAGCTCAAATCACGATCCGTAAAATGCCACAGCTCCACAACATCCTAAACTACCATTCCTACAAAAATACACGGCTCAACAATGCCAAAATCGGACTTTGCCGCTTGATTTTCCAAAAATTCCGAATTTGAGCCCTAAACCCATAAATTACTTCAATTGGACGAATGAGGGGTCTAATCTTTTACTGGGTGCTGAGTTATGGAGTTGAGTCGGCTTGGCGAGGCATCCGTGGTGTGCATGTGCCAAAACCCTTTTCCTTTCTTCCCCTTTCTCTTCTTCTTCTTCTTCTTCTTCTTCTTTTCTTTTCTTTTTCTGATCGAGGGACCTCTTAGCTTCTATTTAGCCGAGCCCTCTCCCCTCTCCTTTTTTCTTTATTGACTTTTCAACTTTTTTTTTTCTTTTTTTTTTCTTCTTTTGGGGCCCACTAGCCTAACATTACAGCCTTGCTAGTCTACTCTTCTTTCTCCTTTTTTCATTCTTTGTTTTTCATTCCTTCTTGGCCAGCCACAAGTGAGGCTTGAGGCCTTGTCGGCCTCTAGTGAGCTCGAGCTCGCCGCTCGCTAGATTGGTGAGCTCAAGCTGACCACTTGCCAGATTGGTGAGCGCAAGCCTCACCAAAGGCTTGAGTTTGCCCTTGGTTGTTCGTTGGGGTTGGCAACCGACTAAAGAAGAAGGAGGAGGGAAAGAAAAAAGTGAAAAAAATTAAAATGAAAAAGAAAAAAATTAAAAATTAATTCTTTAAAAAAAGAAAAAAAAAGAAAAAGAAATAAAAATATTAAAAGGAGTGCACAAATGAAAATCAGATCAAAATTTCCATACCTTAGGAGGAAAATTTTAGTTCATTTTCAGGTTTCAGTCACATATTAAAAAATATTGTCATTTTTAGGGAAAATGGTTTCTAGAAAATATTTTATAAAAATGTCATATTTTCTTTAAAAAAGAAAAAGAAATAAAAAATATTAAAAGGAGTGCACATATGAAAATCAGATCAAATTTTCCATACCTTACAGAGGAAAATTTTAGTTCATTTTCAGGTTTCAGTCACACTAAAAAATATTATCATTTTTAGGGAAAATGGTTTCTAAAAATATTATATAAAAACGTCATATTTTCCGAAATGAATGGAGTTTAAGTGTAAACAACATCTATAAATGACGCTCGCCAATTAGAAGCTTTATTGGGCAAATTTCTTTGAAATGGTAACCACGCAAAAAATGGCGTATCCAAAAGAAAAAAAAAAGAGATGTTTCCTTCAATCAATTATGCAGGGTCTCTCTCAATCTCAATCTCGGCAAATAAAGAAAAGAAACTGCAGGCCGGAATTTTCCATGCACGTGTCTTGACTAATTTTCGATCCCTTTGACCTCGGTTCCTACGTGAAAATATCCGACTGTCGGTGCTCTTCATTGGCCACTTGTGCATGGGCTACATAAAAAGCAAATCTTAATGAATTAACTCATACTGCAAAAAATGGCGTATCCAAAAGAAAAAAAAAAAAGAAAAAGAGATATTTCCTTCAATCAATTATGCAAGGTCTCTCTCAATCTCAATCTCGGCAAATAAAGAAAAGAAACTACAGGCCGGAATTTTCCATGCACGTGTCTCGACTAATTTTCGATCCCTTTGAAGAGGCCTCGGTTCCTATGTGAAAATATCCGACTGTCGGTGCTCTTCATTAGCCACTTGTGCATGGGCTACATAAAAAGCAAATCTTAATGAATTAACTCACTTTCATTGGATGTATGTAGTAAGACAGATTATGAACACAGTAATTAGATATTAAATTTAGCCCACTAGAATTCCCAAAGTACAGCGCTTCGTAGAATTGGGATTATAAAACCCATGATTATCGGATGGATTCTCGATGCGGGACTTGGAGTTTCAAGTTCCCGGGTTCATGGAGTTGTAGATGGAGAAAGCATCTAAGAAGAGCCATATCATTATTTGATCGATTTTAGTATGCTTAAAATTATTAGAATTTTGTTTGCCAAGGGTCGTGCATGGACCACCTGAAATCATCAATTCTCTCTGTATCCATGGACATAGAGTTAGCGATCTCTCCATCTCCACCAGCACGTCCTTGCTTAGACTGGCATGGAAGGGTTAGTTATAAGAGTTTTTATGATGAGAGCTACATTAATTGATCTAATAAGGTAACATATAAAGATTTCTAATTAGGCTAATATGGAGTTGGCTTGCGTGGATTGAGTAAAGCTTGACTGTATAGAGAGGGTTTGTGATTGAAAACTCTATAAATAGTGTTCAAGTCTCTTATTCAACTTGGATGCATAGATAGAACCAGTGATATATAAGGTAATGGAGGAAAAACACTTGAGCTTTGGATTGTTGTTACTTTGATCAAGAATGATGGATTCCAAATTCGATGTGCAAATATTTTTTTCTCTATTATTGTGTTCTACATTCTAGCTATAAAAATCTTGGGACACTGTCTTTGCAACTTAATCCCTTGTCATATGTATTTGCAATCGGGAGGACGTAAGAAGTGTCAAATGTCGTTACGATGCTTATTTTAGTTCAAAAAGTTTTTGCTAGCTCACTAAATACCAAATTGGAGAAAAATAATTATTTAAGCGTCAATGATGAAACATTTCGGCTAAATTGATTATATGGCATTTGTAAATAAAAATTTTAAGTGATATGTCATAATTTTTAAAATCCTAATCCATGTGGACATGCGAAATGATGCAGCTCAGTCCAATGTGGCTAGGTAATAAAAAAGACGACGTCGCATGCCATCTATGGCAAAAGCGATGTCTTTGAACTAGAGTAAAAATGTTGGCCTCATTGCATCTCTCCCTATCACTCATTTGCCATTACTTACTCGTTATAGCACTCTTGCCCTTGCTCATCGTTACTTGCTTGTCGTCCATGGCAAGAATGTGCGTTTCTCTTTGCGTTGCTTAATTAAAGGAAAAATTAGGGTTCGTAAGAGAAAATTAGGGCTCGCGAGGGGGAAAATCAGGGTTATGAGCTGCTGTTGAAGCTCCTGCTCTCTATTTGCAAGATTGTGCTATTAATTTTGGTAGCAAATCGAAATAAGGTGTGAATTTCAATTCATTGGCTGGCTAGGGTTTGAAATTGGGGTTCTCTTTCAATTTGGTGCTTTAGGGTTTTCATTTTGGGGAAAAATACTATACAATGTGAGCCCTAGTCTGGACAAGCGAGCCCTAGTCCCAACGAGTGAGCCCTAGTCCCAACAAGCTGTGTAGCCTGAACATCAACTACCTATGGGGAACGCACTCAAACAAGATTTGCCACTAGTAAGGCCCAAAACTAGATGGTAGCTTGAACTGTTAAACTCACGTTGGCCATTAAACAGTTGAATAGAAGAAGCATGACGACCTAAACCCGGGGCAGTATGGAGGGAGGGACTAAGATCGCCTCGGCAGTACATGGGCGAGGCTAAAGGCATATGACGGCTCAGGCGGCGGGAAGGAGGGATGGTGGTGCGTCCACGCCTCGGTTCCCGGACGTGCGCAGGGAGGGGATGTGCTCCTGTCCCACATCGCTTAGAGAGGAGTCTTGGGCTAGTTTATAAGGCTTGGGTTATCTAATCTGTGTAATGTGTTTTAAAACCGTGAGGGCCGAAAGCCCACAGTGGACAAAATTACACAGTGGGAGGCCTGGGTCCTTACAATTGGTATTAGAGCCGACTCTTGCAGCGTGTGGTGCACAGCGAGCCGACTCTCGTATGGGGCCACAACGAGGGCACTGTGCCTTAAGGGGGAAGAATGTGACGATTTAGGCGGGGCATAGCGAGTTGGCTCCCGTAGCGTGTGGGGCACAGCGAGCCGACTCTCGTATGGGGCCATAGCGAGGGCACTATGCCTTAAGGGGGAAGAATGTGATAACCTGTGAGGGCGATTGTGAGGCGGGGCATAGCGAGTCGGCTCCCGTAGCGTGTGGGGCACAAAATGAGCCGACTCTCGTATGGGGCCACAGCGAGGGCATTGTGGCTTAAGGGGGAGAATGTGATAACCAAGGTGGGGCATAGCGAGCCGGTTGGGGCTCCTCGTATGGGGCCATGAGGGCATTTGGGGGGCAAGAATGTGACGACCAAGGCGGGGCATAGCGAGCCGACTCTCGTATGGGGCCATACTCGATGGGGCCATAGCGAGGGCACTGTGCCTTAAGGGGGGGAGAATGTGATGACCCAGGCAGGGCATAGTGAGCCGGCTCCCATAGCATGTGGGGCACAGCGGGCCGACTCTTGTATGGGGCCATAGCGAGGGCGTTGTGCCTTAAGGGGGGAGAATGTGACGACCCAGATCTGGGGCAGTACAGAGGGACGGACTAAAATCGCCTTGGCAGTACGCGGGCGAGGTGAAGGGCATGTAACAGCCCAGCATGGCAGTGTTGTTTCACATCGCTTAGGGGGGAGTCCTGGACTAATTTATAAGGCTTAGATTCTCTAATCTGTATAACGCATTTTAAAGCCGTGAGGGCCGAAGGCCTAAAACGGACAATATTATACAGTGAGAGGCCCAGGTCCTTACAAGAAGTTTCCGTGAAATGAATTAGAAATAATGCAGCGGAAATAATTTCTCTCTGTTCCGACAAAGCCAAACCCTTCGCCTGCCTATACGGAGTCGCTCTATTGCATGCACCAGCAGCAATTAGAGGGCTCGGCCACGAGAAACTAACTGTACTCCGTATACTCGCATTTGAGCATGTGGTAAAGATCCAGTCCCGTGACGCTCACTTAGATCTGGATCACGTGTAACCAAGTTACTGAAGAACCCGACATAACAGCAGAATAAACCAGTGGTAACAGAGACAACATCAGAGACGGAATACCATCGGAACATGCTTTACAGACAGAACGATGTCTATGACGAGGCAATGACATGAAATGGACGACTAGCATATCCCCAAGCGAGAGTCATAAATGCTCAATCCAAAGGAGAAAGCAGTATCTCTTCCGACCAATCATTTGCATACCAATAAAAGTAGTTCGTCACACACAAGACCAGATTGGACACGGATATGCCGAAGCAGCAAATCAAAGTTGGCTTGCAGTGACAAAGTCTGCTTCTTCAGCGATTTCCTTGGAGCCTTCATCACATGATGCGGGAGCATCGGGTTCTATTGATCGGCCCTCAAGCTCTATTCATGTTTTGTCGATCGAACCAACCTGCTCATTATTTAAGCAAGTAAAGACCAATTTCAGCAACAACTTAATGAGTTGGGTTCAGATTCATGAAACGTAAAATGAAAATTGAAAGAGAGATGACAAATAACCGAAGTAAGAAATAGTCTGAAGAGCCTTTCTTTTTGTAAGCAGATAGAAATTTTGTGAGAGGGGGTATTCGTGCAATTCTCTGGGAGACCGAGGTTCTTTTCGGAATAAGATTAGATATACATGGATTATTGAATTAAGCAAACGATAAAATAAGTTTATCGACAGATCCCCATAAAATTATAATAGTAAACTAAAAAAGAATTAAGAGCATATATTATCACCACAACATCTATGTACTAGTAGTAATGTAGCCGATTTCATTTAGAGTACAAGTTGCACTCTAAAAACTTATGTCATTTATAGATAAATCTTTGTCAATTTAAGGTTTAGTTTATCTTGTTCGAATTTGGTGGGTGAAAAAAAAAAAAATTCATCGAAGGGAGAAACTCACTCAATTTAAATTTAAACAAATAAAGAACACATTACTGATATGTTTTAGCAAGAAGAAAGTTGTTCAGATATAATTACTTTATTCGAGTAGTTAAATTCTATAAGTTGACACATAAATTATTTTTATTGCTACTTGAATAAAAAATAATAGAATTTTAATAAAGGATAGCTTATTGAGATATACTTTATCAATTAAACAGAACAAGAACCTCGTTACCTCAAGCTTACAATCGAAACACTATGTATCTTAAACTGGCATTACATCTTTAAAATAATGAAAATTAAGGTAATAATTTATTGAAAACCTAACATACTTACATTCTATTTAGTTTAATTTTTTTTGCTTTTCAAATGCACTTATTTTAGGTATATCTATTGTGATGCAACAAATCCACTTAATTTGGAACAATAATTAAGATGATTTATAAATTGAATTCTTTTTAGTTAATTCAGGCTGCTGTATTTTTAGCTGAAGGAGTTAATATTTATCTTAAACTTGCAGTATACCTTCATATAAAAATTTAAGATAATACCTTATATTCATTTAATCTAATTTTCTGCTTTTTAAGATGCACTCATTTTATCTTTCGTGATGCAAGACATATACTTATTTCGGAGCAATAACTAGTATGGCTTAATTGGAAATATTCAGTTTGTTGTAGTGAAACTTTTAATTAGTTAATCAAAAGAAACATACTTACAAATATCGAAATGTCTATTCAATACGACTTAGTTTTTTGAAATCTCATCTTTGTCTAGAGAAATACAAAATTCACATCGTTTTAGCTGCTGAAACTGAACTCCACCTCGTTGTGTGCTCTGCTGCGAGCTGCGCGAACGAGGATTCCTTGTCTAGCAATCTTTTCGGAGAGTCATATTCAGCAACAAGGCCTGGACACAGATTCAAGTGAGAGAGAGACACTGATGAAGCATGAGCCAAACATGCAAGGCCGAGATGAGATCGTGTCATGAAATACTAACCATGGTCTAGAAGAAGAATGATGTTGCTGTCGAGAACAGAAGTGATCCGATGTGCAATGGTATTAACAGTACAGTCGGTGAAGTGATGCTTCAAAGTTTGCTGAATCACATTACTGGCGGCTGTATGGACGGAAGCAGTGGCTTCATCAAGTACCAAAATCTTGCTTTTCTTGAGCAGGACAGGACCGAGACACACTAGCTGCCTCTGTCCCATGCTCCAGTTCTCTCCATTCTCGGCAACTGTGGGTCAAGCATCTCATGAGCGAGCTAAAAACAAGTACAATTCTGGAATATGGCAGAAAAAAAATTTCAATTTGGTCTCCCGGTAATTTTCTACAATTTGGATTTTGAATTGCTGCAGAATTTCTGCCGGTAATAGAAGCACAAACAAGTACAGTTGAAGAAAAGGTCCTGAAAAACCTGGCGAATCCAGTTTCCCTTCTTTCTTCCTCACTTTGTCCCCGAGTTGGCACTTATCCAATGCATAGAATTGCAGGATGGATTGGCTTTTGCTAACTTTGGTATACGTTGCATGAGCTACAAAAGAACTTCTATTCACGGAAATTTTATAATCAAACTGGGGAAGAAAATGAACCGACCTCCCAAATCTGATCTTCAGTGTATTCCTCAAGAGGGTCAAGGTTGCTTCGCACGGTGCCCTCAAACATGGTTGGATCTTGAGGAATGATACTTAATCTAGACCTCAGATCATGCAGCCCAATTGAGGAGATATTGACGCCATCTATTAGGATTTGACCTGCACAAGGTTCTACAATACGGAAAAGTGTTTGTATGAGAGTTGATTTGCCACTGCCCGTTCTCCCTACGATACCCGTTTTCATCCCGCCAGAGAAAGTGCACGTGATGCCTCGCAGAACGAGTGGCAAGTGAGGAGCATATTGGACCTGATGTTCCTCCCAAACTGCCAGAAAGAGGAATGTGTTAGATAACTGTACCAAAATAGCAAAATCATTTGTTTGAGACATAACAGAGAGAAAATATTTCGTCATTGGCAAATCAGAGATACCAATATCTTTGTTGAAATATAATATGTAGAAATGATAGGATCTTGCAATTTATGTCAACGTGAAATCACCAGAAAGATAAACGAGAAATAATAAGGATACTAGAGATTTACGTGATTTGGTCCGACTATCAGTACCTACGTTCACGAGGAGAGCTAACAGTAAATAATCTACTATAATCGGATAATCAGAGTTTACAATGGCTCACACGCTCGAGTGTTTCCCATACTTAATTTAAGCTCAAACCCAAAATTTTTATAAATAAACAACTTACTTGGACGTAAACTCAAGCACAAAATTACTATGCATTCTAGCTCAAAGTAAAATGCTATACATACGCCAAAACAAGAACTTGGGGGTTCGTCTTTTTCCACATACGTATAGCTTTGCGTTCTCCTTTCAAGGCTTGTGTGGTGTCTTCTGGACGTGCTAGACGTGCAGCTTTTTTTTTTTTTTCCTATGCAGCACTCTTTAGCTTTTGCAGCTCCACACACAGAGAAAAGAAACCCCAAAGTTTTCGCCTTTATACATTTGTGCCCAGAGTCAACAATTTGACCTAGGCCACCCATGTGCTCTTCAATACAAATTTGGCTTCATCTGCACGAAAAGCGAAACCCTTACTTTATTTTTTATATTATTTCCTCTTTTGTCTTGTAGTGACAAATCAACTTCTTTCTTTTGCTTTCTTTTGTACGTCCAAAACAAAGTATAATAAGAGAAAATAATTTCGTCATCCGACTTGTAATCCGCTTAGGAAAATCTTTCTCAACAAATTCAGTTAACAAATCATTATTCGAATTCAAACTTGAGACATTAATTTAACAATTCTCCACATTAGCTCGATGTTTGAAGCCAAACTATAGTGCTCATTATTCATGTTGCTTTCACAATTTCTTGACAGGCGCTTACTCTCCACATATGCCAATAAAGCTTAAGTAAAGCTTGAGCTTTGCTAAAGGAATAGACTTAGTCATCATTTCGCTAAAGGAATAGACTTCGTTATCATGTCTGCTGAGTTATTTGCTATAACGATATTTTTCACAATAACACCATCCTTAGCTAAGACATCTTAGATGAAGTAGTACTTGATATTGATATGCTTCATTCGCTCGTGATAAACTGGATTATCGCACTTTAGTTATCATAATGTATATCCAAACTTTCTTGTTCTAGCCCAAAGTTTAAGAGTAAATTTCGTAATCATATTGTCTCTTTCGCTACAAAGGTTAGTCCATGTACTCTACCTTAGTTGAAGACAAGACAACGTAATCTTGTAAGGACGCTTTCCATCTAACTGCACCACCTGCTAGCATAAACATATACCCTGCTAAAGACTTGCAATCATCTAAGTTATCAGCGTAATTTGAAACCACAAAATCAAGTGGTTTCTATCCCTCAAGCCACTTACTATCCCCCTCAAATACACTATACACAATGAGTTTTATTAGGATGTTTCATATAGCAACTAACCCACTTTCAAATATTTGAGGATTCACCTCATAGCTTTGCAATAAGTTTTATCACTATACATGTCTCATAAAGCAACTAACCACACTCATAACTTTTATCAGATGAAATATCAGGCCTAGTGCACACCATAACATACACAATACTACCAACGACACTAAAATAAGGAACATGGGACATATACTCCTCCTCCTCCTTCTCAGTCTGCAGTGATAATTTATTTTAAAGTTTAAAGTGTTTTTTTTTTTTTTGGTGCTGGAGGAACCGCTTTGGTCGACAGCTGCCACGTAAACCCCCAGGTGTCGCTAGCGGGGAAATCACCACCCTGGCGCCACTCGTCAATCACCTAATAGCCCGCCAACCTCCTTGCAACTTGCGTTTCAAGGGCTTCGAACTCCTGACTTTCCCTCAAAGGACTGAAGCCTACCCAGTAGAGCCATCATGGCCGGTGGTAAGTTTAAAGTGTTTTCCTAAATGTGTACTTACAGCTTTTGCGGACTGCATATTAAAATGTATCACGATTTTCTCAATTTATTTCTTATGAGATATACGTAAAACTTCTGCAACCTTGTCATGCAAAATCTCCATACCCAATAATTTCTTTGTAGCACTTAAATCTTTCATCTCAAATTCATCATTTAACTATCTCTTCAGCACATAAATATCAAATATATTCTTAGTTGCTATCAACATATCATCAACATATAAGAGCAGATAAATCAAAGAACCATTCTCTAATATCTTAAAGTAGACATAGCTATTCATATGACTTTTCAAATAGTCTTAACTAGCCATGGAGGTATCAAAATGTTTATACTACTACCTAGTAGATTGTTTCAACCCATACAAAGATTTCTTTAATAAGCAAACATCATCTTCCTTACCACAAATCCCTCTAGGTACCTCATGTAAATTTGCTCCCCTAACTCACCATGAAGAAACTCAATTTTCATATCTAGTTGCTCTAATTTGAGATCCTACAAAGCAACTGAGGCAAGTAAAATACGAATAGAAGTATGTCTCACCACATAAGAGAATACCTCATTGTAATCAATGCCCTCACGCTATTTATATCCATGCGCCACAAGTCTTGCCGTATACCTTACTGATTTTGATGGAGTGATTACATCTCTTCACTCATAACCTCTAGACATTGCGACGACTCCAAACTAGCTATCGCCTGAGAGTAAGACAAAGGCTCATTTGTCTCTATCTCATCATCTACTGTCAATGCATAAGCAATATATGTATAACCATAATGTATCGGTAATTTAATTTTCCTTCTCTGTCTGTTTGTGACTATAGTGTGCTGTGGCTTTACTAGTTATTTACTATCACCAATTTTAGGAACTATGGCCTCATCTACAGTCTCAACTTCTGTTACCTCTAATATCTCCAAAATTTCCACCTGAAGCTTCACCTCACTACTGACACCATGATCTATCTACTCTGCTGGTTATGTCTCAGAACTCCTCCGTTGAAGTATTGCAATCTTGTTGAAGATCACATTTATGCTTATTAGAAAACCAGGTGATTTGGGATCAGTGCACCACGATCGATAGCCTTTCACCTCGTATGCATAACCTCGAAATATGCACTTATTCGCTATCGACTCAAGTTTACCATCACTTGCATGAGCATACATAGCACATTCAAATATATGTAATCTGGAGTAATTAACAAGTTTCCCCGACCATATTTCCTCAGGAGTCTTCCACTTGATAGCAGATGATGGGGATTGATTAACCATGTAATATGCCATGTTCACTGCTTTAGTAAAAAATTCCTTGCCAAATCCTACATGCGAAAGCATGCATCGAGCTCACTTAAGCAAAATTCTGTTCTTCCATTCTGCCACGCCATCCTGCTCTGGTGTTCCAGGTATCATGCGATGTCTCACAATCCCTTCTTTCTCGTAGAACTAGGTAAAATCTTTATCGCAGAACTCCATGCTATTATCAGTTCTCATGCACTTGATTTGTTTATCTGACTACTTCTCAATCAATGTCTCAAATTTCTTGAACCGATCAAATACATTATATTTGTGCTTTAGAAAGTATACTCATACATTTCTTGAATAGTTATTGATAAATGTCAGCATATATTGGGCACCTCCTTTTAAAGGAACCGAAGACAGGTCATAAACATTTGAATGAATGTATTCAACTAGTTACTTGGTTGAATGAATAGTCATAGTAAACTTAATTCGGCACTGTTTTCCAAAGATATAGTGCTCACATAAGTCCAGCTTCCCTATTTTCTGACCTTTCAACAACTCTCTTTCACTCATCATCGTCATACCTACCTCGCTCATGTGCCCTAAATGCATATACCATAACCGAGTCAAGTTAAAGTCTGACTCACATGATGAAATTGCAGCAATGCTGGTCACGGTCTCTCCCAACAGATGATAGAGAACATTCACTTTATTCCCCTTCATCATTGTCATGGCACTTCGTGAGATCTTTAATACTCCACTTTCAGCAGTGTACCTACACCCGATGTCATTGAGTGTCTTTAGAAAAATAAGATTCTTCTTAAACTTTGGTACATATCTCTGTCAATGTGTGCACCATACATATGAACTCGGATTGTCTCTATCCCCACAGCCTTGCAAGCTACATTATTCCCCAAAAGAATGCTATCACCATTTGCAGCTTGGTAAGTAGTAAACCAATTCTTATGAGGTGTTATATGATAAAAACATCTCGAATCCAACACCCATTCATCTCCTGATGAATTAGTGGTCATATATAAAACAGCTTCTGCATCACTAGTGCTCTCCGTAGCAACGTTCGTCATACTACTTGTGGCATTATGCCTATCACCTTTATTCATTTGCTTCGGACAATCTCTCCTAATATGCCCATCTTTGTGGTACTAAAAGCACTTCACACATCCCTTGACTTTCTATGGCGTGATTTCAATATGTTTTGACCTTTACTACTATTATTGAGCCCACTATGTTGTTCTCCACTCTACTCCTTGAGTTGGATTGTCATCTCACAACTTTCTTTATCACTCTTTAGAGAACAATGCGGACTTTACCTCTTTTGAGATAATTGTAGTACGCCCCTACAACAATGAATCAATAAAGTGTTCTCATGACTCTGGTAAAGAAGCTAATAACATTATGCCATGTTCTTCATCATCAAGTATTTTACCGACGTTCTTCAAAACCATCATGAGTTTATTGAATTCATCTATGTGGGTTTCGACAGAGGTACCTTTAGTATATCTAAACTGAAACATCTTCTTCAACATGTACATGCGATTGTTCAAACCTTTCTTTATATAGAGTGCCTAAAGTTTTACCTAGAATGTTGCGGCATCCTTCTCCTCGGCCATCTCTATAAAACCCCATCCAACAAGTTTAATAGAATTGTGCTATTTACTCTTTCCATTAGCCCTACCCTCTCAGAAGTTTTCATTATAAGCGGCAATTCATCTTTACCATCCAGTGCCTTGGCCAAACCCTAGGTTGTTAATAACGCCCGCATCTTGATTCTCCATAATCTAAAGATGTTTCTCTCGTTAAACTTCTCAATTTAAGATTTCACCTTAGATATAATTGCAATAACATAATTTTCAAATAATAATCAGACAAACAAAAGCCCCAAATTACAATCAAGAAATCTAATCATAAGCTCTAATACCAATTGTTAAAATATAATACGCAAAAATGACAGGGTCTTGTAATTTATGTCAAGGCGAAATCACCAAAGAGATAAACAAGAAATAATAAGAATACTAGAGATTTACATGGTTCGGTTCTAGTATCGTACTATGTTGATGAGGAAAGCTAGTAATAAATAATCCACTATAATCGAAGAATCAGAGTTTATAATTGCTCACACACTCGAGTTTTCCACACCTAAATTTAAGCCCAAACACAAAGTGTTTATAAATAAACAACTCACTTGGACGTAAACTTATGGCACAAAATTACCGCGCATTCTAACTTAAAGTAAAACGCTCTACATACGCCAAAATAATAACTCAAGCATTCGTCTTTTCTCCACGTATAGCTACGCGCTCTCCTATCAAGGTTTGTGCGGTGTCTTCTGGACGTGCTGGACGTGTAGTTTCTTTTTTTTTTCCTATGCGGCGCTCTTCAACTTTTGTGTCTCCACAAACACATAGAAAACAAACCCCAAAGTTTTCGCCTTTATACGTGTGTGCCCAGAGTCAACAATTTGACCTGGGCCCACCGTGTGCTCTTCAATACGAATTTGGCTTCATTTGCACGAAAAGTGAAACCCTTACTTTATCTTTTATATTATTTCCTCTTTTGTCTTGTAGCGGCGGATCACTTCTTTCTTTTACTTTCTTTTGTATGTCCAAAACAAAGTCCAATAAGAGAAAAAAAAAAAAAAATTTTGATTTTGAAATCATCCGATCCTTATGCATGAACATAATAAATTCCGTTGAGAAAATCTTTCTCAAACAAAAAATCTTTCAACAAATTCAGTTAACAAATCGTTATTCGAATTCAAATTTGAAACATTAATTTAACAATCTCCACGTGTCGGCCATGAAGGATGAGGTTGATTATTTTCTATCACAAGAGGAGGCTCGCTTGAGATGCAAGTATTCTTTTAACCGATATGATTTTGTTCTCCATATTGCACAAATTCCAAATCACTCATGCTAATATCATGTTCAAATTATGCCCGTATGTCACGGCTAGGCCTGCAATTGCTGAAGAGAAGAATAGAAGCAAGTTACGAATTGCTAGTACATATACGCATTATTCATACCAAGGAGACAATAAGACGAAAAGAAGCTACCTGGGTCGATGAATCTCTTAGGAAGAGAGATCAAGAAAATCAAAGAAGAGATCCCAAATGTGAAAGATGAAAGCATATCTAAGCGAAAACAAAGCCATTCCATTGCCCCAGCACTATGGAACTTAGGCCTAGAGTATGCATCTGAAAGTTCCATATTGGTATCCTGGAATCTTGATTCTTGATCAAATCCACGTATCGTGGTTAATCCTGATATAGTCTCAGAAAAATGTTGGATCACTGGAGCTTTGCATACCCCAACCAACCTTGCTAGTTCTCGAGCAGAAGGTAGGTAATATTGCTTCATAAATAAGTACAAGATGGTGAGCAGGTATCAAGCAATAGGCAAAAGTTATTGTCGAAGGAGATTGTAAATGGTCTGGAGATGAAAGTTGAAAAGTACTATTAAAGATGGAATCTGAGATCAACAGATTTATCCTTTTCTGGAAATAAATCATAAGGATAAATTGTGCAGTATGATGAGAGAATTCAGACACGGAAATTTACACACGAGAGGTTATTTTCTTTTCTCGTGACACTGAACTTTAAAAAGGCTGTGATGATTACCTGATACCAGACGCAGGCCGCAACCACTGGGATAAAGATTATGAAAACTTGCCATGCAACCTGAGACATCACAGCGATACTCCCAGGAGCCGGATCATTGAGACGGCTGATGTGGCAACTTGATATTGAATGCTCATATCGACAGTACTTTGGTCGGTGGAGACCTGAAAAGAGATATACACCAATAAATTGGGAAAATGAACGGGAACCATATTTATGTTTAATTATATCATAACTACATACAGCTTAGTTGAAAAAAGCCTACTCTACGATCCCGTAGCATTCAAATCAGATCTCTCTGTAGCATGTAAGCATCCAGCATCATGTGACTTACCCTATTAGGATTCGTCCACTGGGGGTAGCATCAAAGAATGAAATGGGAGCTCGGAAGATTGCAAAATGCAACTTAGTGAAGAGTATAGTGGCAGTCTTGTAACCAGCAGTAGCCAGAAGTGAAGATCTGGCAAGAACGCAAAAGCGTTGCTGACAGCCGACACCACGTAAACAAGTATTAGCATCAATCCAGAGACAGCAGGTTTGATGTCCACTGACACTGGGGTTGCCCAGGCCAACCAATAATTGTTTCCTATTTGAAGGAGCTTAAACCGAATCTGAGCCAACAATATGAAAGGCACTAGACCTCCTCCATACGCAGTTGTAATAAATTTCCAGTACACTGGAAACCCGACTCTTTCTCCCTCTCTTCTTCTTGAACAAGCTAACCTTTTGGCCCAACCATGCCATCTTGAACATTGCTGTTTTCTTCCATCTCTATGGAACTTTCTGTTTCACCATTTTCAATGTTGACAGTAGATCCTATGGAATCAGGTCTATGTTGGGTGGAGGCAATGCCCAACAAAGCCTTCTTATGCGCACTGAGTTCCCTGAAATCGGCACTAGCATGAAGAATGTCACAGTACTTTCCAGCTTCCACAATCTTTCCGTCTCTCATGACCTCACAAATATATGTGGTATCACTTGATACAATGACTCTACTGATAGAAGAGTAAAAGAAACTGATTCACTAGTTGGTAAGCACTCACCAGGATTAGATCAGCTGGCGGTAAGAACTTACTTGATGAGTAATATAGATCACTGTTTTTGAACTTAAAAGCCCTAGCAAACATTCCTATCACATAAGAGACTGGAATATATACTTCAAGAGATGTGGTAGAAAATTGCAGCAACTACCAATCAAATATGGTAAACGACAAAAAGTAAGTTACCTTAAGGAGATGAGATCCAGTGTCATCCACAGCACTAAAAGGGTCATCGAGAAGGTAAGTATTGGCATCTTGATATATTGCACGAGCAATCTGCACTCTCTGCTTTTGCCCACCACTCAGGTTTATCCCTCTCTCGCCAATTGATCTCCAAATGGGAGGATTTCCAAATCCTTCTTCAAGCAGCAAGCCTCAATGATCCTTTCATATCTCTCTCTGTCCATCTCCTTGCCAAATAAAATGTTTTCTTCAATTTTACAGCTGTGTATCCATGGAGAATGAGCAACATAGGCCTTAGTACCACATAACCTGATGGTTCCAGAGATCTTCACCAATTCTCCCAGAATGCAAGAAAGTAAGCTAGATTTTCCTGAACCCACAGTACCACATACAGCAACTTTCATGCCATTGCGTACCTTCAAATTTATATCCTTCAATGTTGGATCAGGTGAAGACAAGTCCCACGTGAAATTGCCTGCAGTAATCTCAACTGCCATATCAGCTGTACCCTGAGGAAGCTTTTCAATAACATTGTTCTGCAGATCCTCTGGGCGCAGGAATGATGATATTCGGTCAAGAGAAACCTTGGTCTGAGCTATCATTGACATTACATCAGGTAGAGAGTATATGGGATCTTGAAGGATCCTAATCGTTGCAATCGTGGATAAGATCTTCCCGATGATAGTGGGATTCCCAGTAGCAAGCACGTGCTGAATGTAACAACTGAAACAAATGTGGGGGCACCATAGAAAACAAAAGAAGTCAATGCCCGTGTGTAAACAAACTTTTTTAACCACCCAGTCTCAACATTCCTGAGTTCAATGATTTTGTATAAGAACTTCATCTCCCATGCCTGAAGCTTCAAAATCCTCATATTCCGCAAGATTTCAGAGGTCGCCTTCATTCTTTTATTTTTTGATTCCATCAACTTATCCTGAAACTTCTCTAGGAATGAACCCAGAGGAAAATTTGCTAACATAACGAGCACAGTTGCCACAAAAGCTGCAATAGCTGCAAGCCCGAGATCCTTATACAGGATTGCTAAGGCTAACCCAACTTGCACAAGCACTAGCCAAGGTTCATTCATTGACCAGCTAAACTCACCAATCCGCTCTGCATCTACTGCCATAAAATTAATGATCTCCTCATTGGTATGGCCTGTTTAGACTGGCATGAAAGGGTCAATCCCTTGTTGTATACAATCGCTACCAGCAGTGAGCGAGTCCTAATCTCAACCAGCTGCAGCCTAAACATCAACTGCCTATAGCAAAGGCACTCAACAAGTTTCGCAACTGAAAACGCTGAAACTAGAAGGTAACTATTGGAATTCAAGTCGGCGGAAGACGACTTACCGAATTCCGATGCGCAAATAGCCAATAACCCCGGAACGAACGTTGAATTGCGAATGAATCACGAACAAAATTATCTCACGTTGGTCGGGATGCGATCACTAGGAAAGCACCCGATTTCCACGGCATAAATGCAAACTGTTTTCGTAAAAGTGAAATGGAACGCCTTATCCCTTTGATGGAAAATGGAACGAACAAATGAGAGGATTTTCTGATCGTATGCTTTGCCAACCCTTACAATGGTTGTGTTCAGGAGGTTTTTATATGTCTCCCTTCATACCCCTCCATTAGTGTCTTTCCATTGTAACGCATCAAGATGAAACGGTGCGTTCTAATCGCACCCCATTATGGACGTATCAGCTAAAGTACAACATCTCCCACTCGGACATGATAGGCTTGATAACACTCTATCAAGAATATAAGGCATTCAACATTCATCAGTTTTACAAAACAATTCATACTGGCAAATAAGCTATGCGACCAGTGAGTACACCTGCACTTGGGAGCTCAAATTATGCACCTGTTAGGGATGACATAATGGCTACAACCCCGAAAAGAAATAAACAATGGATGTCTCACAGTGCCCCAGACATATTTTGTTATATCAGTCTAAGTATACCTGTTCTTTAAAGGCTATACTTGACTATTCTAAAAAACACCATGTATTTACAATTACATCCGCAACCACAGAGGCGATATAATTGGTCGACCAGTAAATACATGTGATAGATGTAAAACAATAATAGTCTTCCTTCGCACTCATGTCTCTCTCCATTTCAGAACAATTGCTTTCCTAGACACATCCCAAATGCCATATTTATTCATGACCGCCGATAACATGCTAAAATAACAACATTGATCTTTCACTTCGAGAACATAGTTAGAAGTAACATATGGCACATAATGAGGTAAATTATAAATTACCTCAAGAGCTCACACGATGAGTACATAGGAATAATTTTACTTACCTTTCCTTGTCAGTCGTACAATGCACATGTAGTATGAATTACATGCTATAGTGGATTTCTCTTTCTATAAGAGCGTATATCATTTATCATATATATCCACTATACGGATCTTAACCTAAATATAGTCACGTGCTTCTCACGTACTCATGTTTAGCCCAAGTGTTATATCAGCTCGCTTTCTATAGAGCCCAATTAAGTACTCGCATCCGGCATCTTACAGGCATACATGATTGTGGGACTATCATGTTTGGTCTTATTATAAACAAATCACAGACCTCATCTTGACTCCAATCAAGGTGACATATTTTATGTACCAAACTTGCTCTTCAGCATTTATTTGTACATAACGTCCCATTTCAACATGCTAACTATTACACTTGAGGCAATTGCTCGTGTGAGTGAGCCAAT
This sequence comes from Eucalyptus decipiens, assembly GCA_014182575.1. NCBI lineage: Eukaryota > Viridiplantae > Streptophyta > Magnoliopsida > Myrtales > Myrtaceae > Eucalyptus > Eucalyptus decipiens. Next base: position 24,845,925 of record CM024614.1, on the reverse strand, counting down.
CATTGCCTGCTGACATACTTTTCAATAATATATGTGTGTATGTGCTAGTCTTATAGTGGATTTGTACTTATTAATAAAACATCAAATCACCAATAAACAAACAAGTACAATACATATGTCAATAAATACATAAATCAATGATCCTCTACAATAATATATATCACATTCTACGCAATCCTAGTGACATCCTGTAGGTTAAGAATATGTCTCTAGGAATAGCCTTCGTAAATGGATCAGCAACCATTCTATTTGTTGAAATGTATTACAGGATCACTTCTTTCTGTGCTATAATATTTCTGATGAAGTTATTCTTTATGTTAATGTGCTTTGTCCTTCCATGATACTTGGGATCTTTCACATAGGCAATGGCTACTTGACTATCGCACTAAACTGTTACCGGTTTTGGAACTTCAGTGACAGTGGCTAAATTTTCCAAGAAACGTTTTAGCCATACTGCTTCTTGCACTGCAGAAGAACATGCAATAAATTCTGCCTCCATCGTAGACAATGCCGTGCATGTCTGTTTCTTGCTATTCCAAGAAATCGCACCTCCATTGAGCAAGAACGCATATCCAGAAGTCGATTTACGACCCTAATCAGCATATGAATAGCCTAATAGGTGTAAATCACTTCATTTTTAACAAAGTCGATAGTCCATGGTGCCCTTCAAGTATCTCAGGATCCTCTTCACTGCTTTCCAATGTGCTTGACCGGGATTTGATTGAGATCAGCTCACCAATCCCACGGCATAGCATATGTCGAGTCTAGTACACATCATAACATACATCAAACTTCCGACCGCACTAGCGTAAAGAACAGTTTCCATTGCTTTAATTTCTTCTGGAGTCTTATGACACATCTCAGTACTTAGGCTTTCACCTCACATGATAGGGGTATCAATGGGATTATAGTGCTGCATATTAAAACGCTCAAGAATCTTCATATTATAAGACTCTTGTGATAAAGTAAGGAGTTTCCTTGATCGATCTCTTTCGATCTTAACTCTTAATATATAAGCAGCTTCTTCCATGTCCTTCATCTCAAAATTAGAGGACAACCATTCTTTTATGGTGATAACTAAAATCTTGTCATTTTCAGCCAATAGAATATCGTCCACATAAAGTGATAAAATCACAAATTTATCTTCGGACCGCTTGACATATACACAATGATCTTCCTCGATCATCGTGAAACCAAAAGTGGTAATGGCTCGATGAAAACGAAGATACCACCGTCTAGATGATTGCTTAAGGCCATATATTAAGCGATGAAGTTTGCAAACTTTATGCTCTTGACCTTTAGCTACGAAACCTATTGGTTATTTCATATAGATTTCCTCATCTAGGTCTCCATTGAGAAATGCCGTCTTTACATCCATCTGATGTAATTTAAGGTCTAAATGTGCAACGATAATTAGAATAAGGCGTATTGAGGCAAACCTTACAACTGGTGAAAATGTTTCCTTATAGTCTATATCCTCTTGTTGAGTATAACATTTCGCCATAAGGCGAGCCTTATACTTTTCAATAGATCCATCCGCCCTTCGCTTAATCTTGAAGACCCATTTGTTTCCAATAGCCTTTCGATTGGATGGTAGATCAACCAAGTCCCAAACATGGTTTGCCCTCATTGACTCCATCTCATCTTTCAAAGCTTTTTTCCATTCTTCCTTATCAGAGGATGAGAGAGCCTCTTGAACAGTCTTAGGCTCGGCATCGTCATTCTGAGCAATCATAAATGCTTCTCCTTCAATATCAAAACGACAACGAGGAATATTTTTACGTAATTGAATTTCTCTTGAATTTAATTCGTTATGCGATATAACACTCCCACTAGGTCTTGCATGTTGAGGTAAATTTTCATTTCCATCTACAATATCAGTAGGTGTGTTATCAGGATCTTCCATCTCATATAATTGGAAGTCTTTATCAATCTCACCTCTACTAAGAAAATCGTTCTCAAAGAACGTGACATCTCGTGACTCCATTTCGGTCACACTTTCATCAGCTTATTCACCTATGAACACGTACCCTTTGGATTGTTCAGAATATCTTATAAAGATACATTTCTTTCCTCTAGGACTTAATTTGCCATATTTATGGGAAGAATCATGAACATAAGCTGCACATCCCCATGGATGTAGACTACTCAAGTCTGGTTTCATACTAGTCCATAATTCATAAGGGGTGTAAGTGACCGATTTTGAGGGCACTCGGTTAAGTATAAAGGCAGTAGTCAATAATGCATCTCCCCAATAGGAGATAGGTAAATTTGCTTGCACCATCACAGACCTAACCATTTCCAATAGGATTCTATTCATTCTCTCAGCTACCCCATTTTGTTGTGAAGTACCATGAATAGTCAATTGTCGTACAATTCCCTTTTCATCACAAAGAGCCTTGAATTGCTTCAATAAATACTCACGTCCACGATCGGTTCTCAATGCCTTTATTGTTTTGTTCAGCTGATTCTCTACCATTGCTATATATTGTTTAAAGCAGTCTAATGCTTCTGACTTATGGGAGATCAGAAAGACATAACCGAAACGTGTGAAGTCATCTATAAAAGTGATGAAATATGAGGCCTCATGCCTCGCCTTCACATTCAAAGGACCACAAATGTCAGAATGTATGAGTTGCAATGGAAATTCAGCTCTAGTCCATTTACCGAATGGTTTTCTAGTTGCTTTTCCCGTTAGACAATGTTCACATACGGATAGACTAACATTAGTGAGTGACCCTAAAAGGCCCTCTCTAGCTAATTTTTGCATTCTTTGCAATCCAATGTGACCTAATCTATCATGCCAAGTACTTGCATCAATCTCAATATTACTAGAAGATATAATTAAAGAAAAGCAACCATCGACATAACATTGTACTGATCATAGTCAATGTCTAACATCATAAAACCATTTGATATATGACCTGAACCATAATAAACTGTTCCATACAAAATGTCAACACAATGACCATGGAAATTCAATACATAACATAAGCTAAGAAGAACAACTACAGAGACCAAATTTCGTCGAATATCTGGAGCATAAAGGACATCATATAGGATCATGTTTCGACTATCACGTAAGATTAATTTACATGTGCCAATACCCTTCACTTCAAATCTTGAGTTATTCCCAACATATATCCATTTTCTTCCAGGTGGTATCCGACGAAACTCCACAAATGCTTATCAGTCTCTAGCTATGTGGTCTGTTACTCCTGAGTCTACAGTCCACATTAGATGAGATTCAGCAAGCATTACAGTACTAGAAACAAAAGCATTACTTAAAGTAATGAAGTAATATGGTACATTTTTCGGCTTAATGCATTCACGAGTAAAGTAACCCATCTTGCCACAATTATAGCACTCTATCTTGGCATTGTCCTTCTTCCCACCACGCTTCTTGCATTGGAAGGTCTTAGCCCTCTTAGGTGCCTGATTAGTCTTCTTCCCTTTGTTGTTGAATTGAGAATTCCTTTTGCACTTGAAGCCCGAAGCCTTGTGCGAACTCAATTCAGCAACATAAGCATGGGTAGAGGATCTTGCAGCCTCTAGGCGTTCATCCTCTAATTCCAAATGACGCGCAATATCATCAAAAGTGACAATATTCTCATTATGCGTCATATTGATCTTCATATGCTCACAATTGTTTGGAAGAGACCTTATAATAGCCTGAACTTGCTATTCATCAGTAAGGGAGTGACTTGCCGACTTCAGCTCACAGATCATATTTGACATCTCTCGAAGATGCTGCCTCATCGTTACATTTGGGCGCTTTCGGAATGTGTCAAACTTGATGGTGAGTCTTCTCAGCTTAGTGGTAGATGTACCTCCAAACTTATCTTTCAAGGCAACCCACATAGCTTTAGCTTTATCATAACTTTCCAACTCATACATGAGATCATCTTGCATACAAATTCGAACGTGAGGCAAGCAATGCTATTTTTCTTTTTCCAAACTTGAAAAGTTTCTAGATCTCTCCTGTGTTGAGCTGAAGTTCCATGCTCAGGTTCATCCATGGTATAGTTGAGGGTTTCCAAATCCTCTTGCTCCTCAAGGATGTACTGAATCTTTCGGTGTCAAATATCATAATTGTCACTGTTCAGCTTCTCACCCTTATTGAGGTCAGCCACAATGATCTTGGATGCCGAAGCCATAATCAATTGTTATAACACATTAACATAATAAACGTAAAATCAATACTAGCACACTTTCCAGAGTAACACGCATATTTAATTTGCAGCAAAGACAAACTAAATTAATGATAATTCAACAAAAGACACAAAAGCAAAAGTTCACTATGTTCCCAATCAACTTCCATGTACAATTGTTCTATTATCATTAATTAGTTTAATTTGCACAAATTTTAAGTCCTAGGTGAGAACTCCCTTGAATTCTACCAACCTACGAACTCCCACTAGGAAAAATAATTACATGATCTTATGTAATTTCTACATTTTTCCATTAACACAAAAAGCATAGCATGATAATAACCAACGTATAAACAATAATCATGCTTTAATTATAATCAAAATCGCAATTCAACATGTAATGAATTTCCTACCATTGTTCGAATTTTCTAGCAACTAAAAAATTGCAAGTATATTAAAACTATATACATGACATCATCGAACCAAGCTCTACACAGCATATATGACATCATTTGCAAACAAGCTAACTACAATATTTCCTAAACCACAAGAAAATACAAGCTACAAATGAATAAACTATGCATTAAACCCCCCAAAATACGCATACATAAGGTTTCCTACGCATTTTCATACAATTATAAAATTCAAAATTTAAAATAATTATACCAAAGTGTAGAGCACATCCATACGAAACCAACGCCTCCGACCACGCTCCAATCGGAGCTTACACGCACCCACATGTGCCGCCTGAGTGCGCGGCGCGTGTGACGCACGCACCAGTGAGCCAAACGGCTCCTGGCCGGTCCGACCGGTCCGACCGGTCAACCGGTGACTAGTCTAACCAGTTTGACCGGAGACTTGTCCGATCGGTTTGACTGCCGGACTGGTTGACTAGTCCGATCGTTGATCGGTCAACGGTCGGGTTGGGTCGGGTCAACCTCAGGTTGGATCTCGGGTCGGGTCGGGTCGCGAATTGGGTCGCTGGCCGGTGACCGGCCGGCCAACTGTTGCCGGTGATGACATCATTGATAACGTCTTCAATATCCAATTGTCAATAAATTAGATTAAGTTAATCAAATCTATCTTGATGTGGAATCCAAACCAGATTACTAACCGTTATATGTTTGGGGCTTGTGTTACGTTCTATCAAGTTATTTCGTTCTGAATCTACTACATTTTGAACTTGTGTCTTGTTTTGGATGTAAAGTCTAAGAGTCTTCAAACTGAAGTAGAGTCCGAGTGTCTTCAGACTAAAACAGACTTTACAATCTGGACGTAAGTCTGAACATATTCTACTTCTGAACAGATTTAGCCTTAAGGTCTGGACACAATTTGAATAAGTTCAGCTTTAGCATAGAGCCTGTCTTCTAAATCTTCCAAGTATAGACCTTTGACAATATCATTTATACATTCTATCGTGTCATAGTTTGTTACTTAACCATTAAACACATTAGTAGCCTTTAATTTATTTTGTCATCTTCAAAACATCATAAAGGATTTTTTTAACACTGGGAATGACCGATCACTTCTTATACCTTTCGAGGATATCACAGAAATTTTGTTGGAGAAATAGTGAGCGCTTCATAGGAGGAAGCTCTGTGATTCAGTTGAATTTGTAAATGACATGACATTTCGAGTTTCTTAAAAATGTAGATCAATAAGGGTACTGTTGAAAGTGATGCGGTACTGCTTTCCCTACGAATGGTTTCTTGCTTACTAGTTTATTTTACCCCATGCCTTATAGGCTTTTTTTTTTTTTTTTTGGATTGAAATAGGAAGTATTATAACACTAATGTAAAGGAGGACAACAGCCCGAAGCTTGGGCGTCCGAGTACAGAAGATTCGAAAGCAAAGGGGGAGACAAAGCCCGGTTTGGTAATAAGTTGCCATGAAAATGGGCCTTAGCGGCCCAATCAACCACAAAGTTGGCTTCGCGTCTATAGTGACGAATCTTTAGGGTAGGGAAAAGGTGGAGCTTGGTTGCCGCTTCTTCAAGTAAAGGGCGCATCTCCCATGGCGTTGATGATGGATGGCGAACCACATCTATCAAAACAAGACAGTCAGATTCAAGCACAAGCCGGTCTCGATTCTTGCTGTGCTGCAACAGAAAATCAATAGTGGTGAGGAACGCCTGGATCTCGTGATGCAGAGCCGAAGTTGCTAAGAAATCGTAAGTAAAGCCATGGAGGAGAGTTCCTGTGTGATCTCTGAATATACTTGCCATTGCTCTTTTAGAACTCATTTGTTGATATGCTCCATTAATATTGATTTTTACCTCGCTAGGATCTGGTGGCCGCCATAGCAGATTGGAATGTGAAGTAGATCGGGCTGTACGCACCAACGATTGGAATGAAAGCGATGCGATTCGTACCTAGGCGAGGGCCTCCTTGACTACCCTTGATGACTTAGGCTGTTGTCGGTGGAAGATAAACCCATTGCGAGATTTCCAGATCTGCCATAATAGGGCAGCGATGATCTCCATACTAGGTAAGTTACTCCAGCATTCAAGCTGTGTTGCTAACCATTCATCCATTCATTTGACTAATTGTGATGTAATGTGAATGCCGATCTATGGATGTGACCAAATACGACGCGTCCATGGACATAAAAGAAAAAGATGTTCTGTGGTTTCTGGTTTGTTTTGATTACATATAGGACATGTTGGTTTTGTTGTGATGTGCCGTTGAAAAGATTGTCTTTCGTAGCTAGGGCATTATGACAAACTGACCATAAGAAAGGCCGAATTTTGGGGGGTAAGTTGACAGTCCATATGGATTTCCAAAGAAGCTTGGGGGGTTTGTATGATGATGATGCTTGGTTCTGTTGGTTGCTGGAAGTGTATTGTCGATGGTATGGTAAGCGCTTTTGACAAAGATAGTTGCCATTTTGAGTCTTTAACCAAATAATATGATCGGTAGTATAATGAGGGCTTACCTGTATGGGAAGAATTTCAGCAATTGTTGGTGCATCAAAGTTCTGATTAAGAAGGGGGGGGTGTTCTGGTTGCCGTTATCTGAGTTGAATAGATCAGCTACCATCTGCGGAGCATCGCGGGGTATAGGGCCTCCTATAACCCCTCTAGGGAGCCAACGATCTTCCCAAATTTAATAGCTTGTCCACTACCAACAGACCATTGCAGGCGAGGTAAAATAACATCCCTTCCAAGAAGAATACTCCGCCATCCCCATGATGGTTTGGAACCTTGATCCGCATGTAGAAAGTCCTGTGAGTGGAAATAAAGCCCTTTAAGAAGGGTGCTCCGTAAGGAAGTTGGATGCTATAGAAGTCTCCATGCCTGCTTACCAAGCATGGCTTTGTCGAAGTCAATAAGATCACGAAAGCCGAGACCCCCACTGTTCTTGCTACTTTTAAGAGCTTCCCAATTCTTCCAGTGTATGCCTGATTTCTTTCCGTCACTTTGCCACCAAAACCTAGCAATTTTCTATTCAATGGACTTGCAAATTGACACAGGTATCTTAAAAATGGACATGGCATACGAGGTATTGCTTGTACGACGCCTTTAGTAAAATTTCCTTACCACCCTTTGAAATCAAGTTTTCTTTCCACCCTTCTAATTTGGAATTCACTCTTCCCAATATCCAAGCAAACATCTCCCTCTTAGATCCGCCTCCCTGATCGGATGGTATACCAAGATATTTACCAGACTTATCAATCACAGGTATTCGGAGTTCCCGAGCAAGATTTTCCTTTAGGGTAAGAGGACAATCTTTACTAAAAAAGAATACAAATTTATTCCTATTAACAGCCTGGCCAGTAACAAAGCAGTACTAATTGATAATGTTGGCCAAATTCTGACATTCAAGTAATTTTCCATCTAAAAAGAAAATTGCATCATCCGCAAAAAACATGTGAGATAGAGTAGGACACCACATATTCAATTTGATGCCTGTGAGAAGCCCCATGGTAACTACCTGATTGATAAGATGAGAGAGAACATTCTCCAAAAGGATAAATAGATAGGGGGAGAGAGGATCTCCCTGTTTAAGACCTCAGGGTGGTTGGAAAAATGGAAGATGTTCACCATTGAATTTAACACTAAAAGATACTATTGTTATACATTGCATGACTCAATGTACCCATGTAGCATGAAAGCCTATCTTGAGGAGATAATCTTGCAGGAAATCCCACTCAACCCGGTCATATGCTTTTTGCATATCCATCTTTAGAATAGCTCGAAATTGGTGCTTGCATTTTCTGGTCTTAATCTGATGAAGTACCTCTTGCACTATTAAGATATTATCTTGTATTTGTCGTCCACTCATAAAGGCACTCTATTCCCTGGATATTAGGTCAGACAGGTAGGGTTTGCAATCACCTTAGAAATGATTTTGTAGGCATAATTGCAGAGGCTAATTGGGCGGTATTGATCAAGCCTTTCAGAATGAGGTACCTTGGGGATTAGAGAGATGATAGTCCGATTTAGATCAAGTGGCATGACTCCAGATAGGAAGAATTGTCGCACCAATAACACTAGGTCATCCTGAAAAATATCCCAATGGTTTTGAAAGAACAAACCATTTAAACCGTCGGGGCCCGACGCTTTAGTAACTCCCAACTGGAAAGTAGCATATTGGATTTCCTCCTTAGTGACCAAAGCTGTCAGGGACAAGTTCATTTCCTCAGTGATTATACAAGGACATTGGTTCAAAATAGGGCCATAGTCGCGGTGTCCCACTGTCCAATATAGATTAGAGAAGTAATCGGTTGTCATTTGTTTTAAACACTGAGGGTCACACACCCATATCTGGTTGTCATCTTGCAGCATACTAATCTTGTTGCGTTGTCTCCTTTGAATAGTAGTTGCATGGAAGAATCTAGTATTCTTATCCCCCATCGTAGCCAGTTTATCCTAGACCGCATTACCCAATATTGTTCTTCTTGCTGCCATAATTGTTGTATTTGTTGTTTCAGGTCAGATATCAATGGCAAATCAGAATGGTGACGGGTGTGATTCACATGTTGCTGAAGCTGATGTTGTAACGCTGCAATTTGTTGATGACCCTTGGAGAACTTTGATCTACTCCATTTAGCTAGAGCATGGGAAACCACCTTCAGTTTAGATACAAGTGAGGAGGTTGTTGGACAATTGGAGCTCCATGATCGAGTTATAATGTCTCGACATTCTGGGTCTTGGGTCCAAAAGGCTTCGAATATAAAGGGCCGAGGCCTCCGATGAGATAAGACTTCAGTGGTTAAGAGCAAGGGGCTGTGATCTGACCCCACAACCGATAAAGCAAACACTTCAGCCCCAGGAAAGGTAAGACGCCAATCCAACATGCAGAGAACCCTATCCAATCTTTCCTTAACAAATTCATCACCAGTCCTATGATTCATCCAGGTAAATGAACATCATTTACTCTCAATGTCCATGAGTGAACAATCATGCAAAACATCTCTGAAAGATTGCATCCGCTGTGAGTTAGCCAAATGCTTACCAACTTTCTCCCAATGATAGAGAATTTCGTTAAAGTCCCCAACACAAAGCCATGGCAAGTCATTGGAGGCGCTGATGAGTCGTAAGGTTGCCCAAAATCAAGACGCCGCTGAAAAGTGGCCGAAGTGTGAAGACAGTGAGTTGCATCCTAACACCACTTATAAGATCAGTACATAATACATCATAAAACTCAGAGGAAGAGCTTTCCAAAGCAATGTCTAGCTGGTCATTCCAAAAAAAAAAAAAACCAACCCACCAACTAAACCAATAGGATTAAGAATAAAGGAGTTAGGATACTTGAGATGTTTTTGCAAATGTTGAAGTAAGACTTGCTGGTTTTTGGTTTCCATCAAAAAGATAACATCGGGCCTCTCCTTAGCCACTAGGGTCGTAAGGGACCAGACTGTCGGGGGTTGCCCAACCCCGAACAGTTCCAACTCAAGAGTTTCATTTGTCAATTGGTGGCTTTTTTGGGCAAGCCACCATAGCCCATTTTCCAGCTTCATCAGTTTTGAAAATGGGAGGGTCCATCAGTTGTGTTTCGTCAATATCTTCATACTGATGTAGTCGTGATTCATAAGGGGTATAACGCTTCAACTTTTTAGTTGTGCCTGCTTTCGTATTGAATCTGGCGTGTTTTAATCTCTTAGAGTTAGAAGAGCCCACTCCTAGGTCATAATTAGTTTTCATTGGTGCAAGTGCTATATCTATCCCTGCTGAGATTGGAGTCTTTGTTGGCTGACTTGTAGAATGCTGCTGCTGAGGAATATCAGTTGTACCTAGGGGAAGTGGCATAGTTGTCAGTTGATGCATTCCCCTATCTATATCATTGCTAGGAGGCTATACTAGTTCCAAGAGTGGTGCTGCTATAGGAGTCTCAGGTACCACTTCTTCTGGCAAAACAGGTTTGTCTTGTGGTTTGTAGAATATTTGCCAATATGGGCTATGCTCCCTCACTTTCGCTCTTAACCATTGGCCATACGCCATCTTTTCTTTTCCCTCCATCTTCGCGTCATTGAATGGAAAGTCCTTATAGTATGTTGCATAGTGTCTGAGTTGGCCACGGGAATAGCAAAAGTGTGACAGTCGCTCATAACAAAAGTCAAGCCATAAGGTTTTATCATTGATTCTGATAAGCTAGCCTGTCTTTAAAGATTCCTGTACCTTAAATTTGACCCTAGCTTTCCCAGCCCGCAGAGATGTTCCCTCCTTATTTTCAATCTAAACCTCCAGAACTGTGCCTATGTTTCTAACAGCCTTTTCTATTATTTGCTTAGTACACCACTCCAATGGCAAACCAAAGACTTACACCCAATAAACGCAAGTGGAGAAATCATAACAGTGCAACGGCGTGTTGGGAACCCAAGGTTTAAAGATCACTAAGTGACTAGAGAATAACCACGGACCACCATCCAAAACTCGCTATTTGTCCGAATCAGATTTTGCAACATATAAACCAGCTTCCCTTGCAGATAATTCAACCTGGTCTGTTTTCCATGCACGCCTCAATGTACTTTGAAAGGCCTGAAAATTGATGGAAGGATTAGATAAGATTTTGCCTACCAGCATTAATTTGCATTCTTCGACTTTCTCCACAGGTGGCGGCTCATCCCGAATCACAATCCATTGCTCCGGCCACAGGCGACCCAGCTGGGAACAGAGAGCAGCTAAGCGAGATGCTTCATCGTAATCGTGATCATCCATAAAGGCAGATGATAGAGCAAAGCACCAGAGGGGCTATCGCGGAAGGGGAAGGTACATGCAAAAGGTTTCGTGGACTTTGAATAGAAAAGATTGGCCAGTGACTGTGAAAATGAAGGCGAACAATTGAAGATAAACCATAAATGAGGGCTGAGATAAGACAGAGAAATACGAAATTCCATCAAACAGTGAAGGAAGACGATAACTTGGGTATGGATTGTCGGGGGTGAAAATGGTGAGGGAAACAGACTGATTCATCAAAATATCACAATTCCGGGCAAACGGAGACCGCAATTGTGGAAGAAGCTGAAGAGGAAAAGCGGGAGAGAGAAACATGGAAAGATACGAGTGGATGGGTGATGGTGTAATTAGGGTTTGATTTGTTGAACTACCATTAGGGTAGAGAAAAGCTCTACATTGCGAGAGAGAACAACTCTACATAGTGAGAGAGAGAAAGGGAAGAATAGTCTACTTGCCTTACAGGTTTAATGTACTAAAAGCACGAGTTCAATTATTTCTGATTTTGAGGCTCAATAAGTCAATCAGCAACTTATGTCGCTTATGTATGCATCACTAAGTGTCGAAACAGTAATAACGTCATTGCTCCAAATTCTAACTTGAAGGCTTGGAAATTAGAATCTTGTAAAGCAGAGCATTCTTTAAAATCTGGAGTGAAATGTCTGTTTCAGTCCTTATGAGCAAAAATATCTGTTTTTCATGGCAGGAGTGATGCTTTTAAGCAAAGATAGACAGTACGATCAATTCTATTATTTGAGAGTCGGAAACACGTCACTTATTGAACTTGCTTCTCTGTTAGATTTTTGCTCTTTACAAGAGATAGTTATTCGATTGGAACCTTGAATAGGCAGTCTTATAAACTGTTGGAGAAGTTCAGTGGATAGTAGAATTACTTCACCTGATGATGGCTGTTCAAACTATTTACTGACTGGTGAGCTTTTATCTTCTGATAGTGCTAGAATCTTAGAAGGTGTCATCTTTTAATGGTGCTACCTTTCAAGTACTTATATATATATATATATATATATATATATATGTATGTATGTATGTATGTATGTATGTATGTATGTATATGAAGATGATAGTGCTGAAGCGACAGTACTAATCTTCATATATATATATATATATATGAAGATGATAGTACTCTGTTTACTTGTATTTTTCTCGCTGTTGGCATTACGATAGAAGTTATCAGATCCTTTGGTCATAATAATATTCATTTATGGATGATTTGAACGACGAAATAACAGCAGGATGGGACATGCTACTATCTTCCAGAGACGTCAAGAACATTAATCTTTCTAAGAAACAAGAAATAAGGCAACTCAGGCAAAGTTGGACCAAGTTGCAAGAATGCCAGCATTTTGAGCAGGTACTCTGATTAGTTGCCCAGATTAAGTGCTTGGGATAGCTTGAGGACCTGGAGATTTTTGAGACCTAGTAGTTTGGCCGCATGAAGTGAACTGTGTATCTATCTATTATGGAAAAGGTCGAGATTCGAATGCACAAGATTTCCAAGCGCTATGGGGATCCCTCCCGAGAGTCTACAACTAAATGAAGACATTTATAATCTTATACTCGAAGAGTCGGTTCTCTTCTTCCATCAACGACTGATCTATTAGCATTGCCGACGCCACCTGGTAGGTGGTGGAACAAGAATCAGCTCATTCCAAGATTGATTAACTAATGATGTTACCCATGAAAACAGAAGCAAAATACCAAGTAGACGATTTATTGAATGCCGGTTCCATCAAAAAGTACATCAAATGCATTAGTGAGTTTTCTCCTAAGCAATCTAAAGCCCGCAATTTAAGATTGCATGCATGACAACATTAGCGTAATTTAAGCCTTCCTCGGGCTTAATTTATGCCTACTCTCTCATAGTAGCCTCATACACTGCAGCAAGCAATCAAGAATGACTTGCCTATAATAAAACAAGAACATGACAGATGACATAGAAGGCCAGTCACTCTTTTCATCGTCATCAGAGGAACTATTCCAATGCAATCATACTGCATTCCAGTTAATTCCCGTAAGTGGAGGTTGCTCTCATTGTGTATTCCGCCACCAGCTGCGCAAAAGATGATGACTTGTTGTCCAGTAATCTCTTCGGAGAATCATATTCTTCCACCAGCCCTGCACAGTGGATCAAGAAAGCTCGTATCATTTCACTTAAGAAAAGATTAATGCAAAATGCGACAGCAAGAGCAAGGAGAAATCGTTAAAAGATACTGACCATGATCTAAAACAAGAACCATGTCACTATCAAGAACAGAAGTGATACGATGTGCAATAGTTATAACTGTACAGTCAGCAAAGTGCTGCCTCAGAGTTTGCTGTATCAGATTATCAGTAGCTGTGTCGATGGATGCGGTAGCTTCATCGAGGACTAGGACCTTGCTTTTCTTGAGCAGCATGCGCCCAAGACACACGAGCTGCCTCTGACCCATGCTCCAGTTCTCTCCATTCTCAATAACTGCACAATAACAAATATAGATAACAGCAATGAAAAAGAGAGGGTGGAAAAGGTTATCAAAGATATTGTTTTGTGTTTTTGGAAACATCAAACTTATGTTTTAGTGCTTTTCATGCCTGTCCAAAAATATTGAGATAATGCGAAGATTGATTAATGTACGATGTAAAGGATATTGCAAACTACATGATCAGTTAAACTTCCAGGAATTATATTAAAATGCCTCTTCATATAAGTGCATCTAGGAGAACCACAAAAGAGCAGTCACAGGAGGAAAAGGGAATAAAATTTACCAGCAGAATCTAATTTTCCTTCCTTCTTCTGGACCTCCTCTGCAAGTTGGCACTTATGCAGGGCCTAAAATTTGCAGAAACCTCGTTAACCGACATCATCGATAAATCTGCCTCTTATGTTATTTTAACTTGTGCAAGGAAATGAACAAACCTCCCAAATCTGCTCATCTGTGTACTCCTTCAGAGGGTCCAAGTTGCTTCTTATGGTCCCTTCAAACATGGTTGGGTCCTGAGGCATTATGCTCAGTCTAGACCTCAAATCGTGCAGTCCAATCAAGGAAATATCGACGTTGTCGATCATGATTTGACCAGCTGCAGGTTCCACAATCCTGAAGAGTGCTTGTATAAGGGTTGATTTACCGCTTCCAGTTCTCCCCACGATCCCGGTTTTCATTCCACCAGGAAAAGTGCATGTAATTCCCCGCAGAACAAGGGGTAAGTGTGAAGCATAACGGACCTATGTTCCGCATGGTTGTCACAAAAATAGGTCAATCACGAATTGTAAAAGCTGTAATATGAAATGATACAGAAGCTTCATGTACCTGCAGACCGCAAATGTTGATCTCTCCGTGTGATGGCCAAGAGATTGACGGGTGATTTTCCTCTAATCTAAGAGGGGGCTCGCTCGGAATGCTGGTGTACTGCAGTATCCTCTCAACTGATATGATTCTGTTCTCCATTGTGCAGAGATTCCAAATCACCCAAGCTTGTAACATGTTTAGGTTAAGCCCATAGGTCACGGTCAACCCCGCAATGGCTTCAGACATCAGGAAAGAAGCAATTTAAATGTTAAAAGTTCCAGAAACAATTAAATAGATACAACAGCATTTGAAAATCTAAAAGAAAGTTCTTACCTGGATCGATAAATCCCTCAGGAACAGAGACTAGGAAAATCAAAGAAAAGCCGAAAGTAATCAAGGATAGCATGTGTAGGCGAAAACACAACCATTCCATTGCCCCAGCAATATGAAACTTGGGCCGCGAGTATCCATCGGCAAGTTTCATATTTGTATCTTGGAACCGTGATTCTTGATCAAAGCTTCTAATAGTGGTGGCTCCTGAAATTGTCTCAGCAAAGTGCTGTATCACTGGAGCTTTGCACACCGCAACCAACCTCGACAATTCTCGTGCGGAAGATATGTAATATTGCTGTGGATGCGAAAAATAATTCAGTGTATATTTTTTGCAAATTCAAAAGTATCTACACAGACCCAATGTATACAGATACTTGTTCAAGCTCACGATGTGCCAAAAGTTTGTCACTCATGAGAAAAAGAGTGAAAGGACTTTGACGAACAAGCACACAATTTCAAGGCTTTTATGAGAAGACAGTTGAGATGAAAGTGTCACCATTTCACTCCTTTCATCAGTGAGGAAACAAAATAACTAGCGGAATACATCTAAAACCAGAACAATCCTACTGAAAAGAGAGAAAGCCAAGTCCTCTTTGCTCTTCCTGACAGTTTAGAAAAAGATCGGAAGAGCTCGGATGATTACCTGATACCACACACAGATTGCAATGACAGGGATTAAAATTATGAAAACCTGCCATGCAACCTGAGACATCACAGCGATAATTCCAAGGAGCTGGATCATCGAGAAAGCAAATGCTGCAACTAAATATTGCACGTTTGTATCCACAGCACTCTGGTCTGTAGAAGCCTACAAAAGCAAAGAAAAGATGCCATAATAGATGCAGTTGCGCATGGATAATCGTAGTCAACACAAAAGAAAATACAAGCGATTGGATATAAGACAGACCTCTGCAAACTTAAATCGAAGAAATACATACCCCTGTAACAATATCATAATGAGCATATTATACATACCCTATTGAGGATTCTTCCACTTGGAGTAGAATCGAAGAAGGACATTGGGGCACGGAAAATACAAGAGTGCATCCTATTGAAGAGCTCGGTTGCTGTCTTGAACCCAGCAGTTGCAAGAGCTACTGCTCTTGCAAGAACACATAGAGAACTGCCAGCAGCCAAAGCTACATAGACAGCTATTAGAGTTGATTCTGTAACGGCAGGTTTGACATCCTCGGACACTGGAGTCGCCCAGGTCATCCAATAATTACTTACTATTTGAAGAAGCTGAAAAAGAATATGTGCCAGCAATATGACCGGCACAAGAGCTCCTCCGTGTGCCATTGTGATGTATTTCCAGTACACTGTAAGTCCGACTCTACCTTTCTCTCTTTCTTCGTCTTGAACAAGCTGCCCTTTGGTCCCATTATCGTCGATGACTTCACCTTTCTGAGAAGCTTTGCTTTCGTCCTCCTTGGCAATCTTCCCCTTAGTATCCGCACTGCCATTTTGAACATTGCTACTAGATCCTCCATTTGCCGGTGTGTCTTGTATGGAATCTACCTCTGACAAAGCTTTCTCATGTGCACCTACAAGTTCCATGAAATTTGTCCCTACATGAAGTATATTGTTGTATTTTTCTGCTTCCGTAATCTTTCCATCCTTCATAACCTGATGAAAAATAAGAACAATGCCTTGTATCGTGACTCTACAGCTAGAATGAATGAAAAACAGGTTCTGTAATTTGTGAATTGCTCACCAGTATGAAATCAGCCGCGGGCAAGAATTCCACTTGATGAGTTACGTAAATCACAGTTTTGGTACGTAAAAGGCCCAACAAGCATTCCTATCAAATACAAATTCAATAAGTAGTCAATTCCCAAAGCACAAACACAATGCATGCAGCAATGAAACAAAGTTTGGCAAATCTCTCCAGAGAGAGTGAGGAGGGAGGCCCTTAAAAGAACTACCCTGCCTCCAAGAACCAAAAAGAAAGACAAAAAATTAGCCCATCTACAAATATGTGCTTCTATGAGTGTGAGGCTCCATGCGGATTGCAATTCTACCGAGTGCCAACAACTCTGAATTAGCAGGTACATGCAGGTTACCTTAAAGAGATGAGATCCCGTATGAGCATCCACAGCACTAAAAGGGTCGTCGAATAAGTAAATGTCCGCATCTTGGTAGACTGCACGAGCAATCTGAATTCTTTGCTTTTGTCCACCACTCAGATTTATTCCTCTCTCTCCAATGACTGTTTGATCGCCGTGTGATAGAATTTCCAAATCCTTCTTCAAGGAGCATGCTTCAAGGACCGTTTCATATCTCTCTTTGTCCATCTCCTTACCAAATAAGATGTTGTCAATGATCTTGCCACTCTGAATCCATGGAGATTGAGCGACATAAGCCTTAGTTCCACACAGCCTGAGGGTCCCAGATATCTTTGGCATTTCTCCCAGAATGCAGGAAAGCAAGCTTGATTTTCCTGAGCCGACGGTACCACAAACAGCTATCTTCATGCCCCTTTGTGCCTTCAAATACATGTCCTTAAGTGTGGGATTAGACGAAGCCAAGTCCCAGGAAAAATTCCCACCAATTATCTCAACTGTTGTGTCAGTAATTCCCCGAGGAATCCTCTCGACAACATCATTCTGCAGATCATCAAGACACAAGAAAGATGCTATTCTGTCGAGTGAGACCTTTGTCTGAGCTATCATTGATATCGTGTCAGGAAGATTGTAGATGGGCTCTTGGAGGATCCTAAACGTTGCGAGGGCTGATAAGATTTTTCCAGAAGAAAGCGGGATCCCCAGCAACATACATGCACTGAAAGTGACGACGGAAACGAAGGTGGGTGCGCCCCAGAAAACGAAAGAGGTCATTGCTTGAGTGTAAACGAACTTCTTCAACCATCCTATCTCGGCATTTCGAAGCTTGAAAATCTTCGACAAGAATTTCATCTCCCATCCCTGAAGCTTCAGAATTCTCATGTTCTGGAGAATCTCCGAAGTTGCCTTCATCCTTTTATCTTTCGATTTCATCATTCTGTCCTGATACTTCTCCTGCAACTTACCTAAGGGAACATTTGCTAACATAACAAGCACAGTGGCCACGAAAGCTGCAATACTGGCAAGTCCGAGATTTTTGTACAAGATCCCCAAAGCCAAAGCTACTTGCAAAAGCACCATCCATGGGTTGTGCATGTACCGAGCAAAGTCACCCACCTTCTCGGCATCAACAGACATCAAATTGATGATCTCTCCACTAGTATGGTCCTGTTTTGACTGGCACGAAAGGGTCAATACCTTGTCATATATCATGGCAACCGACACTGCTCGCATCCTAATCCGAACCTGCTGTAACCTAAAGAACTGTTGCCTCTGTGACAGGCACTCAACGAGCTTCGCCACTAAAATGGCCGAAACTAGCCAATAGCCTTCATTTTTGTATTGGCTTCGCCCATTAAGAAATTGAACAAGGGGATCAATGAGGTATGGGCCAACATAAGAAGCCAACACATAAAGAAGCGCAAAAACTGCTGTCGAAAGAATTTGTCTCCACACAGACAAGAACAATGCCTTCACCAGCCTCCACGTAGTCACTTTATCGCTAGCCTCACCATTGAACCGAAGCTTACTTCTGAAGTGTTGAGAAGCCCCCACCACACTATCGCCAGAATCAAGTTGAGGAACATCCTCAAGGTCCAAGGTTTTCTTATTCCCAATGGAAATAAGAGGACTCATCCAAGAGAAAGTAACTATGCTAAGTATACCAGCTTTAGAATAACGGGTTACCGCATCGCTCCCTCTAAACTTATTCAACCCCACACCATCCCTATTACTTGAAATCAAATTATTCCCATTTAAAAGGGGCTCTTCAAGGAGGTTCTCTTCAACCTCATTTTTCCCGGAGTACCCCACATAACAGAAGTACGAACCGGTCAAGACAGAGATTACGTCGGATACAAAATCCCGAACCGGCAACAAGCCAACATGTTTCTCATATCGAATGACGTCTAAAACAAGGGAATAACAGGAAATAGAGAAGTAGAAGCCCCACCAAACTCTTAACAGGAAAGGGAACTTGGATTCGCCAGAATCAGAGTTGCGACCATGCAGGTAAACACACATTAGCCCCCAAGCAAGAGTCGTGAGAGCTGAATCCACAAGGGAGACCAGTCTCACGTCCGACCAGCCATTTCTATGCCAATAAAAATAGTTCAGCACACACAAGGCGAGATTGAACAGAGACACGCCCAGGGCCCAACAAAGAGTCAGCTTATACAAGACACCTCTCCCCCTCCCGCGACTCCCCTTTGGACCCTCACCATGCCCTGCCCTTATTTTCTTGTAAACCCACGAGACGAGCAGGGCAAGCAACAACACCAGGTGCAGAGAACCAGAAAAGCCATGAACAAAGATGGGTTGGACGAGGAAATCGCTACCTGAGGACATGAGAGCAGAGGAGGGAGAGAAGAGGGTCAGGCTGACCTGCTCTCGTGAATCAAAAGGTCCCATTATTTCGGGGGCTTGGTGGGGGGGTTTCTGCGGCCTGGGAGTGCGGGGGGGCTCCTGCGCTTCGGGAGAAGAGTCTAACGTGCATGAGAAAAAAGGAGGGGTGGTGTTGTCTTTATATACACTCGTGAGTCAGCGGAAATTTGTGCGTCATCGTCGCCATTTGTTCACTAATGAAATCGAAGTGAGGTTTTGCATCGGGTAAATGGATAATATGTGGGCGGAAGCCGCAGCAGGCGGAGATAGCCGCCATTCTTGGTTGGCCATTGAAGCAGAGGCGGACAACGACATAAAACAAAAAGACGGAGACCAGGAGACCTTCATTTCCTGGAAAGTACTGAGCTGAGCTCGTCTTTTTTAAATCAACGTCGGAATAAACAAAACTAACGTTGGCACGTGTCACGTGGTTACATAGATCAGCGAAGAAGTTCACGAATCACGCGAACCTCCCATGCTTTTTCTGTCTTTCCGGAGAAGCTTTCGCTAGGCCGATGTCGAAAATTCGAAGATGTGCAGGGTTGATCCCGTTTTGCCTAAGAAGGGATGTAACAAAAAGAAAATTTTGAATTTTATTCATTTCGACACATTTACCTAAATTTTTTTTTCTGTGATATAGAAAATTTCAAATTTGTATTTGTGTGATATATTTACCCTCCATTCAAGTTCTTTAAACGAGAACCATTAAAAATTCATCTAAATGGACATTAGAAAGATTATAGCATTGACATGGCGTTCATGCGATTTAAGTGAAATAAAAACAACTTGTTTTAGCTGAAAAATTATTTAACGGGACCTTGAAGTAGGTAAAAGTATTACATATGTATAAGTTTAGTTTTTATGTTAGAAGAAAAGGTTTAGAATAACTTTGTTGCAATGGGCATAAAGTTTGGGATAAATGTATTATGGTAGGTATTTCCCTTTGGAACAAAGAAATCATCACTTAAGATTTCTCAATTTTTGATAATTTACGTGAAGTCGTCCTAACCTTGATTGCATCTACAATGCCTAACATGTTTCCCGAGCAATAATTTGATTATTGAGTTTGTTAACATGAAAACTGTTGATACCTATTGAAATCTCTTTTCTTCTTCTTCTTTTTCTTCTTTTTTTTTTTTTTTTTTTCTGTTCTTATAAACTTTCCTCAACGATTGTAAAACCTTTTACAATCCATCCAATCTAAAGAGCTTATTAATCAGTAATTGTTCTAGTATGTCGTAACTTTTTTTTAGCTCAATTATAACTTTGATAGTCCTATAGTCATAGACTTTCCTTATACTCCAGTGAGTTGCTACTATTTTGAATTTATTCTTTTTTATCCAACGGTCATATTGGCCTCATGACCGGGTGCTGGAACATAGTATTTCTCGAGAATCTTTTTATGCTATTCTTTTTATTGTTTGACTTGAGTATGATATCAACTAAAGGAAAAGGGGGTGGGGGATATGCCTCCAAGTTAGATCGGCAAACATCAAAGACCCATTTTTAAAAACGAGATTAATCACGACTTACAAAGAAAAAATCGAATATAAGACGACATGATATGTCTAAATTCTATATGAGGACGCTAACTAATACGAATTAACTTGATTTCATCATAATTCCCACGCTTAGTGTGTAGAATCAAAACCAAGATATTTTAGAAATGGATATGAATTGACATGGACTATAAAACGGTGCCTGAACATTAAGCGATGGTCAACCTCCAAGTGGACCATAAATGATTCGAAGATTTATACCCGTTTTTCCACGAAAGGAAAGCGAGAAAAAAGGGGGAAAGGCCATGATATAATTGGATGGAAAATTCTCTCGTCGCTGAACACCTTGAAGAAGACTGCGCATGTTTTTCCTAACATTCAAGACATTAACATGCCTCTGCCATTCGACAAGACCCACAATCAAAATCAAAGGTCTTTTTCCTGTCCATCTTTCTCTTGGTTGTGCAAGAACGAGGAGTGTTCTTACTTCCTATGTTTTAAGTTCGATCACCATTAAAAATTTCTCCATGGAAATAGATTATAGGATCGCTTCAGCATTAATGTTAATCAAGTTAGATTTAGTTAATAACGAATATGTTGTGATCCGAAAACACATAATTTCGACGCCACCTCTAGTCTTCTATAAATACGAGATCAAATCCACCAAAAAAAAATATATATTTTCTTTACTGCCTTTGAAATCTAAGTATAAAAAAAATCATAAACTTATTAAATTGATACTCAAACCTTTCGATTGGACAAATTCAATTTTAAACATTTTGCATCGTTACATAATGAGTCAATCTAGCAAATTGTGATCGGAAAATTATTGACATGGACACTGGCCATCTTACATTGCATAACTGGCGTTGATGTGGATAGATTTTATAAATTTTAATTATTCTTTTCTTTTTATTCTTTGTGGCCTACAAGCCCTTGCCCAAGTTGAGAGGGTTAAGCCCTCGCCAAATTTAGTGAGTGACTCTTGCCGACTGTGAACTGGGCCTCCTTGTGCTTGTTCAGGATTGCTGCTTTGCTGTCAAATCCCCTCTATTGTTTTTGCTCTCACTTATAAATCAAAACGATTTTTTCCTTGGGTCGTAGGTGCAGAGATGAAACTGACAACACAATCAAGCGAACGACAATGTTCATTGAATCGAAGAGGATTTAGTGAGGACTCGACTTGTGGCTTGGGCAATGGTCATGACACTTACTAGCGGTCGGTGAGGGCTCGCAGGCCCTTGAGTTGCTAGTGACCCTTGCTGGCCATAATGATGGAAAAAAAAAAGTTCATAAAATATTAAGAGATTGTAAAATTGTCCATGTCAACGTTGATTGTACCTCGTAAGACAGTTGTCATTCATGTTAGCAATTTCTTAGCAAAATCGATTGGATAGATTCAATTAACAAAAATGTAAAAATTTAGGATTGAATTAGTTCAATTAAAAAGTTTAGAACTAAATTTGTATCAATGCGATATGATTAAAAATTCTTTGGTGCCTATGGTTCTAAGGAATGTGATAGTACTGAAAAGCTTACTTTTGCAAGAGCAATTCTTTTCAACGTTGATCATCAAAATCTTGTCCGATTCCGAAAGTTAGGAATCTAAACAGATACCTCAAACTCAAAGCACTCACATTTTTTTCTATCTTTGGGCCATTCATGGAGCGATAGTCATTGGAGTTCTTTGGGAAAATTTCTCACGGATTCATTGTACCAAGAGTCGTTGTGACATTTGAAAAGGCAATCACGAAACCACCTATCCACCTGGGGTGAAAACCACGAGTCCAGGTCAGTTGCTAATCGTTAAGGACAAAATAATATCGTGTTCATAGTCATAAAAAAGTTAAGGAAATAAATTTTGATATTTTCTTTAAATATCTCAAATCAATGGGTTTTGGGTTTGGGGAGTCAATGATGTACAATTAATTAAAAAAATATTCTACTTTACTACACTAACTAGTTTCAAGCACGCGATATGTGATGCGCAATTTAATTTTCATTTCTTGTGCAGCTTGTAAATAATAATAGATGTTAAAATTTATTTGCACAAAGAAATTAAAAAAAAAAAAAAAAAACTTGCCATTTTATTCTGCACATTTTTCTGAAAATATAAGAAAATAGAGAAGCATTCTTAAATTTATCACATAGAGTGCAAGGATGAGGCTCATTTCACAATAAGAACAATTAAGTAATGTTACCAAGTTCACTTTTTTTTTTTTTTTTTTTAAATTTAGAGAAAGTGGGTAGTTAATTTCTGTGTTCTTTTGCCTTTTTGTCCTTTTTATTGGTCAATTTTCCCTTGTTTTCCTCTTTGATCTACAGTTAATAAAATAAACGGCTATAATAAAAAACACAAAAAGTGAGATAATCTGGTGTTTCTCTTAAGACTTCATGTGTTTCATGGAAAATGAATATTTTGAAAAATATTTTTCTAAAAATGATTATTTATATCACTTAAAGTAATTAGTCATTAAAAAATATTTTTAAGGTCGATAATAATTTATGATGCATGCACGTATTAGAGCTTAAAAGTATAAAAGAATAATTGCACAAAACAAGACGTGGAAGATAAGAAAAGAAAAAAATGTGTAAACGAATACGTGCACGGACCAAAATGTGGAAGATAAGAAGGAAGGAGAATTTAAAGAAGTCAACATTTATGTGAGAGCTTGTTTCTCAAATCTCTCATATCATAGCAGTATAGATAGATATAATATTTTATCTAAATAAATTACTAGAGCATCCTTAATTTTGTCCGCCCCTCCCAAATTTTCTCAAATTTGTTGAAGTTTCAAAGTTTAGGGAAGTATTTTTAGGAACTTCGTGGAAAAAAGCAAATTTAAAAGCTAAATCTCGCAATAATAATGCTTTCAAATAGGATATATGAGGCAATCAAGTCAATGATTTGCTTTCAATTTGAGAAATAACAACTTTTGTGGATATGGAAATGTGAAATTTGGCTATTTGAGCCATTGCAATTATGGTAATATAAAAGGTCCTGTTAAAGGGTTGCTTTCAGGGGCTTGAACTTTGGTGGGGGGAAGCACTTTACCACGGTCGGGCCAGAGCCTCGCCAGTGACTAGATTTAAGCAAGAGCATGGATATCACTTGCATAAAAAACTTAATTTAAATTAAGGTTTTGTTTGATTTTTAGAAAATAATTTCTAGGAAAACGTTTTTAAAATTTTTCAGCGTTTATTTCATGGAAATAAACTAGTTAGGAAAAATATTTTCCGTTAATGGAAAAAGTCTTCTAAAATAGGAGAAAATGCTTTTCGCTTTTCAAGTAGAGGAAATTATTTTTCTCACTCACTCTCTCTTATCGAACGCTCTCACGCAGCCTTGCTAGCCCACTCTTCTTCTTTTTTTCTTTCTCTTTTTTTGTTCTTTGTTTTTCATTCTTTCCCGGCCAGCCACAAGTGAGGCTTGAAGCCTTGTCGGCCTCTAGTGAGCTCGAGCTCACCGCTCGCTAGATTGGTGAGCTCAAGCTAGCCACTTGCCGACTAGTGAGCGTGAGCCTCACCACAGCTTGAGTTTGCCCTTGGTTGTTCGTTGGGGTCGGCAATTGACTAAAGAAGAAGAGAAGGAAAAAAAGTGAAAAAAAGAAATTAAAAAGAGAAAGAAAAAGAAAAAAGAACAAAAATTTGATTTTTTAAAAAATAAGAAAAAGAAAAAGTAAAATTAAAAAAATCAAAAGGAGTGCACATATGAAAATCATATCAAATTTTCCATAACTTACAGAGGAAAATTTTAGTTTATTTTCAGGTTTCAGCCACATATTAAAAAATATTGTCATTTTTATGGAAAATGGTTTCTAGAAAATATTTTGTAAAAATGTCATATTTTCCGCAAAACGAATGGAGGTTGAGTGTGAACAACATTTATAAATGTCACTTGCCAATTAGAAGCTTTATTGGGCAAATTTCTTTGAAATGGTAACCACGCAAAAAATGGCGTATCCAAAAGAAAAAGAAAAAAAGAGAGATATATTTTCTTCAATCAATTACGCAAGGTCTCTCTCAATCTCAATCTCGGCAAATAAAGAAAAGAAACTACAGGCCGGAATTTTCCATGCACGTGTCTCGACTAATTTTCAATCCCTTTGAAGAGGCCTCGGTTCCTACGTGAAAATATCCGACTGTCGGTGCTCTTCATTAGCCACTTGTGCATGGGCTACATAAAAAGCAAATCTTAATGAATTAACTCACTTTCATTGGATGTATGTGGTAAGACTAGATTATGAACACAGTAATTAGATATTAAATTTAGTCCACTAGAATTCCAAAAGTGCAGGCGCTTCGTATAATTGGGATTATAAAACCTATGATTATCGGATGGATTCTCGATGTGGTATTTGGAGTTTCAAGTTCCCGGGTTCGTGGAGTTGTAGATGGAGAAAGCATCTAAGAAGAGCCTTATTATTTGATCGATTTTATTATGCTGAAAATTATTAGAATTTTGTTTGCCAAGGGTCGTGCATGGACCACCTGAAATCATCAACTCTATCTGTATCCATGGACATAGAGTTAGCGATCTATCCGTCTCCACCAGCATGTCCTTGCTTAGACTGGCATGGAAGGGTTAGTTAGAAGAGTTTTTATGATGAGAGCTACATTAATTGATCTAATAAGGAAACATATAAAGATTCTTAATTAGGCTAATATGGAATTGGCTTGTGTGGATCGAGTAAAGCTTGACTGTTTGAGAGGGTTTGTGGTTGAAAACTTTATAAATAGTACTTAAGTCTCTTATTCAACCTGAATGCATAGATATCACATAAGGAGTGGTTACAGAACATAATTCATGATGGGCAGTTTAATTGAACTAATGATATAGAAGGTAATTGAGGAAAAACACTTGAGCTCTGGATTGTTGTTATTCGAGGTTGGAACACCTGGAGTGTCATAACTTGGCACGAGAGAGACATTTAAGTGCTATAACTTTAAAATGGTACACTTAAGTGCCAATATCGGAGTAAAATGGGACACTTAAGTGCCACTTCGGCGAAAATCCGGCGACGTGGCAATTTTTCGGCGAGTTTGGTCCAAAACGGCGTCGTTTTGCACGCCGACGTGACGAAGAAAACGCAAAACGACGCCGTTTCGTGTCTACATGTAAATAATAATATAAAAATTAATTAAATTAGATTTAAAATATTCAAAAAATTTAAAAAAATAAGAAAATTTTAAAAAATTTAAAAATTAAGAAAATTTAAAAAATTAAGAAAATTTAAAAAATTAAGAAAACTTTAAAAATTTAAAAAATTAAAAAAGGGGGGAGGTCGAACGGGGCAGCCGAGGGCTGAGCCCTCGCCGCCCGACCTCCCCCTTTTTTTTTTTTTTTTTAAATTTTTTAAATTTTTTAAATTTTAAATTTTAAAATTTTTCTTATTTTTTTTAAATTTTTTGAATATTTTAAATCTAATTTAATTAATTTTTATATTATTATTTACACGTATACATGAAAATGGCGTCGTTTTTGAGTTTTCTCCGCCACGTCGAGTGCAAAACGACGCCGTTTTGGACCAAACTCGTCGGAAAGTCGTCACGTCGCCCATTTGGCTGGATCTTCGCCGGAGTGACACTTAAGTGTCCCATTTAACTTCAAAACTGGCACTCAAGTGTACTATTTTAAAGTTATGGCACTTAAGTGTCATCCATGTCGTTATGGCACTTGGGCTGTACTTCCGTTGTTATTCCAATCAAGAATGATGGATTCCAAATTAGATGCACAAATATTTTTCTCCATTATTGTGCTCTACATTCTAGCTATAAAAATCTTGGGACATAGTTTTTGCAACTTAATCCCTTGTCATATGTATTTGCAATCGGGAGGACGTTAGAAGTGTCAAATGTCGTTACGGTGCTTATTTTAGTTCAAAATGTTTTCGCCACTCACTAAGTGCCAAATTGGAGAAAAATGATTATTTAAATATTAATGATGAGAAATTTCGGCCAAATTGATTATATGGCATTTATAAATATAAATTTTAAGTGATATGTCATAATTCTTAAAATCCTAATTCATGTGGACATGCGAAACGATGCGGCTCAATCCAATGTGGCTAGGAAATAAAAAAGATGACATCGCACGTGATCCATGGTAAGAGCAATGTCTTTGAACTTGAGTAAAAATGTTGGCCTCATTGCATCTCTTCCTATCACTCATTCGCCATTACTTACTCGCTATAGCACTCTTGCCCTTGCTCGTCGTTGCTTGCTTGTCGTCCATGGTAAAAATGTGCGGTTCTCTTTGCGTTGCTTAATTAAAGGGAAAAATTAGGGTTCGTAAGAGAAAATTACGGCTCGCGAGGGGGAAAAATTGGGTTGTGAGCCACTGCTGAAGCTCCTACTCTCTATTTGCAAGATTGTGCTATTAATTTTGGTAGCAAATCGAAATAAGGTGTGGATTTCAATTCATTGGCCGGCTAGGGTTTGAAATTGGGGTTCTCTTTTAATTCGGCGCTTTAGGGTTTTCATTTTGGGGAAAAATACTATACAATGTCATTTATGGCTTTAAATGCTAATTGGATCTTTGATAAACCATATCGGTTTAAGAAGTTAACAGAGAAAAAGGTTGCGTCGGATTTTTGGCCAAGCAGATCAGAGTTAGCACTAAAAAAGTTATTTTTTAAAGTAATCTAAAATTGATTTTTCATATTAAAGTGAGTGTTGTACACAGCATTTTGTATTTCCATCGTTCTTCTCCTGTTTGCAGCCAGCAACAAGCGAGCCCTAGTCCCAACGAGCGTGCCCTAGTCCGGACAAGCTGTGTAGCCTGAACATCAACTGCCTATGGGGAACGCACTCAAACAAGATTTGCCACTAGTAAGGCCCAAAACTAGATGGCAGCCTGAACTGTTAAACTCACGTTGCCCATTAAAGAGTTGAACAGAAGAAGTTTCCGTGAAATGAAGCAGAAATAATGCAGTGGAAATAATTTCTTTCTGTTCCGACAAAGCCAAACCCTCCACCTGCCTATACGGAGTCGCTCTATTGCATGCACCAACAGCAATTAGAGGGCTCGGCCACGAGAAACTAACTGTACTCGGTATACTCGCATTTGAGCATGTGGTTAAGATCCAGTCCCGTGACGCTCACTTAGATCTGGATCACGTGTAACCAAGTTACTGAAGAACCCGACATAACAGCAGAATAAACCAGTGGTAACGGAGACTACATCAGAGACGGAATACCACCGGAACATGCTTCACAGACAGAACGATGTCTATGACGAGAAAATAACATGAAATGGACGACTAGCATATCCCCAAGCGAGAGTCATAAATGCTTAATCCAAAGGAGAAACCAGTATCTCTTCCGACCAATCATTTGCATACCAATAAAAGTAGTTCGTCACACACAAGACCAGATTGGACACGGATATGCCGAAGCAGCAAATCAAAGTTGGCTTGCAGTGACAAAGTCTGCTTCTTCAGCGATTTCTTTGGAGCCTTCATCACATGATGCGGAGCATCGGGTTCTATTGATCGGCCCTCAAGCTCTATTCATGTTTTGTCGATCGAACCAACCTGCTCATTATTTAAGCAAATAAAGACCAATTTCAGCAACAACTTAATGAGTTGGGTTCAGATTCATGAAACGTAAAATGAAAATTGAAAGAGAGATGACAAATAACCGAAGTAAGAAATAGTCTGAAGAGCCTTTCTTTTTGTAAGCAGATAGAAATTTTGTGAGAGGGGGTATTCGTACAATTCTCTGGGAGACCGAGGTTCTTTTCGGAATAAGTTTAGATATACATGGATTATTGAATTAAGCAAATGATAAAATAAGTTTATCGACAGATCCCCATAAAATTATAATAGTAAACTAAAAAAAAATTAAGAGCATATATTATCACCACATCTATGTACAAGTAGTAAAGTAGCCGATTTCATATAGTGTACAAGTTGCACTCTAAAAACTTATGTCATTTATAGATAAGTCTTTGTCAATTTAAGGTTTAGTTTATCTTGTTCGAATTTGGTGGGTGAAAAAAAAAATTATCGAAGGGAGAAACTCACTGAATTTAAATTTAAACAAATAAAGAACACATTACTGATATGTTTTAGCAAGAAGAAAGTTGTTCAGATATAGTTACTTTATTCGAGTAGTTAAATTCTATAAGTTGACACATAAATTATTTTTATTGCTACTTGAATAAAAAATAATAGAATTTTACTAAAGGATAGCTTATTGAGATATACTTTATCAATTAAACAGAACAAGAACCTCGTTACCTCAAGCTTACAATCGAAGCACTATGTATCTTAAACTGGCATTACATCTTTAAAATAATGAAAATTAAGGTAATAATTTATTGAAAACCTAACATACTTACATTCTATTTAGTTTAATTTTTTTCTTTTCAAATGCACTTATTTTAAGTATATCTATTGTGATGCAACAAATCCACTTACTTTGGAACAATAATTAAGATGATTTATAAATTGAATTCTTTTTAGTTAATTCAGGCTGCTGTATTTTTTAGCTGAAGGAGTTAATATTTATCTTAAACTTGCAGTATACCTTCATATAAAAATTTAAGATAATACCTTATTCAAAACATAAAGTGTTTATATTCATTTAATCTAATTTTCTGCTTTTTAAGATGCACTCATTTTATCTTTCGTGATGCAAGACATATACTTATTTCGGAGCAATAACTAGTATGGCCTAATTGGAAATATTCAGTTGATTCAGTTTGTTGTAGTGAAACTTTTAATTAGTTAATCAAAAGAAACATACTTACAAATATCGAAATGTCTATTCAATACGACTTAGTTTTTTGAAATCTCATCTTTGTCTAGAGAAATACAAAATTCACATCGTTTTAGCTGCTGAAACTGAACTCCACCTCGTTGTGTGCTCTGCTGCGAGCTGCGCGAACGAGGATTCCTTGTCTAGCAATCTTTTCGGAGAGTCATATTCAGCAACAAGGCCTGGACACAGATTCAAAGTGAGAGAGAGACACTGATGAAGCATGAGCCAAACATGCAAGGCCGAGATGAGATCGTATCATGAAATACTAACCATGGTCTAGAAGAAGAATGATGTCGCTGTCGAGAACAGAAGTGATCCGATGTGCAATGGTATTAACAGTACAGTCGGCGAAGTGATGCCTCAAAGTTTGCTGAATCACATTACTGGCGGCTGTATGGACGGAAGCAGTGGCTTCATCAAGTACCAAAATCTTGCTTTTCTTGAGCAGGACAGGACCGAGACACACTAGCTGCCTCTGTCCCATGCTCCAGTTCTCTCCATTCTCTGCAACTGTAGGTCAAGCATCTCATGAGTGAGCTAAAAACAAGTACAATTCTAATATGGCAGAAAAAAAATTTCAATTTGGTCTCCCGGTAATTTTCTACAATTTGGATTCTGAATTGCTGCAGAATTTCTGCCGGTAATAGAAGCACAAACAAGTACAGTTGAAGAAAAGGTCCTGAAAAAACCTGGCGAATCCAGTTTCCCTTCTTTCTTCCTCACTTCGTCCCCGAGTTGGCACTTATCCAATGCATAGAATTGCAGGATGGATTGGCTTTTGCTAACTATGGTATATGTTGCATGAGCTACAAAAGAACTTCTATTCACGGAAATTTTGTAATCAAACCGGGGAAGAAAATGAACCGACCTCCCAAATCTGATCTTCAGTGTATTCCTCAAGAGGGTCAAGGTTGCTTCGCACGGTGCCCTCAAACATGGTTGGATCTTGAGGAATGATACTTAATCTAGACCTCAGATCATGCAGCCCAATTGAGGAGATATTGACGCCATCTATTAGGATTTGACCTGCACAAGGTTCTACAATACGGAAAAGTGTTTGTACGAGAGTTGATTTGCCACTGCCCGTTCTCCCTACGATACCCGTTTTCATCCCGCCAGAGAAAGTGCACGTGATGCCTTGCAAAACGAGTGGCAAGTGAGGAGCATATTGGACCTGATGTTCCTCCCAAACCGCCAGAAAGAGGAATGTGTTAGATAACTGTACCAAAATAGCAAAATCATTTGTTTGAGACATAACAGAGAGAAAATATTTCGTCACCGGCAAATCAGAGATACCAAAATCTTTGTTGAAATATAATACGCGGAAATAATAGGATCTTGCAATTTATGTTAACGCGAAATCACTAGAAAGATAAACGAGAAATAATAAGGATACTAGAGATTTACGTGGTTCGGTCCGACTATCAGTACCTACGTTCACGAGGAGAGCTAGCAGCAAATAATCTACTATAATCGGATAATTAGAGTTTACAATCGCTCACACGCTCGAGTGTTTCCTACACTTAATTTAAGCTCAAATCCAAAATTTTTATAAATAAACAACTCACTTGGACGTAAACTCAATGCACAAAATTACTATGCATTCTAGCTCAAAGTAAAATGCTATACATACGCCAAAACAAAAACTTGGGGGTTCGTCTTTTTCCACATACGTATAGCTTTGCGTTCTCCTTTCAAGGCTTGTGCGGTGTCTTTTGGACGTGCTAGACGTGCAGCTTCTTTTTGTTTTTTTCCCTATGCAGCACTCTTTAGCTTTTGCAGCTCCACACACAGAGAAAAGAAACCCCAAAGTTTTCACCTTTATACATTTGTGCCCAGAGTCAACAATTTGACCTAGGTCACCCATGTGCTTTTCAATACAAATTTGGCTTCATGTGCACGAAAAGCGAAACCCTTACTTTATTTTTTATATTATTTCCTCTTTTGTCTTGTAGTGACAAATCAACTTTTTTCTTTTGCTTTCTTTTGTACGTCCAAAACAAAGTACAATAAGAGAAAATAATTCCGTCATCCGACTTGTAATCCGCTTGGGAAAATCTTTCTCCACAAATTCAGTTAACAAATTATTATCCGAATTCAAACTTGAGACATTAATTTAACAATTCTCCACATTAGCTCGATATTTGAAGCCAAACTATAGTGCTCATTATTCATGTTGCTTTCATAATGTCTCGACAGGCGCTTACTCTCCACATATGCCAATAAACTTAAGCAAAGCTTGAGCTTTGCTAAAGGAATAGACTTAGTCATTATTTCGCTAAAGGAATAGATTTCGTTATAATGTCTGCTGAGTTATTTGCTGTAACGATATTTTTCACAATAACACCATCCTTAGCTAAAACATCTCAGATGAACTAGTACCTGATATTGATATGCTTCATTCGCTCGTGATAAAATGGATTATCACACTTTAGTTATCATAATGTATATCCAAACTTTCTTGTTCTAGCCCGAAGTTTAAGAGTAAATTTCGTAATCATATCATCTCTTTCGCTACAAAGGTTAGTCCATGTACTCTACCTTAGTTGAAGACAAGACAACGTAATCTTGTAAGAACGCTTTCCAATTAACTGCACCACCTGCTAGCGTAAACATATACCCTGCTAAAGACTTGCAATCATCTAAGTTATCAGCGTGATTTGAAACCACAAAATTAGTGGTCTCATTGCCATTACTATCCCTTAAGTACACTATACACATGTCTGATGTCCCTTTGAAATATTTGAGGATTCACCTCATAGCTTTGCAATGAGTTTTATCAGGATGTTTCATATAGCAACTAACCACACTCATAGCTTGTGAAATATTAGGCCTAGTGCACACCATAACATACACCATACTACCAATGACACTAGAATAAGGAACATGTGATATATACTCCTCCTCCTCCTCCTCCTCAGTCTCCAGTGATAATTTATCTGAAAGTTTAAAGTTTGTTTGTTTGTTTGTTTGTTTGTTGTTTTTTGTTTTTTTTTTTTTTTTTTTTTTTGTTTTTTTGTTTTTTTGTGCTGGAGGAACCGCTTTAGCCGATAGCCGCCACGTAAACCCTCAGGTGTTGCTAGCGGGGAAACCACCACCCCGGCGCCACTCGTCAATCACCTAATAGCCCGCCAGCCTCCTTGCAACTTGCGTTTCAAGGTCTTCGAACTCCTGACCTTCCCTCAAATGACTGAAGCCTACTCAGCAGAGCCACCACAGCAGGTGGTAAGTTTAAAGTGTTTTCCTAAATGTGTACTTACAGATTTTGCGGACTGCATATTAAAACGTGTCATGATTTTCTCAATTTATTTCTTATGAGATATACGTAAAACTTCTGCAACCTTCTCACGCAAAATCTCCATACTCAATAATTTCTTTGCAGCACTTAAATCTTTCATCTCAAATTCATCATTTAACTGTCTCTTCAGTACATAAATATCAAATATATTCTTAGTTGCTATCAACATATCATCAACATATAAAAGCAGATAAATCAAAGAACCATTCTCTAATATCTTAAAGTAGACATAGCTATTCATATGACTTTTCAAATAGTCTTAACTAGCCATGGAGGTATCAAAATGTTTATACTACTACCTAGTAGACTGTTTATGTGGCACCCCTCGACGGCCCCCGATCCGATTAGGGTCGCCACAGTTCGCTTACCATTAACTTTTCCTAATAACATGTCACTTTGATACCATTTCAATTGCAGCAGGTCCATACAACCTGGGGGTTTACATCTTTTAGATCGGTCCCTTGCGCAATTTATATACGGAAGCACATCCAACAACTCCTTTCCCTATATTCAGAAAACGATGCACACCAACTAAACATTTATAGGTAAAAGCCGTACACTTTTATTCACTTAAACCATATGGACATCATTCATCGGTACATCAAAATGCCGCAGTCTTCTATACTCGGCTATACTTCAAAAGATGACCGACTTCTCCTCCCATAATCGTATGCTTAAGGTTCATCAACCCGTGTCGGCGTCCAAAAGTTCCCTCATTTGCTATCCTCCTCCTCGCGGTTATATCCAACTACTCAATCCATCTACTAATCTGAAATGTTGGTCCCCGAATGGATGAGTACAGCCACTCAGCAGGTAAAGGACCAATAAACCACTCAATGCATCATGCCACACAATCATCACAATCATAGCATTACATATCATTGAAGTATCCATGCACAATTTACCTTGATATCATGCACATGTCATCATACCTCATGTAAATGCATCATCATATAGTCATCACCATCATGTCATACACTTACCATCATCATGTCACATGTACCACCATGCCATAGGTGCTCATACATCCATGCACTTACCATCATCATGCATCCATGCACTCATCATCATCATATCACATGTACCATCATCATTACCATGCATCCATGCACATATCATCATCATATCACATGTATCATCATCATTACCATGCATCCATGCACATATCATCATCATATCACATGCATATACCATCATGCATATTTCAATTTCAATTTCTCAATTTCATCCTTTCATATTGGACCGCCACATTTCTCTTTCCCGGGACCAATGTTTGCATCCCACATTCATCACTTGCGCCCAATCCTGGCGTCGCGAGAACCCTCCGGCACAATACCTACCGAATTTCGTACCCCAACTGGCATCACGAGGACCCTCCGGCACAATGCTTGTCGGGCAACCGGCCGTACCCTTCTAGCCAGGCACCTCGCACCCCAACTAGCATCGCGAGGCATCCCTCGGCACAATACCTGCCGAGTTTCCAGAATTATGTACCGACATACCACCAGGCATCCCCCCTGAATTACGTACCGTATACCATCGGGCATCTCGAAACTCTCGAGGACCCTCCGGAATTATGCCACTAGGCCACTAAGCATCCTACACTCCCTAGCCAGGCATCTCGACACTCCCAGGGCATCGTCGGCTCACACCTCCTACGGCCTTCTCACTTATCTCAATTCACATCTCCAATTATAGTTCAATTTTAACATAGCATGTGATGTGATGGCAATCAAGATCATTTTCATCCTTTGATTCATACATGCATCTCCAATCATCATCATACATGCAGCAAGACACAATCATTCATAACAATACAATTCATGGAGTCCATACAATTTAGAATAGTCCATTTTTCATGCCTTTTTGAAGTTTACTAAATTCCAGCTTGTAACATTTTAGAAAATATTTAAATTAAATATCCATATGATTCTCAAAAATCATGAAATTAAGACATGTGATAGACAAGTCAATAAGATAATAATTTCATGAAAAACACATGCCCAAAAGAGTTCCACACAAGAAGATTTAACTCACACAAATACAGCATGCAATTTCGGATAGAAACAGATTGCGCAGTTTTTGAAATAATTCAATTAAAATACCCGAATGACCTCCGAAAATTATGAAATTTTACCAGGTTATAGTTAAGACACTAGAGTAGATTTTTTATGAAGACATCTAGGCCATATTCGTTCTGGATAATTTTCTATAG
Source organism: Eucalyptus decipiens (assembly GCA_014182575.1). Lineage (NCBI taxonomy): Eukaryota > Viridiplantae > Streptophyta > Magnoliopsida > Myrtales > Myrtaceae > Eucalyptus > Eucalyptus decipiens. The sequence goes on along the minus strand of CM024614.1, from coordinate 24,810,757 downwards.
ACGTCCGAAGCTCCTGATTCTAGCACCGAAACATCCAGTATAGCTATCTCCGAAATATCGAGTTTTCACCTACCTATCGTTCTTCGTTTCCTCTGAAATTTGGATATTTTTGCCTCAAGAGGCCCCTACAACTTTCATTAAGGGATCTAAGTGAAATTTCCAAAGAATAGTCACCATATGGGTCTAAGAAGTCTCAGGTGTCCAGTACCGTGTTTCCAGATTTACCGTCTTCAAGAGAAAGTCGATTCACTAGGCTACACTTGCTCATTTTACCTCAAATTTGAGTATGTTAGTCTTTATGATGTTCTCTACAAGTTTAATGAAGAATTCAGAGAGAGATTCTTGGTAAAAATCGACATGCAACCCACAAAACTACCAAAAGATCAGTAAAGCAGTTCCAGATCTAGTGTCTTCGTAGGAAGAGGGTTTTACCCCTTAAATCTCAACCATTTTGTCCCAAATTTTATTATGTTATAGTTTGAGATGTTTTCTACAACTTTCATGAAGGAGTCAAAGTCAAAATCCAACTCGAAATATGCATGCAAGCCTCCACAGGTTTCTGGGTCGGACGGTATACACGAAATCAGCAAGCTTTTACAAGAACAAGTCACACTCTAGCTTTGGTTTTGCCTACCCGAACATCCGAGATCTACCACCAACAAATCACACATGCAAGACACACATGCAAGAGTAGAAATCGATCCTAACTTGCCTCTATGATCAAGTGGACGACGGCACACGGATTGCGAACGGACGAATCCTCCTCCTTCTTCTTCGCACGGCCTCTCTCTTTCCCTCTTCCTTTCTCTCGGTTCACTCCCTTTCTCTCTCTCTTCAATTCCGAAACCCCCCTCCCCTTTTGTTCTTTGATTTAACAATTTATCTCTATTTTTGCATGTAAGGGACAAGTGGAAGATGCATGGACAAGTGGTGAGTAGCCTTTTGCATGTTAGGGACACATGGAGAATCCCTCATGCCACTCGTCAACCTCCATGCAAAGGTAATGGCCTTCAATGGGCTGGGCTTGGGCCTTCATGGGCTGGTCGAATAGGGGGCTGGCGTGGGCTAGTTGGATGGGCTTTTGGGCCTAAAAATCAGCCCACCCTCTCCTATTCCTATTCCATTTAACCCTTATTTAAATAAACTTCTAATTTCAACTTATAAGCCCACAAAACTTTATAATTTAAATCAACAAAATTCTACTTATAAAGTGCACTGCCAAGAATAAGATTTCTATATCAATTTGCACTTTAATAAATCATTGGGTCACTTGAAAATACATCTCCAATCATCCTTTACAAAGCTCGGCCTTAAATTAATTGAAATTCGTCAACTCAATGGCTAATACAAAACCAAAAGGCACTCCCATTACCTAATCATGGTTCATGGTATATCCAGGGGTTGTCATGAAATTTTGGGATGCCACAGTTTCAACCCATACAAAGATTTCTTCAATAAGCAAACATCATCATCCTTACCACAAATACCTCTAGGTACCTCATGTAAATCTGCTCCCCCAACTCACCATGAAGAAACTCAATTTTCGTATCTAGTTGCTCTAATTTGAGATCCTACAAAGCAACTGAGGCAAGTAAAATACGAATAGAAGTATGTCTCACCACAGAAGAGAATACCTCATTGTAATCAATGCCCTCACGCTATTTATATCCCTGCGCCACAAGTCTTGCCTTATACCTTACTGATTTTGATGGAGTGATTACATCTCTTCACTCATAACCTCTAGACACTGCGACGACTCCAAACTAGCCATCACCTGAGAGTAAAACAAAGGCTCATTTGTCTCTACCTCATCATCTACAGTCAATGCATAAGCAATATATATATAACCATAATGTACCGGTAATTTAATTTGCCTTCTCTGTCTGTTTGCGGCTATAGTGTGTTGTGGCTTTGCTAGTTATTTACTATCACCAATTTTAGGAATTGTGGTCTCATCTACAGTCTCAACTTCTGTTACCTCTGATATCTCCAAAATTTCCACCTGAAGCTTCACCTCACTACTGACACCATGATCTATCTACTCTGCTGGTTGTGTCTCAGAACTCCTCCGTTGAAGCATTGCAATCTTGTTGAATATCACATTTATGCTTATTAGAAAACCAGGTGATTTGGGATCAGTGCACCACAACCGATAGCCTTTCACCTTGTATGCATAGCCTAGAAATATGCACTTCTTTGCTATCGGCTCAAGTTTACCATTACTTGCATGAGCATACACATCACATTCAAATATATGTAATCTGGAGTAATTAACAGGTTTCCCCGACCATATTTCCTCAGGAGTCTTCCACTCGATAGCAGATGATGAGGATTGATTAACCATGTAATATGCCATGTTCACTACTTTAGCAAAAAATTCCTTGCCAAATCCTGCATGCGAAAGCATGCATCGAGCTCACTTAAGCAAAATTCTGTTCTTCCATTCTACCACGCCATTCTGCTCTGGTGTTCCAGGTACCATGCGGTGTCTCACAATCCCTTCTTTCTCGTAGAACTAGGTAAAATCTTTATCGTAGAACTCCATGCTATTATCAGTTCTCATGCACTTGATCTGTTTATCTGACTACTTCTCAATCAATGTCTCAAATTTCTTGAACCGATCAAATACATTATATTTGTGCTTTAGAAAGTATACTCATACATTCCTTGAATAGTTATCGATAAATGTCAGCATATATCAGGCACCTCCTTTTAAAGAAACAGAAGACAAGTCCCAAACATTTGAATGAATGTATTCAACTAGTCACTTGGTCGAATAAATAGTCATAGTAAACTTAATTCGACACTGTTTTCCAAAGATATAGTGCTCACATAAGTCCAGCTTCCCTATCTTCTAACCTTTCAACAACTCTCTTTCACTCAGCATCGTCATACCTACCTCACTCATGTGCCCTAAATGCATATGCCATAACTGAGTCAAGTTAGAGTTTGACTCACAAGATGAAATTGCAGCGATGCTGGTCACGGTCTCTCCCAACAGATGATAGAGAACATTCACTTTATTCCCCTTCATCATTGTCATGGCACTTCGTGAGATCTTCAATACTCCACCTTCAGCAGTGTACCTACACCCGATGTCATTGAGTGTTGTGGCATCCTAGAATTCCTTGCTAATTTTTAGGGGTGCTCTAATTCATGTCTTGCATTAAGACTTTGGCCAAGCTTTTGGTGAATAATTATTTGATAGGAAAATTCTATTTTTGGCCATATGGATTATGGATTGGAATTTATTAAGTTGGGTCACAAAGTTTTGGTGAAAAAAAAAATCTCAATTAGGTGTATATATATATAATTAAGGATTAGGTGAATTAATAGGATGAGGATGGGCTGGACAATTAAAAGCCCAAACCAACCCATTACCTCACCCCATCTTCGACTGGCCCACGAAGCCCAAGGAGAGGAAGCGGCCGTCAACCCATGGCTAGCCCAAGCCCAGCCGAAAATGGAGGCCCATCTTGCATGAAGAAGGCCATTTGTCCCTCCTAGCTGCCAAGTGTCCTCCATGCATGACCTAATGATAGCTAATGATGGAGGGGAAGAAAAATTAAGGGAGGATGATGCCGGTTTAAGAGAGAGAGAGGGGGTTCGTCCGAGAGAGAGAGAGAGAGAGAGAGAGAGAGGAGAGAAAGAGAAGAAAGAAAGGAAGAAAGGAAGAAGAGAAGAAGAAAGGAGGAGAGGCCATACGTCCGTCATCCGTTGCCGCCGTGTCCAGTCGCCGTGTGCTCACTGTTTGCTCGGTCTAGAGGCAAGTGTGATCCTTGATCTGCTCTTGCATGTTGTGCCCAGTATGTGTGCTTGCATGGTGATAAATTTCGGAGGTTTAGGGTGTTAAAAGTTGAAGTTTCAAGAGGGGTGTTTGAGGCTAGTAAACTGTTCTTGAGAAAACAGTTTGATCTTGGATGTCCTAGTGGCTTGCATGTGATGTTTGAGTTGGATTTTAGCCATGACTTCTAAATGAAAGTTGTTAAGGACTTCTTGAAATATAACATACTAAAATTTGGGACAAAACGAACAAGTATAAGTGGGTGAAATCGTGGTTTTTTCGGAGGGTGTTGAATCTGGAAATTTTGGTAACTACCTTTGATGAATGCATGGACTGTAAGGCCAACTTTTTGTTGCAATTTCACTTTGATTTCTTAAAAAAAGATGTAAAGGACATCCTGGAGTTTAACATATCAAAAATTTAGAGAAAACCAACAAGGATAGGTAAGTGAAATCGTGGTTTTTCGGAGGGTGTTGAATCTGGAGTTTTTGGTACTAGGAACAGAAGTTTTAACCGCCTATATTTAGTTATCTATGACGAATCTAACTTTGATTCCTTCATGAGAAATCTACCTTAGGGTCTTGAATACCACATAGTCGAATTTCATAATTTTTGAAGGTCATTAGGGTATTTAATTGGAAATATTTCTAAAACCGTGTAATCTGATGCGTACGGACTTAGTCAGTTTCAATGTGTGGGCCATATCATTTTGTATGAAGTTCTTTCGGAAAAGTGTTCTGCATGAAGTATTTCTTTTTATGTCTTCCCTGCAACATATTCAAATTTCATAATTTTTGAAGTTCATTTACCTATTTAACTGAAAATGTTTCGAAAACTGTGCAAGTTAAGTGGTTATGATAATGGTGCTGTGATGCTCGGTCTATACCGCATGATATGAGAGTATTTTGGTGTAATATCCTTCATGAAATATCTGCTTTTATGTCTTGACTATCACATGTTTGAATTTCATAATTTTTTAAAGTCATTTGGGCATTTAAATAAAATGATTTCTAAAACTGTGCAAGCTGAATTGTGCGAATTTCAAAGGCTGTAATGTATGACTATTCTGTTTTGGATGAGCCCCATGAATTATATTGTTTTAAGTAATTAAATCTCGCTGCACATGTGATGATTTTTGGCATTACATATAAAATCAAAAGCTGAAATTGACTTTGTTGCCATCACATCATGTGCCATGTTGATTGTGAGATATAAATTGGTGAATATGAATTATGATGAATGAGGAGACTGTTGGAGATGAGCCGACAATGCCCTGGGAGTGTCAGGATGCCTGTAATGGGGGGTGCCGGATGCCCGGAATTTGGGGGTGCCGGATGTCCTCGGGAGTTTCAAGATGCCTGGAATGGGGGGTGCTGGAAGCCTCGGAGGTTTGTGCCCGGGGGAATGCCTCGTGATGCCAATTGGGATACGAGATGCCTGGAATGTGGGGGTGCCGGATGCCTGGTGGTGTGTGCTGGAGGTTCCTCGCGATGCCAGGTTGGGTGCGAGCGATGAAATGTGGGATGCAATCACTGATCCCGAGAAAGAAAAATGTGATGACCCAATTGAAAGATAAAAAGTGGAAATTGAATCATGCATGGTATGGTGACATGTATGCATGGCTGTATGATATGATGTGTATGAGTGCATTGTGGTATGTGCACATGAGGCATGGATATGTATGAATGCTTGACAATGAGTGCATGGTTGTATATGCACATATGGTATGATGACATATGCATGGCTGCAAGGTAAATTATGCTTGAATGCATGAAAGATATATACTATGCTATGATGTTATGATTGTATTGTGTGATGCATTGAGTAGTTCAATGGATCTTTTACCTGCTGAGTGGCTGTACTCACCCCTTCGGGGACCAACATTTCAGATTAGGAAGATGCCTCTTCCTTTGGTCACGCGGGGTACCTTTTACGGCCTTCCATCTGACGTGGAGGTCGATTGTATGGAGCTCGATAGTGTTACCATCCCTAGTCTGACGTACATACGGGTTCGGGTGCTGGTGATGTATGATGTGGGCCTGGCTGGGGGTCCGGTCATCCAGGAGTTCTTGTCAGTCCACGTCCGCCGTGACGGAGTGATTTAGGGGATATTGCCGCTGCCATCACCTGACGCACCGAGGTGGGTGTGATGGCCCGCATGAGGAGTGGAGAGCTGACACTTTTTTAGGATAGCCGACACTTGAAGATGGAGGATGACACGTGATCGATATAGGGGTCAAAATCTCTTTTGGGTTGTGGCCAAGTTTAGTTGAAAAATCTTGGCTTTTCTTTTTAGTTGTACCAACCCGAGAAATCCATCATGAAAATATGTAAATAAAAGTGGCTCGGCTTCATCTTTTCATATGATGTGTAGTTGGTGTGCATTGCATTATGGTTATTGGAGGGAGGAATGGTGAGACTTGTTTATGCTTCTACTAATAAATCACGCCGGGACCGTTTTCAAAAAAAAAAAATGCCTATAAACTACGATGCTTCTACTAAGAGATGTAACTAGTGTTCATCAGGTGGAGCGATAAGTACTTGTGGCGACCTTAGGTATTTCAGGGTGCCACAAGTGTCTTTAGAAAAATAAGATTCTTCTTAAACTCTGGTACGTACCTCACATTTGTTAATGTGTGCACGATACATATGAACTTGGATTGTCTCTATCCCCATAGCCTTGCAAGCTACATTATTCCCCAAAAGAACGCTATCACCATCTGCAGCCTGGTAAGTAGTAAACCAGTTCTTATGAGGTGTTATATGATAAAAACACCTCGAATCCAACACCCATTCATCTGTTGATGAATTAGTGGTCATATATAAAACAGCTTCTGCATCACTAGTGCTCTCCTTAGCAACGTTCGTCATACTGCTTGTGGCATTATGCCTATTACCTTTTATTCATTCGCTTCGGACAATTTCTCCTAATATGCCCATCCTTGTGGTACTCAAAGCACTTCACGCGTCCCTTGACTTTCTATGGCGTGATTTCAATCTGCTTTTACCTTTACTGCTATTATTGAGCCCACTATGTTGTTCTCCACTCCGAATAGTCAATACTTGTGCTACTCCTTGAGTTGGATTGTCATCTCACAACTTTCTTTATCACTCTTTAGAGAACAATGCGGACTTTACCTGTTTTGAGATAATTGTAGTACGCCCCTATAACAATGAATCGGTAAAGTGTTCTCATAACTCTGGTAAATAAGCTAATAACATCATGCCATGTTTTTCATCATCAAGTATTTTACCGACGTTCTTCAAATCCATCATGAGTTTATTGAATTCATCTATGTGGGTTCTGACAGACGTACCTTTAGTATATCTAAACCGAAACATCTTCTTCAATTTGTACATGCGATTGTTCAAAAACCTTTCTTTATATAGAGTGCCTAAAGTTTTACCCATAATGTTGCAGCATCCTTCTCCTCGGCCATCTCTATAAAACCCCATCCAACAAGTTTAATAGAATTGTGCTCTTTACTCTTTCCATTAGCCCTACCCTATCAGAAGTTTTCATTATAAGCAACAACTCATCTTTACCATCCAGTGCCTTGACCAAACCCTAGGTTGTCAATAATGCCCGCATCTTGATTCTCCATAACCCAAAGATGTTTCTCTCGTTAAACTTCTCAATTTAAGATTTCACCTTAGATATAATTGCAATAACATAATTTTCAAATAATAATCAGACAAACAAAAGCCCCAAATTACAATCAAGAAATCTAATTCCAAGCTCTAATACCAATTGTTGAAACATAATACGCAAAAATGACAGGGTCTTGTAATTTATGTCAATGCGAAATCACCAAAGAGATAAACAAGAAATAATAAGAATACTAGAGATTTATGTGGTTCAGTTCTAGTATCAGTACCTATGTTCACGAGAAGAGCCAGTAATAAATAATCCACTATAATCGAATAATCAGAGTTTACAATTGCTCACATACTCGAGTGTTTCCCACACCTAAATTTAAGCCTAAACACAAAGTGTTTATAAATAAACAACTCATTTGGACGTAAACTTATGGCACAAAATTACCGCGCATTCTAACTTAAAGTAAAATGCTCTACATACGCTAAAACAATAACTCAAGCGTTCGTCTTTTCTCCACGTATAGCTTCGCGTTCTCCTATCAAGGTTTGTGCGGTGTCTTCTAGATGTGCTGGACGTGTGGTTTCTTTTTTTTTTTCCTATGCGGCGCTCTTCAACTTTTGCGTCTCCACAAACACATAGAAAACAAACCCCAAAGTTTTCGCCTTTATACGTGTGTGCCCAGAGTCAACAATTTGACCTGGGCCCACCATGTGCTCTTCAATACGAATTTGGCTTCATTTGCACGAAAAGTGAAACCCTTACTTTATCTCTTATATTATTTCCTCTATTGTCTTGTAGCGGCGGATCTCTTCTTTCTTTTACTTTCTTTTGTATGTCCAAAACAAAGTCCAATAAGAGAAAAAAAAAAATTTCATCCAACTTGTAACCCGCTTGAGAAAATCTTTCTCAACAAATTCAGTTAACAAATCATTATTCGAATTCAAATTCAAGATATTAGTTTAACAATCTCCATGTGTCGGCCATGAAGGATGAGGTCGATTATTGTCTATCACAAGAGGAGGCTCGCTTGAGATGCAAGTATTCTTTTAACCGATATGATTTTGTTCTCCATATTGCACAAATTCCAAATCACTCATGCTAGTATCATGTTCAAATTATGCCCGTATGTCACGGCTAGGCCTGCAATTGCTGAAGAGAAGAATAGAAGCAAGTTACGAATTGCTAGTACATATACGCATTATTCATACCAAAGAGACAATAAGACGAAAAGAAGCTACCTGGGTCGATGAATCTCTTAGGAAGAGAGATCAAGAAAATCAAAGAAGAGATCCCAAATGTGAAAGATGTAAGCATATCCAAGCGAAAACAAAGCCATTCCATTGCCCCAGCACTATGGAACTTAGGCCTAGAGTATGCATCTGAAAGTTCCATATTGGTATCCTGGAATCTTGATTCTTGATCAAATCCACGTATCGTGGTTAATCCTGATATAGTCTCAGAAAAATGCTGGATCACTGGAGCTTTGCATACCCCAACAACCTTGCTAGTTCTCGAGCAGAAGGTAGGTAATATTGCTTCATAAATAAGTACAAGATGGTGAGCAGGTATCAAGCAATAGGCAAAAGTTATTGTCGAAGGAGATTGTAAATGGTCTGGAGATGAAAGTTGAAAAGTACTATTAAAGATGGAATATGAGATCAACAGATTTATCCTTTTCTGGAAATAAATCATAAGGATAAATTGTGCAGTATGATGAGAGAATTCAGACACGGAAATTTACACACGAGAGGTTATTTTCTTTTCTCGTGGCACTGAACTTTAAAAAGGCTGTGATGATTACCTGATACCAGACGCAGGCCGCAACCACTGGGATAAAGATTATGAAAACTTGCCATGCAACCTGAGACATCACAGCGATACTCCCAGGAGCCGGATCATTGAGAAGGCTGATGCGGCAACTCGATATTGAATGCTCATATCGACAGTACTTTGGTCGGTTGAGACCTGAAAAGAGATATACACCAATAAATTGGGAAAATGAACGGGAACCATATTTATGTTTAATTATATCATAACTACATACAGCTTAGTTGAAAAAGCCTACTCTACGATCCCGTAGCATTCAAATCAGATCTCTCTGTAACATGTAAGCATCCAGCATCATGTGACTTACCCTATTAGGATTCGTCCACTAGGGGTAGCATCAAAGAATGACATGGGAGCTCGGAAGATTGCAAAATGCAACTTAGTGAAGAGTATAGTGGCAGTCTTGTAACCAGCAGTAGCCAGAAGTGAAGATCTGGCAAGAACGCAAAAGCGTTGCTGACAGCCGACACCACGTAAACAAGTATTAGCATCAATCCAGAGACAGCAGGTTTGATGTCCACTGACACTGGGGTTGCCCAGGCCAACCAATAATTGCTTCCTATTTGAAGGAGCTTAAACAGAATCTGAGCCAACAATATGAAAGGCACTAGACCTCCTCCATATGCAGTTGTAATAAATTTCCAGTACACTGGAAACCCGACTCTTTCTCCCTCTCTTCTTCTTGAACAAGCTGACCTTTTGGCCCAACCATGCCATCTTGAACATTGCTGTTTTCATCCATCTCTATGGAACTTTCTGTTTCACCATTTTCAATGTTGACAGTAGATCCTATGGAATCAGGCCTATGTTGGGTGGAGGCAATGCCCAACAAAGCCTTCTTGTGCGCACCGAGTTCCCTGAAATCAGCACTAGCATGAAGAATGTCACAGTACTTTCCAGCTTCCACAATCTTGTTGGATTATAATGTCTCGGTGCTGCTGATTTTCGACTGATGTACCTCTGTTCTGTTTTCTTCTTATGGTTTATTTTTCTTGCTAAGTTGGTTATATTATGCAGCTGGTATTTTTGTTATTTAGGAAGTGAATTAGCACGTTTAGGTGCAGTTATATGCTGCACGTGTGTGTGGTTTGTAAGCAGTTATTGTTCTTGTTTAAGTTGTCCTGTACTTGACAGTTTCCTTTGAGAACCGATGTATGTAAGTTTGTGTTATGTTTTCTCTGTGCTTCTCTTCCTCATTCGAAATCTATAGCTTCTGGTTTTCTGTTTCTTGTTTACTGTTTGATCAGTAACAACAGTGGTATCAAAGCATGAATGATCTTGAGGGAATGTGAAGTGAAGCAAGTATCGAAGTGTAAAGAAGTTAAAGGGTGATGGAGACAGGGTCGAGTGGTTTCTCTGCAATGGCTTCTCCAGTATTTACTGGAGAGAATTATCAAGCATGGGCTGTTAAGATGACAACATTTTTGGAGGGTCATGATCTATGGGAAGCTGTGGAGGATGATTATGAAGTTGCTCCACTTCCAAATAATTCGACCATGAATCAAATCAAACTTCATAAAGAGAGAACCACAAGAAAAGCCAAGGCAAAATCTTGCCTGTATGCTGCTGTCTCGCCTACCATCTTTACCAGAATTATGAAGTGTGACTATGCAAAGGCCATATGGGACTTCTTGAAGGAAGAATATGAAGGAGATGAGAAGATAAGAGGTATGAAGGTGCTGAATTTCTTGAAAGAATTTGAGAGATAGCAGATGAAAGAGTCTGAGTCAGTGAAGGAATACTCTGATAGGCTAGTGGGGATAGCTGATAAAATCAGAGTTTTGGGGACTGACTTGAAGGATGATAGGCTTGTTCAGAAGATCCTGGTGTCTCTTCCAGAGAAATTTGAAGCTACTATACCTTCTCTGGAAAACACAAGGGACTTGGCTGATATAAAACTTGCAGAGTTGTTGAATGCTTTGTAGGCACAAGAACACAGAAGACTAATGAGGAGAGAAGAACATGTAGAGGGGGCATTGCAAGCCAAAGTAAAGCAAAATGATGGAGGCAAAGGGAAGAAATGGATTCAGTTTAGAGGAAATGTTGCTGATTCGAGGTTTTTACCAAAAGAAGGGAACACTAGTGGATCTAGCAAATGGAAAAATAATAGAAGGCCATGTCAATACTGTGGTGGAACCAATCATCAGTCTTTTAGATGCTGGAGAAAGCCAGATGCTAGGTGCAGAAGATGCCACAAGTTGGGTCACATGGAAGCTATTTGCAAATGGAAAACTTATCAGCAAGCAGGAGAAGCACAAGTGGCGGTAAATGAAGTTGATGAAAAGCACCTGTTTGTAGCTTCAGCTGGTGAATCTTCAGTCGAAAATAATACATGGCTAGTAGATAGTGGCTGTACCAATCACATGACTGGTAACTTAAAGCTATTCAGGAACATAAACAAGACAGTAAGGTCTAGAGTCAGAATTGGCAATGGACAGCATATTGAAGTGCAAGGTAAATGTGTAGTTGCTATTGAAGAAAACCAGGAGGTAAAGCTAATCAGGGATGTTCTCTTTGTGCCAAATATTGACCAAAATCTGTTAAGTGTTGGTCAGTTAGTGGAGAAGGGCTATAAAGTGAAGTTCGAAGGAAGGGAATGTCTCATTAAAAATGCTGACGGCAAAGAAGTCTTGAGAATTCCAATGAGGGATAAAAGTTTTATGTTCAAGCCACATGAGATGCAACAGATGGCTTTAAAATGCAAAGAAGAAAATACAGAGCTATGGCATAAAAGACTTGGGCATGTTCACAGGAGGAGTATGCTGTTTATGCAAAAAAATGGCTTGGTAGATGACTTGCCAAGCTTGGAGGAAGAACTTCCACAATGCAGAACCTGTCTTCTTGGCAAACAAGCTAGATTTCCCTTCAAAGGAGGAGTCTCGAGGATATGTCAAAAGCTGGAATTAGTTCACACTGATGTATGTGGACTTATGTCTGAACCCTTTCTCAATGGAAGCAGGTATTTTATTACCTTTACTGATGATTTGACTAGGATGAGCTAGATCTATTTTCTGCGAGCTAAGACTGAAGTAGCTAGTGCATTTATGAAGTTTAAAGCTTTAGTTGAGAATCAAAGTGGGAAGAAAATTAAAGCTCTCAGGTCTGACAATGGATCTGAGTATACAGCTAACAAATTTAAGCTGATTTGTGAGCAAGCAGGAATTGTGCAGCAATTTATAGCTCCTTACTCACCTCAACAAAATGGGGTCAGTGAGAGAAAGAACAGAAGTATTATAGAGATGGCCAGATGTATGATGCAAGAGAAGAATTTGCCTAAGAGGTTCTGGGCTAAGGCAGCCAATTCTGCTGTATTTCTATTAAATAGATTGCCTACAAAAGCCTAAAAGAAATTAACACCTCTCGAAGGTTGGCAAGATATTAAACCTTCTGTGAACAACTTGAAGGTTTTTTGGATGTTTCTGTTACACTCATGTTCCTGATGTTAAGAGGGACAAACTTGATAAAAAGGCAGAGATTGGGATCTTTGTTGGATATAGTCTTCAATCAAGAGCTTACAGAATTTTCTATCCCATGACAAAGGAAAATAACCGTGAGCAAAGATGTCATGTTTTTAGAGGAAGATGAATGGAATTGGATAGATGGAAGGATCACTGTAATGAAGCACTTCGAAAGACAGCCAAACAATGTGGAGACTAATGGAATTACAGAGGAAATGGAAGAGAGTATAAATGATCAATCTGTGAGAGGCACAAGGTCACTTGCTGAGATCTATGAAAGAAGTAATGTGGCAGTGCTCGAACCATCCAACTTTGCAGAAGCCAAGGAAGATCAGAAGTGGATTGCAGCAATGCAGGAGGAGATAACAATGATTTAGAAAAATCAGACTTAGGAATTAGTAGACAGGCCACTAGACAAGAATGTGATTGGAGTTAAGTGGGTGTTTAGGACAAAGCTCAATCCTGATGGTTCTGTCGATAAGTATAAAGCAAGACTGGTTGTGAAAGGCTATGCTCAAATATGGGGAGTAGACTATTCTGAAACTTTTGCTCCAGTTGCAAGGCTGGACACAATAAGGCTTCTGTTAGCTGTTGCAGCAGAGAAGGGATGGACTATCTTTCAGTTAGATATCAAGTCTGCATTCCTAAATGGAGAGCTTGAAGAGGAAATTTTTGTTGAACAACCTGAAGGTTTCGGTATTAAAGGGCAAGAGGAAAGTGTATACAGATTGCGCAAAGCTCTATATGGACTGAAACAAGCTCCAAGAGCCTGGTATGGAAAGATAGATTGATATTTACAGGATTTTGGTTTTGCAAAAAGCTTAAGTGAGTTCACTCTTTATATCAAGAAAGTAAATCAAAGTGTGGTAGTTCTGTCACTCTATGTGGATGATTTATTGGTGACGAAATGATGCAAAAAACGATAGAAAATGTTAAGCAAGGTTTGTTTGCAGGTTTTGAGATGACAGACTTAGGAAAAATGGCTTATTTCTTAGGTCTGGAAGTTAAGCAAAGTCCATATGAAATCTTCATTTGCCAGAGGAAATATTTGAAGGAAATTCTAAAGAAGTTTCAGATAGAAGACTGTCAAAGTGTCAGTACACCGATGGCAGCTAAAGAGAAGTTGCAGAAGGTTGATGGAACAGATGCTGTGGATGGCTCGATGTATAGAAGTCTGATAGGGTGTCTCATGTACCTTACGGCAACCAGACCAGACATTCTATTTGTTGTAAGTGTTTTATCCAGATTTATGAGTGATCCAAGTAAGCTTCATTTGATTGCAGCAAAGAGGATCTTGAGGTATCTAAAAGGAACCTTGTTCTTTGGTGTGAAGTTTCAGAGGGGTCAAGAATTCAATTTACAAGGTTTTTCTTATAGTGATTGGGCTAACTCAATGGATGATATGAAGAGTACATCTGGATATTGTTTCGGTTTTGGATCAGCTTGTTTCTCTTGGTGTTCTAAAAAACAAGAAATTGTAGCTCAATCTACTGTAGAAGCAAAATTTATAGCTGCTACTGCAGTTGCAAATCAAGCTTTGTGGCTGAAGAAGATAATGAAAGATTTATGGCTGAATTCTAGTGGCTGTATCGAAATCAATGTGGATAATCAAGCTGCTCTAGCAATATCTCAGAATCCAGTTTTTCATGGCAAAACTAAGCATTTCAAGGTTAAGTTCTTCTTTCTACGTGAGGTGCAACAAAATGGTGAAGTTAAGCTAGTTTATTGCAGATCTGAAGATCAACTTGCAGACATATTCACAAAACTACTTCAAGCTGGAAGATTTGAAGTATTAAGAAAGAAAATTGGAGTATGCAGCAGAATCGATCCAAGGAGGAGTTTGTTGGATTATAATGTCTCGTGCTGCTGGTTTTTTGACTGATGTTCCTCTGTTATGTTTTCTTCCTATGGTTTATTTTTCTTGCTAAGTTGGTTATATTATGCAGCTAGTATTTTTGTTATTTAGGAAGTGAATTAGCACGTTTAGGTGCAGTTATATGCTGCACGTGTGTGTGATTTGTAAGCAATTATTGTTCTTGTTTAAGTTGTCCTGTACTTGATAGTTTCCTTTGAGAACCGATGTATGCAAGTTCGTGTTTTGTTTTCTCTATGCTTCTCTTCCTCATTCGAAATCTATAGCTTCTGGTTTTCTATTTCTTGTTTACTGTTTGATCAGTAACAACAAATCTTTCCGTCTCTCATGACGTCACAAATATGTGGTATCACTTGATACAACGACTCTACTGATAGAAGAGTAAAAGAAACTGATTCACTAGTTGGTAAGCACTCACCAGGATTAGATCAGCTAGCAGTAAGAACTCTACTTGATGAGTAATATAGATCACTGTTTTTGAACTTAAAAGCCTAGCAAACATTCCTATCACATAAGAGACTGGAATAAATATACTTCAAGAGATGTGGTAGAAAATTGCAGCAACTACCAATCAAATATGGTAAGCGACAAAAATCAAGTTACCTTAAAGAGATGAGATCCAGTGTGAGCATCCACAGCACTAAAAGGGTCATCGAGAAGGTAAATATTGGCATCTTGATATATTGCACGAGCAATCTGCACTCTCTGCTTCTGCCCACCACTCAGGTTTATCCCTCTCTCGCCAATTGATCTCCAAATGGGAGGATTTCCAAATCCTTCTTCAAGCAGCAAGCCTCAATGATCCTTTCATATCTCTCTCTGTCCATCTCCTTGCCAAATAAAATGTTTTCTTCAATTTCACAGCTGTGTATCCATGGAGACTGAGCAACATAGGCCTTAGTACCACATAACCTGATGGTTCCAGAGATCTTCGCCAATTCTCCCAGTATGCAAGAAAGTAAGCTAGATTTTCCTGAACCCACAGTACCACATACAGTAACTTTCATGCCATTGCATACCTTCAAATTTATACCCTTCAATGTTGGATCAGGTGAAGACAAGTCCCACGTGAAATTGCCTGCAGTAATCTCGACTGCCATATCAGCTGTACCCTGAGGAAGCTTTTCAGTAACATTGTTCTGCAGATCCTCCGGGCACAGGAATGGTGATATTCGGTCAAGAGAAACCTTAGTCTGAGCTATCATTGACATTACATCAGGTAAAGAGTATATGGGATCTTCAAGGATCCTAATCGTTGCAATCGTGGATAAGATCTTCCCCGATGATAGTGGGATTCCCAGTAGCAAGCAAGAGCTGAATGTAACAACTGAAACAAATGTGGGGGCACCATAGAAAACAAAAGAAGTCAATGCCCGTGTGTAAACAAACTTTTTTAACCACCCAGTCTCAACATTCCTGAGTTCAATTATTTTGTATAAGAACTTCATCTCCCATGCCTGAATTTTCAAAATCCTCATATTCCGCAAGATTTCAGAGGTCGCCTTCATTCTTTTATCTTTTGATTCCATCAACTTATCCTGAAACTTCTCTAGGAATGAACCCAGAGGAACATTTGCTAACATAATGAGCACAGTTGCCACAAAACCTGCAATAGCTGCAAGCCCGAGATCCTTATACAGGATTGCTAAGGCCAACCCAACTTGCAGAAGCACTAGTCAAGGTTCATTAATGGACCAGCTAAACTTACCAATCCGCTCTGCATCTACTGCCATAAAATTAATGATCTCTCCACTGGTATGGCCTGTTTAGACTGGCATGAAAGGGTCAATCCCTGTTGTATACAATCGCTACCAGCAGGGAGCGAGTCCTAATCTCAACCAGCTGCAGCCTAAACATCAACTGCCTATAGCAAAGGCACTCAACAAGTTTTGCAACTGAAAACACCGAAACTAGAAGGTAACCGTCGCTGATGAAGTCATGCTGCCCATTAAGGTATTGAACAAAATCATCAATGAGGTAAGGGCCAACATACGAAGCTGGTGTGTATAGAAGAGCCAACACTACTGTGAAAATAATTTCTTTCCATCCAGAAAAAGTCAAAGCCTTCGCCAGCCCAAATGAAGTCATTCCAGTGCTTGAACCAACAGCCGACTGAAGCCTTTTCTTGAAATTAGGTAGCGTGCCAACTAAACTATCTCGAGAATAAAGTTGAGGAATATCCTCCAGGTCCAATGCTTTCTTATTCCCTAAAGCAATTAGAGGACTCGGCCACGAGAAGATTATAATGTTAAACAAACCCACTTTTGAGTAAGGGCTCGCAGTTTCACCTCCTCGGCGCTTATTCGGTTCTGCACCAACTGTAACTGGATCACCATTTAAAAGGGGTTCTTTGAGGAGATTGTCATCGATCTCAATTTTACCGAAGAACCCCACATAACAACAGAATAAACTGGTGACAACAGTGACTATATCAGAAATAATATACCCAGTTTGCACTGGAGCATGCTTGGCAGACAGAACAATGTCTATGACTAGGATGTAACACGAGATAGACAAGTAGAAACCCCACCAAACTCTCAATAGAAGAGTGAAACTTGTCCAAAATTGGAGCTTTGGCCATACAAATAAACACCCGAGCTCCCCAAGCAATAGTTTTCAGTGCTAAATCCAACAGACACACCAATTTTTCTTCCGACCAATCATTTCTATACCAGTAAAAGTAATTTGTCACACACAAGACCAGACTAAATGCGGACAAGCCTCTTGCACGCCCATAAAATCAAGAGCCCAAGCAACAAAATCAAGTGCAAAGAACCAGAGAAACCCCGTAATAACGTGGTCTTGAGCAGAAAACCGCCACCTGAAGACATCAGAGTGGAGAAGTTCGAGAGAAAGATTTCTAGAACCTGCTTTGGTGAATCGAAAAGCTCCATTCTCGGTAAGCTCCTTGGGATTTCTGTCAAGTGGGTGGGAGCTATACGCCTCCCATGGATGAGAGAAAGGAGGTTTCTTAAGTTGACCGTTGACTATATGATCGGTGGGAATAAGTGGTGGAATTGGGAGTTCAGTTCGGGGTCCTGCTAAATTGCCCATAAGACAGTTTCCTTCTCTTAAAGGTCCATAGGGAAAGGTGCCTTGTGATTGTACAAGAGTTTTCCTATAAGTATTGGCAAGCTGACCAGTGTTCTATGAGTTTAATAAAGCATGCGCAAGCAAATGTTGGGTCCATAATTAGAAGTCCAATATCTTTGGTTGGGGAGATCTTCAAAAGAGAGTTGAAATCTGAGCCGATCAACAAACATATCCAATTATCAATAAAAAAAAATACATACATATTTAATTGGATTAATCTTTACTTCAATACTAAAGCATGACTTATGGATCAACTAATACACAGTAGCACTTCAAACCACGCCAACTATTTAATGCGAGATTTCTCTAATACATTTAATTCATAGTGAAAGTGCAATTAAGTAGTATATTTTGAAAAAAAGAAAAATGCAATTGAATTCCTCTTTTAACTCCGGTAAAATTGATGGACGGAAAAAAAGATGACCCGGAATTTATTATAATTTGGAGACACATGGTGCCCACGAGGCATTGCATTAAAAAATAGCTCAAAAATTTAAAAATAGGAAGCTGAAAACTGAAAAAAAAAAAAGAAAATAAGAAAAAGAAAATGGAAAGAGAAAGGGACACGAAGAACAGCGGGAACAAATCTTGCTTGCGTCCGTCTCCAGTAACTTTCTCTAACCTGTTTATTTGTCGATTCTTCCATTACTGGATAGATATGTGATTTATGTAGGAGAAGATGCGCTCGATTTTCTGACACTGGCCATTGCTTGGTTCGTGATTTATCGAATTCGATGAAGCTCAAGCGACCCTGGTCCCAAGCTCAACGAAGCTCCAGCTGCCGTGGCCGCGAGCATGGTGGTGGCGGTGGCAGTCAACTGTGAAGTTGGCTGTGGGGGCCGAATCTGATTGTGGTGAAGGTGGTGCTTGATTCCATGGTGGTTGTCTTCAAGCGCGGCGGTAATCGGCAGGCGGTAGGTGGGATGTTTTTCGAGTCTAGCAACAGGTGTTTCGAGGCGCTGCGGCAGGCGGCAGCCATGGGCAGCCTCAGTGACCAGCTGCACTACTGTTGATCAATGAGCGATCTCCAATCGATGATGGCGGCCCAATAATGATAATGGTGAACGCGGAGCAGCATAATGGAGTGAGATTTTTTTTTTTTTTTTACAAAAAATTGCTTCTCCGTCAGAATAAAACAATTTTTAGAATCTTAACCTTGAGCTTTTTACTAACATTATCTTCTCGCAAAACTATAATGGGTGATCATGAAAGGTAAGTAGTTATGTGGAGTTTGGGGGGGCTAATGGACATATGTGTTCTGTAGGATTGAATTACATGAATCTGGATAAGGCCGATTGAAGGCAATTTGGGTGGAAGCGAGGGATGCCAACGTTATGCACCGCATATGCAATATGAGGTTCAAAGTATAATGATGCAAACAGAATGCGCAAAGCATGTTGATTCCTATAGATGAGAATTTTCCAGCATTTGGATGATAAGTGTTGCAACAATATGTTTTGTTTTCTGAAGAAAGAGCTATCAACTTTGTGGTCCATGTTTAATTGATCAGATTATGTTTAAGCCGATATGGAGCTACTGGCAATGACGTGGCTGGACGAATTACTCTGACACCTCCTCTCATCTTTAGAAGTAGCAGTTTCTTGATCAACTTGAAGTAGGTGGTTCATCAATTGCCAAAACCGTACTTAGACCTTGTTGTGTACTCTGCTACAAGCTGCGTGAACGATGAGGATTTGTTATCCAGCAATCTTCTTGGAGAATCACATTCAGCAACAAGGCCTGGACATGAGTGAGAGAGAGAGAGAGAGAGAGAGAGAGAGAGAGAGAGGGAGAGACAGAGAGAGAGAGACAGAGAGTGGTGAAAAAAAAGAGAGAATGATGAAGCATAAACTGAATGAGAAGGCTGAGATGAGATCGTGTTGAAAACTACATACCGTGATCTAGAAGAAGAACCATGTTGCTATCAAGAACTGAGGTGATCCGATGTGCAATGGTCATAACAGTACAGTCCGAGAAGTGATGCCTCAGCGTTTGCTGAATCAGATTATCAGTGGCTGTGTCGACGGATGCAGTAGCTTCGTCAAGTACCAAGATCTTGCTTTTCTTGAGCAGCACACGACCGAGGCACACAAGCTGCCTCTGTCCCATGCTCCAGTTCTCACCATTCTCAGTAACTGCAGGTCAAAGATAATAGAGCAAGAGATGAGACAAATTCCGTCCTAGGATGTGTTAAAACACTTCTTGGATGGTCAAGTGAAAGGGTACAGAAGATAACCTGCTGCATCCAGTTTCCTTTCTTTCTTCCTGACTTCATCCCCAGTTGGCACTCATCCAATGCCTACAATTGCAGGATGGATCAGCTGATTATAGTTCCACTTTATATAAGCTAGAAAAGGAACTTCAATCGTGAAAAGAAATGAATGCACCTCCCAAATCTGCTCATCGGAGTACTCCTCAAGAGGGTCTAGATTGCTTCGCACGGTACCCTCAAACATGGTTGGATCTTGAGGGATGATGCTTAATCTCGACCTCAGATCGTGCAGCCCAATTGAGGAGATATTAATGCCATCTATCAAGATTTGACCTGCACAAGGTTCAACTATGCGGAAAAGTGCTTGCATGAGAGTCGATTTGCCACTGCCCGTTCTCCCCACGATGCCCGTTTTCATCCCTCCAGGAAAAGTGCACGTGATGCCTCGCAGAACAAGCGGCAAGTGTGGAGCATACTGGACCTGGCATTCCGCCCAAATTGTCAGAAAGGTGAATTATGTCCTAATGACTGGACAAAACATGCTGACACATTGTTTTGGCATAACACAGAGTTTTCCTAGCACCTGCAGATTGGAAATGGCGATCTCTCCACATGTTGGCCATGAAGGACGGGGGCAATCATCCTCTATTGTAAGAGGGGGCTCGCTTGAGATGCCAGCGTATTGAATTATCCTTTCAACCGATATAATTTTGTTCTCCATATTACACAACCTTAAAATAACCATTGCTTGTATCGTGTTCAAATTAAGTGCGTACGTCACAGCTAAGCCCGCAATTGCTTCAGAGAGAAGAACAGGAGGTTAAGATGACTTAACATATTCATCGATATAAATAGGGCACCATTTAGAAGATCTCAGGCAGGACATTGTTACCTGGGTCGATGAATCCCTCAGGAATAGAGGTCAAGAAGATCAAAGAGATTCCAAATGTGACCGTGGATAGCATATCCAAGCGAAAGCGAAGCCATTCCCTTGCCCCATCAACATGGAACATGTACCGAGAATATGCATCGGAAAGCTCCATAATTGTGTCCCGAAATCTTGATTCTTGATCAAAGCCACGAATAGTGGTCGATCCTGAAATTGTTTCGGCAAAGTGCTGGATCACTGGAGCTTCGCTCACACCCATCAACCGTGCCAGTTCTCTATCAGGTGGCATGTAATATTGCTGATACCAGACACAGGTTGCAATCACAGGGATAAAAATTATAAGAACTTGCCATGCAACCTGAGTTATCAAAATGATAATTCCCAGTAGCCGGATCATTGAGAAGGCAAATTCTGCGACTATAAATGGAATGTCCAAATCCACAGCACTCTGGTCTTTTGAGACCTGAAAAGAAGCATCGCGTCACAATGCAATCCATGACTCGTACAGGAAAGAAATTGTAATTGTAATAAACAAGACGTGAATCGACAAAAGCATAGGATTTGAGTGATGTTCCATATTAGGACTCACCCTACTTAGGATTCGTCCACTTGGAGTGGCATCAAAGAATGACATGGGGGCCCGAAATATTGCGAGATGCAACTTATTAAAGAGTATCGTAGCTGTCTTGTAGCCAGCAGTTGCCAAAAGTGAAGACCTGAAAAGAATACAGAAGGCGCTTCCAACAGCCAAAGCTACGTAAACAAGTATCAGTGTCGATCCCGAAACAGCAGGTTCCACGTCCTCCGACACTGGGGTCGCCCATGCCATCCAGTAATTGCTTCCCATCTGAAGGAGCATGTATAGAAACTGGGCCAGTAATATGAAAGGCACGAGAGCTCCTCCATATGCCGCCGTCAGGTACTTCCAGTGCACCAGAAAACACCATGTCACACCCCAAAACCAAACCAAGAATGGGGATGACACGGCCGTCCTTCCACTCAAAGGACGCAGCCTCAGAGCTCCCAAAGTCCAACTCTTAAAAGTCCCCCACATCCGCATCACTCTTGTACCTACTCATCGTTAATCGAGGGACCTGAAAAACATTGGAAAAAATAGAGGGGTGAGCAACCACGGCTCAGTGAGTAGTGCATCTCTTCTAAGCGGATCGAGCACCCACTATGCATATTTATAAAATCAAACCGCAACTCTTTTAACCCAAATATAGGATATAACAAACATATAGTAATAAGAATAAGTTTCATACGCTTCAACATAGCTATAGTTATAGCAAAATAATCATTTCATAATAACATCAAAATAAACATCAATGGTCTAATCCACTTATCAATCTTATTAATTCACACGCCAATGGTCCATTCCATTGGTTAATCTCATACCACACCAAACCCAGAAATTTAACAAACCTTCAAGCCAAAATATAACTTTTCTTACTTTAACACAATATGTTCAAAGCAAAAATATTCAAGATAATAATAAGCAAATGCCAATGGTCTAATCCATTGGTCAATCTCATAAAACATGCATCAATGGTCTATTCCATTGATTAATCTCATCAAACCACACATTGATAATCAAATGAAATTACACATCGATGGTCCATTCCAACGACTAATCTCAAATTACACATCGATGGTCCATTCCATCGATTAATCTCAAATTACACGTCGATGGTCCATTCCATCGACCCAACTCATATCACATGTCAATGGTCCGCTCCATTAACCAATCCATTGCTCAATATCAAACCATAGTCACGATACAACGCCTGGTGACGAGGCGACCAAAATTCTCCCCTTGGCAAGGTCTCCACCTATTATTAGCCGGTGGCTCGGCCCACAAGGATATCCTAGAATAGTATGCGCATACCCACAAGCCCCTCGCCGGGCTCACAGCGATATTGAGCATCCACATCAATCCAAAACAACACAATCCATAATTCTCAAACCAAATCCATAAATCATTTCATATATCCCCAAAAGATTCGCAACTCAACTTATTCGCCAAAATACTTTTCATAAAACATTTTCAAATAATTTCAAGACCCGTCTCATAAATCAATTTCAAATCAAATACATTTCAAAAGCTTATCACAAATCAATATCTATAACCTTCCATAAATCATCTCAAAATCGAGCTTTTCGTGAAATGATTTCACAAACCCAAAACATATAATATTTCTCAACTTCGTTCATCAAACAGAATATATATTCATAAAAGTTCTCACGCTATTTTCAAATATCAAAACTTAGTAAATGCCCGATCCAACTTTTATGCAATAAACATGCTTATCCATAACTCATTAAATATCAAATCTTTATAATTTTGAAGACATGAGCTTATAAATTCTTAGAAGAGATAGCACCACTCACCTGGGAAAGTCGAAAATCAACTACAACGCTCACTCGAACCAACGCACTCGGATCCCTAACAGTTAACGGAAAAACAATATCAAAAGACCGAGTAAAAAGGATATTCGCATAACGACTCGTCTATACTAAACTTATTTTTCGATAAAACGACACCTATGCGCCACGAAAACTTGCATTTATCGAAAACCCAACAATTTCCCGCAAGACACAGCCCATGCGCCAACTTTGTCGCGCCATAACTTCCTCCACAAAATTCCGTTTCAAGCCGTCTTATAGTCTTTAGAAAGCTCTCTTAACGTACAACAATAACCCCAACTCAGCCACCCCAAAACAGTACCGAAAACAACAGAAAAACAAGCTTGAAGCTTACTGATCGCTACAGTACCAGCATGCGCCCGACTTCAAAATTCCGTTCCGGACAAACCGCAAGCTCAAATCACGATCCGTAAGATGCTATAGCTTCACAACATCCCAAAGTACCATTTCTATAAAAATATGCAGCTTAACGACTAAAAAATCATACTTCGCCGCTCGATTTTCCCAAAATTCCGAATTTCAAGCCCTAGGTCCGAAATTACTCCAATTGAACAAATGGGCGGCACGAGCGCTTACCGGGTGTTGCGTTACGTAGTTAATGCGGCTTGGCGAGGCTCCCATGACAAGAAAGCGCGAAACCTCTTTTTCTTTTCTTTTCTCCTTCTCCTTCTTCTTTCTCTCTTTCTTCTTCTCTGCGTTCGAGCTCTCTGCCGTTCCTCTCCCCCTTCTTTCCTTCTCTCTTTCCCTTTTATCTCCTCCTTTTTCTTTTCTTTTCCTTTTTTTTTCTGTCTTTTCTTCCTCTCTCTCTCTCTCTCTCTCTCTCTCTCTCTTTTTCCCTCTCCCGAAAACTCTCGATTCCTCTCTCTCTCTCTGCTGAAACTTCTACCTTTTTCTTTTCTTTTTGACTGGGTCAAAACCCATATTTTACATTCTCCCCTCCTTAAAAAAATTTCGTCCTCGAAATTTAGACATACATTACTTACCAAACAAATGAGAGTATTTCGTGTCTTGCCTTTCCTCGAGCTCCCAAGTGGCCTTTCTCCCAACATGATTTTGCTATTGAATCTTCACATATATTCTCGTTATCTTTTCATTGAGGATGCGTCTCATCACCAACCAGAAATTCATGAATTACTCCATGCTTTGATCCTACTACAACTTGGGCCTTTTCTTTCTTTCTTCTTGCGTTTGTGTTCACTTCATGCTGCTCCATAATTCATCTAATCTCAAGCACATTATCTGAATTTCTTTGGAAGCATACAGGGTTGATAATAACACGTGGAAACCATCATGGTCTAGCTGAAGCTCACCAAATTTTCTTCCTATCCTCCCCCATTTTCAATATTATCGAGCTTTCTACAAGAAAAACCAAGAAGGGTTCACGAAGTAGATATATCAGGTGCCATAGGTATGCTCTCAAAGGTACCAGCCAAAGGTAAAGGCCACCCAACAAAGAACTTGGTTAGCTCTAGGATCATGATAAAGTCTAGAATCTGTGATAAGTGAAGAAAATTATACATTATACTTCATGAGCCACTATGACTTCACACTTTTCGCTTCATGAACGTATGGTCCCTTGGTATAAAACAGTTTGTTGTACACTAAAAGCTCAAACGCCGAGTTAGAAAAAGAGAATCAACGATGTAGAAATATGGTTTCTCTAACCATGCTAGATTGATACCAAATTGCATAAGCTCTTTCATCCCCTTGCAATTTCCCATTTCTTTCTTTCTTTCTTTCTTTCTTTCTTTTGAAAGCTTACCACTTCTACCAAACCCACTTAACAAGGCTATGCAAGGTAGAGTGTTCGGTTTGCAGCCATACATTTCCATCTATTTAAGCAGCTTTCTAGCTTGATTTACTTTATTTACTCGACAAAACCCAACGATAATAATCGTACATGTCACACATTTGGGATACAACCCTTCAAGGACATCTCGTTCACTATTTCCTTTGCCTTGCTAGATTCCCATCCTTACAAAATGAATGAACTATGGCACTATGTCCACTTTGCCAATTAGAAACCTCTCCTTTTGCTTCCCTCAAAATTCAAGAGCCTCGTCTCCATGACAATGCTTGGCAAGCACTTTGACCAAACGATCATAAGTAATCTTGGTTTGGTAGTAATTTACGGTCCTTACCATTTTCTGCAGCATCTCCCTCACTTCTTCATCCCTTCTCCTTACATAGAAAATCCATGACAGGGTAGCAACTGACCTTATTTGTAGGCATGCCATTCGCACGTTCTACAAAAGAGCTTTGATCTCAAATATGGTGCCTCCTTTTCCATATACAATATTGTCCTTGATGCTGCGCACGAATAACACAGCTCTAATTAACAAGCCCGAGTTTGCTCTTGATCCTTTTAAGCTGAAACTCTTTAAAGTTAATACAATTGATAAGTATTTCACTGGCTTGGGGGTCGTAGAATCTCTCTAACAAACTAATCACTATGGACGTCCTACTTCCGCTTTGTCCCACTAGAGTGGTAGTTGTACCACTCGGGATGCTAAGAGAGAACCCATTGAATGTTTGCTCATTGGGCCTGGCTGCGTAACCGAAACAAACATCCGTCAACTCAATATCTCATTGAATTCATCTAGTTTCTTTCCTTTAGTGTCAAAAGAATCGATCTCCGGCTTCCCACGAATGGTCTCGAACATCTTCTATACAGCAGCTCAACCAATAGCAAATGCACTAATGCATGAAGAAGCCTGCCTGAGAGACATGGAACCAATCAATGTTGCCATGATCACATCAGTCACTGCGTTCCTGTTATATCTCTTGTCTAACATCAACTTTGTATTGTACCATATTGCCAAAGCAAAAACACTAAAAATGATGAGCATGACTCCTCCAAGATTTAGTAGGCTTTGGTGGACACCTCGTTTGTATTCATTCACAAGGAATTTGCTGTAGTCTGCGATTGCTCGTTTCTCTCTAGTAAATGATGTAACCATCTTAGTTAAACCACTTGTTTGTTCAACAAAATTTGTTGCCTTTACATAAGCCTTTGCCCGCGGGATACCATCTTGAGATGATGAGGGACATGACTCTAGTCACGCCTTCACTAGCGGAGGAATCATGAAAAGCATAACCCGGGTCAATAGCCACCCCTTGATAAATGCCATCACAAAGCCTCCAACAAATGTCAACCTGAGCTATATGAACTTTCCCATGTTTCCACCCAAGCATCCTAGATGAGAACTATGTTGCCCAACATTCTCCTGGCCAACTCTTCAGTATTAGTCTATTTGTCAAAGAACGCGACATCTTGTCCCAATATAATTTGCAAATAAAGACCACTTATTCTTGCAGCCGGTTGCTTGCCAGTGACCATCCAGTAAGACACCTAAAGAAATGCTGCCACACCACACCTAAGCACCAGATAAACTTAAGAAGAATCTAAAGATTTCACAATTTCAACATAAGAACTTCCTTTTCGAGAAATGAGTTTCTCTGTAACAATCCATAAAGTCCATATTTGCAAAGGTTTAAACCTTAGGCACAAGAGCAACAATATCATTATTAGCCTAGCTCTAGCCGAACGTGTTGATTAATTGTCCGAACAAGGTGATCATAAGTGGTAGAGAAAGGCCATTCTCCATTGCGCCTATCAACCCAAACAACTATTAATAGCATATCAGTAGAATCTGCAAATGAGAATAGCTTAAGGAATGGAATAGAGTTCCCTTTTCTCATCTCTTTTGCTCTTGTTGGAATCCTGTTCATTCTCATTCACAGCAGGGCTCTTTGCCATTGTAGCCACCACCTCAAGGCTCCTTGATATGGCAGTTTCATTGTTTCCTGAATCTTTGGTTGCTTCATTTTCGATAGCCATGCCACTGTACCCGGGACACAAATCTATTATACAACTTCATTATTTGTATATATATATAATTGCCTGGGGAGTTTCAAAAAAGTTAGCTTGCAAGTGCTGTCTTTAGGGATCCCGATTATATACGATCCTGATTTGAAGTTTTTACCACCAACTCTTCTATTATATGCACACTCAAAAATTGATCGTCCAACAAGCAAAGCACGGCACCACGAGTCTCTCTCTCTCGATTGAAAACTCATAGCCCAACATTTCTTATCCTTAAACCCAACACTTTTGCCACGATAACATTCTCCTTTATCACACTTGGCACATCAAGGCTTTACTCAATCTCTACATTATGACCTTTCAAGTCACAGTGATTTTCATAGTATCCGCAGGGTGCTCCGCAACTTTAAACATTGCTGCACGAGTTTCGACCCCAAAAAGAAAAGACCTACATCCTAATACATAACAAAGATTAACGCGCTAAAACTAACACACCCTCACCACGTCCCATAAAATTTACACCCAAAAGATCATAACCTAAGCTCTGATACCACAAGATGTCACACCCCAAAACAGTATGAATGGGGAATGACACGGCCGTCCTTCTACTCAAAGGACGCAGCCTCAGAGCTCCCAAAGTCCAACTCTTAAAAGTCCCCCGCATCCGCATCACTCTTGTACCTACTCATCGTTAATCGAGGGACCTGAAAAACATTGGAAAAAATAGAGGGGTGAGCAACCACGGCTCGCTGAGTAGTGCATCTCTTCTAAGCGGATCGAGCACCCACTATGCATATTTATAAAATCAAACCGCAACTCTTTTAACCCAAATATAGGATATAACAAATATATAGTAATAAGAATAAGTTTCATACGCTTCAACATAGCTATAGTTATAGCAAAAATAATCATTTCACAATAACATCGAAATAAACATCAATGGTCTAATCCACTGATCAATCTTATTAATTCACACGCCAATGGTCCATTCCATTGGTTAATCTCATACCACACCAAACCCAGAAATTTAACAAACCTTCAAGCCAAAATATAACTTTTCTTACTTTAACACAATATGTTCAAAGCAAAAATATTCAAGATAATAATAAGCAAATGCCAATGGTCTAATCCATTGGTCAATCTCATAAAACATGCATCAATGGTCTATTCCATTGATTAATCTCATCAAACCACACATTGATAATCAAATGAAATTACACATCGATGGTCCATTCCAACGACTAATCTCAAATTACACATCGATGGTCCATTCCATCGATTAATCTCAAATTACACGTCGATGGTCCATTCCATCGACCCAACTCATATCACATGTCAATGGTCCACTCCATTGACCAATCCATTGCTCAATATCAGACCATGGTCACGATACAACGCCTAGTGACGAGGCGACCAAGATTCCCCCCTTGGCAAGGTCTCCACCTATTATTAGCCGGTGGCTCGGCCCACAAGGATATCCTAGAATAGTATGCGCATACCCACAAGCCCCTCGCTGGGCTCACAGCGATATTGAGCATCCACATCAATCCAAAACAACACCATCCATAATTCTCAAACCAAATCCATAAAACATTTCATATATCCCCAAAAGATTCGCAACTCAATTTATTCCTCCAAAATACTTTCATAAAACGTTTTCAAATAATTTCAAGACCCGTCTCATAAATCAATTTCAAATCAAATACATTTCAAAAAGCTCATCACAAATCAATATCTATAACCTTCCATAAATCATCTCAAAATCGAGCTTTTCGTGAAATGATTTCACAAACCCAAAACATATAATATTTCTCAACTTCGTTCATCAAACAGAATATATATTCATAAAAGTTCTCACGCTATTTTCAAATATCAAAACTTAGTAAATGCCCGATCCAACTTTTATGCAATAAACATGCTTATCCATAACTCATTAAATATCAAATCTTTATAATTTTGAAGACATGAGCTTATAAATTCTTAGAAGAGATAGCACCACTCACCTGGGAAAGTCGAAAATCAACTACAACGCTCACTCGAACCAACGCACTCGGATCCCTAACAGTTAACGGAAAAACAATATCAAAAGACCGAGTAAAAAGGATATTCGCATAACGACTCGTCTATACTAAACTTATTTTTCGATAAAACGACACCTATGCGCCACGAAAACTTGCATTTATCGAAAACCCAACAATTTCCCGCAAGACACAGCCCATGCGCCAACTTTGTCGCGCCATAACTTCCTCCACAAAATTCCGTTTCAAGCCGTCTTATAGTCTTTAGAAAGCTCTCTTAACGTACAACAATAACCCCAACTCAGCCACCCCAAAACAGTACCGAAAACAACAGAAAAACAAGCTTGAAGCTTACTGATCGCTACAGTACCAGCATGCGCCCCCGACTTCAAAATTCCGTTCCGGACAAACCGCAAGCTCAAATCACGATCCGTAAGATGCTATAGCTTCACAACATCCCAAAGTACCATTTCTATAAAAATATGCAGCTTAACGACTAAAAAAATCATACTTCGCCGCTCTATTTTCCCAAAATTCCGAATTTCAAGCCCTAGGTCCGAAATTACTCCAATTGAACAAATGGGCGGCACGAGCGCTTACCGGGTGTTGCGTTACGTAGTTAATGCGGCTTGGCGAGGCTCCCATGACAAGAAAGCGCGAAACCTCTCTTTTTCTTTTCTCTTCTCCTTCTCCTTCTTCTTTCTCTCTTTCTTCTTCTCTGCGTTCGAGCTCTCTGCAGTTCCTCTCCCCCCTTCTTTCCTTCTCTCTTTCCCTTTTATCTCCTCCTTTTTCTTTTCTTTTTCCTTTTTTTTTTTTCTGTCTTTTCTTCCTCTCTCTCTCTCTCTCTCTCTCTCTTCTCTTTTCCCTCTCCCGAAAACTCTCGATTCCTCTCTCTCTCTCTGCTGAAACTTCTACCTTTTTCTTTTCTTTTTGACTGGGTCAAAACCCATATTTTACAGTTGATACCAGATGCTTCAGAATCTGGCCCAGCTTGGTGGGAACCAAAACTGGCTAAAGCTTCCTCATGTGCACCAACTAGCTCTGTGAAATCTGCTCCGAGGTGAAGAATCTCGCTGTATGTTCCAGATTCTGTGATCTTTCCACCTCTCATGACCTAGCAAACATACGTATTACCACTTAACAAGTGACTCCAAGGAAAACCAATTCATAAGTCAGTAATTACTCATCACGATTAGATCAGCTGTCTGTAGGAACTCTACTTGATGAGTAACGTAGATCACTGTTTTCAAACTCAAAAGTCCTAGCAAACATTCCTATGAAATTAAAGACTCAGTTAGTAATCTTCACGAGAGGAAGAAGGAAATCGAGAAAATAACTCAAATCCAAGACGTGCGCAGAAAACATCTTGTTTTTCCATCAAGAAAGCTGCACTTCATAATTGGCAATGTAAAGCAAATGAGGGGTGGTATGTGCATAATCATAAACGTAGGAAAAAGCTATTAACCTTAAACAGATGAGATCCTGTATGCGCATCGACAGCACTAAAAGGGTCATCAAGTAGATAAATGTCTGCATCTTGATAAATTGCACGGGCAATCTGCACTCTTTGCTTCTGTCCACCACTCAGATTTATCCCTCTCTCGCCTATAATTGTTTGATCGCCAAATGGGAGAATCTCCAAATCCTTCATCAGGCTGCAGGCTTCGAGGATACTTTCATATCTCTCACGGTTCATCTCCTTGCCGAATAAAATGTTGTCCACAATCTTGCCACTCTGTATCCATGGAGACTGAGCAACATAAGCCTTACTGCCACATAATTTGAGGGCTCCGGATATCTTCGACAATTCTCCCAGGAGGCAAGAAAGTAAGCTCGATTTTCCTGAACCCACAGTACCGCAGACTGCAACTTTCATGCCATTGATGACCTTCAAGTTTATGTCCTTTAATGTGGGTTCAGAGGAAGACAAGTCCCACGTGAAATTCCCTCAATGATCTCGACTGCCGTATCAGTTGTGCCCTGAGGAAGCTTTTCAATAACGTCATTCTGGAGATCCTCAAGGCGCAGGAATGATGCTACTCTGTCAAGTGAGACCTTAGTCTGAGCTATCATGGATAATACAACTGGTAATTCATAGATGGGATCTTGGAGGACGCTGAATGTTGCGATCGCAGATAAGATCTTCCCTGACGATAGTGGGATCCCCAATAACATGCATGTACCAAATGTAGTCACGGAAACAAATGTCGCGCCACCCCAGAAGACAAAAGAGGTCATTGCTTTAGTGTAAAAATTCTTTCAACCAGCCCATCTCAATATTCCTCAGTTCATTAATCTTGGACAAAAACTTCATCTCCCATGTCTGAAGCTTTAAAATCTTCATGTTTCGCAAGATCTCGGAAGTTGCCTTCATCCTTTTGTCCTTTGATTCCATATACTTTTCATCAATTTTCTCCTGGAGTTTGCTCAAAGGAATATTAGCTAACATAAGAAGCACAGAGGCCACAAAAGCTGCAATAGCCGCAAGCCCAAGATTTTTATACAGAATCGCTAAGGCTAACCCAACTTGTACAAGTACTCGCCAAGGATCGTGCATGTACCAGTAAGAATCACCAATTCTCTCGGCATCTATAGACATGATATTAATGATTTCCCCACTAGTATGCCCCTGTTTAGACTGGCATGAAAGGTTTAATCCCTTGTCATATATTAGTGCAACCAGCAATGAGCGAGTCCTAATCCCAACAAGATCTAGCCTAAATATCATCTGCCGAGAGGAAAGGCACTTGACAAGCTGTGCAACCAAAAACGCTGAAACAAGAAGGTAGCCTTTACTTTCAAATTTGCGTTGCCCGTTTAGGAATTGAACAAAAGTTTCCATAAGGTATGGACCAACGTAAGAAGCTAGGGTTATAAGAAGCTCAAACACAGCAGTGGAAATTACTTCTTTCCATTCGGACATGATCAAAGCCTTCACCAGCCTAAACGCTGTCACTCCATTACTGGAACCAGCATCTGACTTGAGCTTTTCCTTGAAACCTGGCAGTGCCCTGCTATCCTATCCCGTGGAGCAAGTTGAGGGACATCCTCTAGGTCCAGTGTTTTCTCATTCCCGACAGCCATTAAAGGACTCAGCCACGAGAAACTAATTATACTCAGCAATCCCGCTTTAGAATACGGGGTCACAGTTTCACTTCCTGGACGTCTGCTTAATTTGGCATTGCTTGTAACCGAGTTACCATTTAAAAGCGCTTCGAGCAGACAATCATCAATCTCAATCTTACCAAAGAACCCCACATAACAGCAGAAGAAACCGGTGACAACAGAGACAACGTCAGAAATGGAATACTGGGTTCGCACCGGAACGCACTTTCCATACAGAACAACGTCAATGACGAGGCAATAACATGCAATGGACAAGTAGGAACCCCACCAGACTCTCAACAAAAGAGGGAGCTTTGATACTCCAAAATCGGAGCTTTGGCCGTACAAACGAACACCTAGAGCTCCCCAAGCGAGAGACTTCAGTGCTAAATCCAAAAGAGAAACCAGTTTCTCTTCCGACCAATCATTTGCATACCAATAAAAGTAGTTCGCCGCACACAAAACCAGATTAAACAGAGATAAGCCTAAACAGCAAAACAGAGTGGGCTTATAGTGCCAAATTCTGCTTCTTCTGCGGCTTCGTTCGGAGCCTACACCATTTCGTCGTGCCCATATTTTCTTGCCCGCCCATGAAACCAAGAGTCCAAGTAACAAAACCAAATGAAGGGAACCAGAGAAACCACGTAAAAACGTGGTGTTGAGCAGAAATTCGCCACCTGAATACATCAGAGTGGAGGAGTGCGAGAGGAAGTTTTGAAGCACCTGCTTTGATGGATCGAAAGGATCCATTTTTTTTCGGGGGAGTCACTGGGTGTCTACGTTATGTGTTTTCATGCGCCTTCTTCCATGGAGGAGAGAAGGGAGGCTATAATACGGGAGTACGGGAGTGGCGAAGAACGGACATAGTGGGAAAGGTCAGCTAAAAATGCCCATGAACAGGGTTAAAACATAATTGAAAATTTTCATAATATTTCGACATGTAACAATCAAAGTACACTGCTATATGATATGGCTATCTAACGTGATATTTATCGATTAATATATACACAATCCAAAATATATATACATCCAACACCAACGGAATTGTGAGATATCTTTAACAAATGAAATTATTTGAGCAATTTTAACCCGAGATTTATCATTCCCATTCGCCAAAGGTCTAACTGAGTCCATGGCCCAAAAACTTTATGGTGAACCTTTCCTTTGCTCTCTCGCATTCGAAGGGTCATTGTAACACACATTGGCGGACACTTGTCATACATATATAAAATGATTGGTTTTTATTTAAAATAGAAAAGCAAAAAGCAACTTTTTACATTTACGTAAAAGTTTTTAAAAATTATTCAATTTCAACTAATTAAGTAGAAATTATATATGAATTAACGTGTCGATATTTATGCTTTATCAACAAGCCACTTTAGTTAATTGAGAACCATACATTTATTTTATACTCACTTTCTTGTTGTAATATATTAACACTTGTGAATAAGTCAATAGGAGAGAACCAAAGAAATAAATGACATTAGAGATTTATGTAGTTAAGAGGAGAGTCAATAGTAAATAATTCATTACAATCTAAAAATCAGAATTATAATTGATGATATGTTAAAATGTTTCTTCCACCTAAATTTAAGTTCAAATCCAAAATATTTATAAATAACTAATTTAATTAGGTGTAAACTTACGAAACAAAAACTCCTGAACTTTGTTTTTCGTCTTTCGTACAGCGAATCTAACGTTTTCACCTCGCAGCTCTTCGATTAGGAAAACGACGACTTTTTTTTTTTTTTTCCCTTGTATATGCTGCCACTGCAGGCCATATATATATATTTGTATATGTATGTATGTATGTGGGTCCCGCTCCTCAAACTCTTACTGACCGATCACTACTCAAGAAAGAAGCGACGTCCGCTTCTTTATTTCCTCTTAGACAAAGACTTCTTTCCTACCCCATAAATAAATAAATATTCATAAATATATGAGCCCCTTATTTTGTCATGTAGTGACCGAGAGTTCCTCCCTATCGGTTTAATCTAATCGGTTCCGTAAACCAAGTTCCATTCAAGACATAATTTAACAATTGACCTTGACTCGACATTTAAAGTCAGGTCAAGTGCTCATCATCTATATTATTCTCCCAATATCTCAATGGACACTCACTCTTTATATATAACAATTGAAGGACCGAGCTTTTATTATCACGTCTTCCGAGTTTTTTGTTATAGAGATCTATTTCAAAATAACTTCATACTTCGCT
This sequence comes from Eucalyptus decipiens, assembly GCA_014182575.1. Lineage (NCBI taxonomy): Eukaryota > Viridiplantae > Streptophyta > Magnoliopsida > Myrtales > Myrtaceae > Eucalyptus > Eucalyptus decipiens. Next base: position 24,776,426 of record CM024614.1, on the reverse strand, counting down.
AAGTCATCTCAGATAAAATAATACTTGATATTGATATACTTCATTTGCTTGTGATAATTCAAATTATACACTAGATATATTGCATCTTGATTATCCGAGTGTATATAAACACTTTTCTAATCTAACTCAAAGTCAAAGAGTAAACTTCATAACCATATCACATTCTTACTATAAAGGCTAGTGTCATGTATTGAGTCTCAACCGAAGATAACCAACGTGGTCTCATAAGGAGGCTTTCCAACTAACAATACTATTTACGTATCTTATGAAAGACTTGCACTTATCCAAGTCACTAGCGTAATTTGAATCAACATAGCCAACGGTCTTATTGCGATTGCTATCTTTTCGATACACTATACCCTTCTAGATATTTAAGAATCCACTTCACAAGTCATCAATTTTAGAAATTGCGACCTTACTTACGGTCTTAATTTCTATACCTCCGAGATCTCCAAAATTTTCACCTGAAACTCTAACTCACTATTGATGCGTCACTGTTCATGCACGGTCAAAAATAGGGTTTTGCCTTGGGCAAGGGATAACGTGGGGCGCAAGCCTCAGCAGACGGAGGCGGCCGCCATTTTTGGTTGGCCATTGAAGGAGAGGCGGACAAGAATATAAAATAAAAAAGACAGAGAGGAGCAAAGTTTCGGCCTTCATTGCCTGGAAAGTACTGAGGTGAGCTCCTTTTTTTCAAATCAACGTCGGAATAAACAAAAGGAACGTCGGCACGTGGTTTCATAGATCAGCATTCCCCAAATTTTTTTTTTTTTTTTTTTGGTGACCCAGAACCCCCCGCACGGCCGGGGAGGAGTAAACCCGGGGGGCTGCGTGCGGGAGGACCCACCACCCCGGCAACCCACTTAAGTCGCCACGCGGCAATCCACCAGCCTCCTTCAACTTGCGTTGAAGGGGCAACTCACGTACCCAACGTGGAAACCTCGGCCTACCCAGGAGCCACCAAGGCGGTGGTGCATTCCCCAAATATTTTGTCCATAACAATTCCAAGAAAAGAGTCGTTTTTCAGTGACAAAGGTCCCGAATCACGCAAACCTCGCGTGCTTTTTCTGTGTCTTTCCGAGAAGCTTTTCCGGGCCGGTGTCGAAAATTCAAAAATGTGCACGGTTGATCCCGTTCATCCCGTTTGGAAAAATACCAAAGTCACCACAAACTCTAAATTATATTCATTTCAACGCATCTATCTAATTTTTTTCTATATAGAAAAAAATCTCAAATTTTTACTTGTATAATATATTTACTCTATATTAAAGTTCTATTAATTAGAACCATTAAAAATCTATCTAAATGGATGTAAAAAGAGAACAACGTTGAGATGGCGTCCATGTGACTTAAGTGAAATAAAAACAATGTTATTTTAGCTGAAAATTATCTAACGGAACCTTGAAGTAGGTAAAAGTATTATGTAGGTATAAGTTTGGAATTTTTTTGTCACAAGAAAAAGTTTATGATAAATGTATTGCAGTAAATATAAAGTTCAAGGTATATATTGATTTTTTTTTTAACAGCTTTTTCCCTTTGGAACTCTTCAAGTTTTGGTAATTTATTTGAAGTCATCGAAATCTCGATTACATCTATAGTTACTAACGTATTTCCCTTGGCAATAATTTGATTTTTGAGTTCATTGACATGAGAATTGTTGGTACTTATTGAAATCTCTCTCTATTTTTCCTGTTCTTATTGAATTTCTCTAATGATTGTAAAACTCCTTCTACAGTCCATCGAATCCAAAGAACTTATCCACAAGTAATTGTTCTTGTACGTCGTAATTTTTGTACCTCAATTATAGCTTTGACAATTCTATAGTCGTTGAATTTCCTTATACTCTGGCGAGTTGTTACCATTTTGAATTTATTCTTTTTTTATCCAATGGTCATATTGGCCTCAGGATTGGATGTTGGAGCATAGAAATTCTCGAGAATCTTTTATGCTATTCCTTTTATTGTGTTTTTTTTTTTTTTGGTCGATTAAGCACTTACCATTACTAATATGTTGCTGAACTGCAACTAAGTTCGAGATCGTTACATAATAAAACTGAAAGTGGATAGGGGGGATATAAAACCCAATTCTGAGGAAGGTAGTTGTCTCAATAGGCTTTTGCTACCCGGTCGGTAGGCTTGTTAGCTTCTCTTGGCACATAAGATACTTGGACTCCTTGAAGTTGGGCCAGCAACACTTTGGTATCTTCTATAATTGCTTGCACCGTCCATGGGCTCGGAATTAAGCCCATTAAACTTTCCATTGCAACTTTGCTATCAGAGTGTACTTCACACTTGTAGGTTAGTTCAGGTGAAGTTGAAGACTTTTCCCTGTTCCTACCAAAGACTCCTTTCTCTTTCTTGCCTCGTCTAACTTCAACAAAGCCGCACGAAGGGCCAAGGCCTCCGTTTTTAGGGCTGAATCAATGGCGATTTTCTCTGCAAAACCGTCTATGAGGATCCCTGTTCATTCCTACAAATCTCGACCATCACTCCTTCTCGCTGCTCTTCCTTCCACGAGCCATCAACATTATATTTCAGAGAACCCTTCAATGAGAGACCCGCTCCGCAGGTGAGTCTGTGGGATCTTGGTGTTGGTTTCGATTTCTTGGGTTCCACCGGTTATAAAGTTATAGATCTATGGTTGCTTGGTTCACAGCTTCGCTTGGGTTCGGAAGTTTGCCTTTGAAGACCATGGAGTTTCTTCTTTTCCAGATCTGCCAAAGGACACCAGCTTCTAACTCCTTCGACAGAGGCCTGTTACAAGAGGTAAGGGTTTCGAAAAACCGTTTATCTATTCTTGTGATACATTTTGGGAAGGATGTAGTCTCAATTTTGGGTTTGACCAAATTTCGTTCGTCCATGGACAGAGGAGGAAAATGTGTTCTGGCGTCTCTGGCATTTGATGGTAGACCGGGCAACTTTGATCATGTATCATTTCTCTCCTAAAGAGGTTTTCCTTCGTTGGTAGCGCATTAGCACATATACTCTATATAAAAAACTTGATTTTTGGATGGGTGTGGAGATCCCAAATCAAGTTCCACAAGATCCTAGATCAAGTTCCACAGTTTTTTGGGGGGCTAATAAGATGAGGATGCCTGAGAATTGTTGTGGCTGGCAACTGTTTGTACACTGTTGTATTCGCTCTTGACTGAGTAGGTGTCGGAACTGTTTTTCATCCATACGATTTTGTCTTTCTCCATAGTAAGACTTAGTGGGGTTGTGAGGATTTCCTTAACTAAATCTTCATCAAATAATTTCTTTAGTTTATGCTCATCCCACTGCTTGGACCCTTGGTCAATTAGCTCAACCACACATTGGGGTTCACCTTGGTTTGTAGGTCCTCCAATGCATCCATGAGCTAACCATTTGTCTTCTTTCATCCTGATCAGTGATCCGTCCCTGACTGTCCATCTAATTTGCCCTCCTAATACCTCTCTTCCTTGCATTAAGCTTTGCCATCCCCAGGATGATCTAGCTCCCTTATTTGCCCTCAAGAAATCTCCTGATGAGAAGTATAGGCCTTTCAACAATTGACTCCATAAGGTTGAAGGGGTTTGTATAAGTCTCCAAGCCTGTTTTCCCAGCATGGCCTTATTAAAAGCAATAAAGTCTTTGAAACCCAAGCCCCCACAGTCTTTTCAAGTTTTCAGCACCTCCCATTTCTTCCAATGTATACCTTTTTTTACACTGTTCTTTTTCCACCAGAAAGTAGCAATCTTTTGTTCAATTGCTTTACAAATGGATACCGGGTTTTGAAAATGGACATAACATATTGCGGCAATGCTTGTACAACTATTTTAATGAGGATTTCCTTCCCTGCTTTAGATATAATGTTTTCCTTCCATCCCTCTAATTTCATGTTGACCCTCGCTAGAATCCACGCAAACATTTCTTTCTTTGTTTGTCCCCAATCCGATGGAATGCCAAGATATTTCCCTGTTTTTTCGATGATAGGCACTCTTAAGTTCTTGTGCCATATTCCTCCTTAATCACTGTGGGCTGCTTTTGCTAAAAAAAATGCCGGAAATGTTGAGGTTGATTGCTTGACCCGATGCGTAACAATATTGGTTCAAAAGGTTTGCCAAGTTTTGGCATTCCTTAACTGTTCCATCCGAAAAGAATATCGCATCATCCACAAATAATAGGTGTGTTAGTGTTGGACAGGTTCTGTTCAGTTTAATTCCTTTCACACTTCCATCCCTTAGTGCTCTATGTATAAGCGGAGACAGCACATTAGTCATAATAATGAATAAGTAGGGAGAGAGGGGGTCCCCTTGCCTTAAGCCTCTAGTTGTCTGAAAGGTTGGAGAGGTTCTCCATTGACTTTGATGTTGAATGTGACAGTCGAAATGCATGTTTTGACCAAAGAAACCCAGCAATCACTGAAGCCCATCTTAGTCATTCACTCGCACAAGAAATCCCATTCCACTCGATTGTATGCTTTTTGCATATCGAGTTTGAGTACGCCTAAAACTTCCTTTTTCTTTCCCTGATTCTGAGTTGGTGCAGCACTTCTTGGACAATTAATATGTTGTCTTGAATTTGTCGTCCACCGATAAAGGCGCTTTGCTCCATTTCAATCAGATCGGACAACCATGGTTTCAACATGTTTGCCATTACTTTGAAGATAATCTTATAGCTGTAATTACATAAATTGATGGGCCTATATTGTGCTATAGATTTAGGGATAGCCACTTTTGGAATAAGGGTGATATGAGTATTGTCAATGGAGGGGTCTAGAGTACTTGACACGAAGAAGTCTTCAACCATTTTGTGCACTTCTCTTTGAATTATCTCCCAGTGATTTTGAAAAAACTTTCCATTAAACCCATTTGGACCTGGGGCCTTAGGGTGCATATGACAAAATTTTTGGAACATAAATTGATTTCTGGCAAGAAATTGAAAAGTTAAAAATTTTAGCTTCTGATTTCTTCTTTAAATCTATTTCTGGAATAGAAATTTGTTCCAAAAATAGAAAAATCAAATTGCGTTACAAAATGGATTTCTGTTCCAAACCTGTTCTAGGGAACAAAGAAAGAGAGAAATAAAAAAGTAGAAATTTTATCATGCGCGCCTTAGTGGCCCCCAATTGAAACACTGTTACCTTCACTTCCTCCATTGTGATTTGCCTTGTTAAAGATTCATTCATTTCATCTCCTACTATGCAAGAGCATTGATCTAGCACCGGCTGAAAATTCCTTGGGCCAACCGTGCCATTAAGATCTTGATAAAAGTTCACAATGTGTTCTTTAATTAGCTCTAGGTCCCTGCACCAGTTTTGGTCTTCAAGTTTCAGCATGGTTATTCTATTCCGTTGCCTTCTTTGCACCATTGTAGCATGAAAAAACTTCGTGTTTTTATCTCCCTATTTTAGCCACTCAATCCTTGATCTTATTCTCCAATACATCTTTTCCTGTCTCCATAGTTGTTCAATTTGCATTTTTATTTGCTGAGTTTCTTCCTTTCTCAATCCCCTTTCCTTTTCATCAGTTATCCTGGTTCTCTTTTTGAGGTCCTCTATCCTTCTAAATGCATTAGAAAATTTCTCCTTGCTCCACTTGGCTAAAGTTGCAGCAACTTCTTTTAGTTTGTTAGGCAAATTCAACTGTGAATTTCTTTGATAGCCACACGAACTGTACTATCTCTCGACATTCAGCATCCTCCATCCAGTAAGCTTCAAATCTGAATTCTTTTTTCCTTTCCATCAATGGTGGAAGTAATGACAATAATATGGGACTATGATCTGAGCCAATGGCCGGTAAAGCATAGGCTTCTGCATGTAAGAACCTAACTCACCACTCTATGTTACAGAGAACCTAATCTAACCTCTTTTTAACCAACTACTTCCCATCTCAGTTATTTGCCCAAGTAAAGGCACATCCTTTGCTTTCGACGTCCATGAGTGCACAATCATTTAACAGTTCTCGGAAAGCTACCACTCGATAATAGTCTGTCTCCCTCTTACCACATTCCTCCCAATGATACAAAGTTTCATTGAAGTCTCCAATGCATATCCAAGGTAGATCATTTCTCGCTTGAATCATTATGAGTTTCTTTCATAATTGGAGTCTTTTCTAGTAGTTTGTAGGGGCATGTAGAAAGGAAACCCTCATTTTGATATTGCTGTTCAACTCTTTACATTTTACTTTGAGCATCTCTCCCGAGCTTGATACAAGTTCCACCGCCATGATATTGTTCCACATCAAAGCCAACCCCCCAACGAATCTGGTTGGGTCAACCACCATCAAATGCTGAAATTGCAAGCGCTTTTTTACCCTTTCCACTTCAAGTTCCTTATTTTTTGTTTCCATGAGAAATACTAAACTAGGCTTTTCTTGCGCCACTAGGGCTTTAAGGTTCTGGAAAGTCAGAGGAAAGCCCAAATCCTGACAATTCTAGCTCAAATTTTCATTTAAACCCCGGTAGCTTATTAGGGCTAGCCACCAAAGCCCACTCTTCCATTTCTTTCGCTTCTTTGATCGGTGTATCTAGAAGGGTCCCCTCGTTGATGGATTGAGAGAGGGAGCCTTGCTGTTCATAGGGGCTAAATCGTTCCAATTTCTTTGCTGTGTGAGCTTTCTTCCCACTCTTTCCTTTCTTTAGAAATGTAGCAGGTGCCATGGGAATGGATGCCTCATTTAACATAAGATGTTTCTCCTGATGTGTGAGTTCAACACCAAGAAAATCTGGGTCCAAGCTGCTGACCCTCTTCTGTTTTAGGGCATTTTTCTCTGGCACTATGACCATAGCTAGTGGGTTTATGTTCTCCTATTTTGTTTGCTGAAAAGTGGCCTATATGTTGCTCTGAATTGGAGTTTTTGGTATTATTTCATCAGTTTCTGGTTCTGGAGTCATCTCTCCATTGAAAATTTTCCAGTAAGGGTTGTTTTCTGTTGCTTCTATTTTAATCTAGCTACCAAACTTGCCCACTCTATTTTCTTCTAGCCCATATTGTTCGTAAGGGATAATCTTGTCGTAGGTCGCATAGTGCCCTATACGTTCACAATAGTAGCAAAAGTGTGGAAGTCTTTCAAATTTAAAATCCACCCAAATTTTCTTGTTGTCCAGGTTAACAATAGTCCCAAACCTTAGGAGTTTAGATAGGTCTAGGTTCACCTTTGCTTTCCCCACATTTGACTTACCAAAGCTTTTATTTTCTAGCTTCACTTCCTGCACTTTTCCTTTTTTTGTAGCAATATCAGAGACTGTTTTTTCAGTAATTCTATCTCTCAGGAGCCCCAAGATATGTACCCAGAAGTCACAATGTGTGAAAACATAAGAATGGTCCGGGGTATCAAGATCACATTGCTGTAAAATTAGCAGATTACAAGAGAATGACCAAGGGCCTGAAGTCAGAGCTCTGTTCTTACTAGCTATAGTCATAAAAGTGAATGAAAATAGCCCTAGTCCTATTAGATCACACGACACCAATTCTGTTTTCCACGCCCTTTCCATTGTGCTGAAGAAAGCATGTAGATTCACATTTGGCTTGGAATAAAGTTTGCCTATAAGGGTTAATTCACACTCACGTTTTTTTTTTTTTTTTTCTACAGGTACATCTCCCTTAATTGTGAGCACATCCTCCTCAGACCACAACTCTCCCAGACTTCTACAGAGGGCTGCCAGCCATCTCTCCTTCTCGTCTCCCTCAGTCATTGCGACGTTACCAACAAAGTTCCAAGGGTCCCTTCCACCTTCTGCGACTAGGAGAGGGCTTCTTATTAGAGAGGTTTCCAAGAGCTACTGGGATATGGGTCCTTCCACTTGGCGTGAAAGGGGAACATCGAATCTTCAAGTTTCTGGGAATGAAGGGAGCTCTTACCAGAGGCTACGACAATTACATTATGTAGTAATGAAGTGGTGTTGGGTTTCTAGGGTTTTGTACCTAAGATACCTAGATGTTCGTTTTGATGGGGGTTAATGCGCCTTGAAATTCGTGGGTGGAAGAGGCAAAGTGACGAAGAGCTTTGGGTTAGGGTTTTAGGGGAAGGGATTTTGTGCGTTGACTATCACCATGGGGATAGGGAAATAGCTCACCTGGGTGAGGGGGAATCCTTCCATGGCGGAAGAGAGAGAGACCGAAAGACGACAATCGCAGCATCTCGTAAATGTGATACTTTGAACTATAGTCTGTACATTCCTTTTATTGTTTAACAAAGTATGATATCAACGGAAAAAAGGGGAAGGGAGGAATTTGCCTCCAAGTAAGATTGGCAATATTGGAGACCCATTTTCAGAAATGAGATTAATACTACTTACAAAGTAAAAATTGAATGTAACATGATATGACATGTCTGAATCCTATATGAGGGCACTAATTAATATGAATTAACTCGATTTCATCATAATTCTTGCATTTAGCGTGTGGAATCCAAATCAATATATTTTATTAGATGGATATAAATTGACATGAATTACAAAACAACACGTGAACATGAATCGACGCTCAAACCTCCAAGTGGACCATAAGTGCTCCGAAGATTTATGTTCTTTTTTTCCACGAAAGGAAAGCGAGAAAAAGGGAGAAAAGCCATGATATAATTGGATGGAAAGTTCTCTCGTTACTGAAAACTTCGGAAAAGACTGCGAAGGTTTTTCCTAACAGCCAAAGACATTAACATGCCTCGGCCATTCAACAAGATCCACAATCAAGATCAAATCTTTTTTCTGTTTCCGCTTTTTCTTGGTTGTGCACGAACAAGGAGTGTTCTTACTTCCTATGTTGTAAGTTCGATCACCATTAAGAATTAGATTATAGGATTGCTTCAGCATTGATGTTAGTCATGTTAGATTTAGTTAACAATGATTATGTTGTGATCCAAAAACACATAATTCCCATGCTACCTCTTATCTTCCATAAATACAAGATCAAAAAAAGAAAAAAAATGCTTTCCCAAATTTCTTTACAGCCTTAGAAACCTAAGTATCAAAAAATCATAAACCTATTGCGTTGATACCAAATCGGGTCATAAACCGTTCAATTATATAAATTTAATCTTAAATATATTACATCTCGTATAATTGAGTACATTGGTGAATTGTGATCGAAAAATTATTGACATGGATATCACCATCTTATAAAAGCATAATTGACGCCAAGGCGTGGATAAATTTTACAAATTATTTTTATTTTTATTTTTTCTCTTATTCTTTGTGGTCTACTAGCCCTCGCCCAAGCTCTAAGGGTTGAGCCCTTGCCAAATCCAATGAAAGTGACCCTTGTTGACCATGAAATGGGCCTACTTTTGTTGGTTCAGGAGCTGCCTTTACTGCTCCTTTGCGCCAAATTCCATCTATTGTTTTCACTTAGCTATGAATCACAATGATTTTCTTCTTTGGGTTGTAATCGTAGAGATGAAACCGACGGCACAATCAAGTAAGTGACAATGTTGATTGACTTGACGGGGATTTGGCAAGGGCTTGACACTTGTGGCTTGGGCGACGGTCTTAGCACTCACCAGCGGTTGGTAAGGGCTTGTAGGCCCTCGCCTGTGGCCAGTGATAGTTGCTGGCAACCCTTGCCAACCATAATGAAGGTAATATATATATATATATATATATATATATATATATATATATATATATATATATAAGCAGAAAAAATATTAAAGATTGTAAAATTGTCCATGTCAGTGTTGATCGTATCATATAAAACAATTGGCATTCATGTTAGCGATTTTCTAGCAAAATTGATCAATGGACTCCATTATCATAAATGCCAAAGGTTTATAACAGAATTAGTACCAATATAATATGTTTAAGACTTTTTTGGTACCAATGCTTCTAAGGAATGTAATAGTATTGAAGAGTCTACTTTTGCAAGAGCAATTCTTTTCAACATTGACGAATCAAAATCTTCTATCCTGCATTTGCATTTACATCCCTATACACTTTGATCTGTCATTGATTATCTTGACATCATTCAAAACATCAATTGCATGCCCTCGCAACTGCATCAATCTCGCATTAGGGTTCAAGGTTGAACCCATTTTGAATGATTCTTTCTATTCCCCTGGTTCATATTTTTTCCTTAAAAAAAGGGTGATCCAATTTCAAAAGGTTTGATTTTGGAACAAGTACACAATGAAAGGCATGACCATGCCATATTGGAGCTTCAACAACAAATGAGGCATGTCCTCAATCTCTTGGAGAATCGAGCAAGGTAGGAGGCACCATCAATTCGCCCTACTAAGCGACCACACCATGTCAATCCACATCCCCATCAAAACTCAGGCAATAAATTCAAGGACACTGGAAGCAACTCTAATGATTTGGATTACCAAGTTTAGAGTAAAAGAGGAGGGCTCGAGGACAATGATAATGAAATAAAAGTGGAGGTGCCAGAAAACCTAGATGATATTGTCAGTTGACTTCATGATATCTAATAAGCATTTGACTTCCACAAATAATCAAATGAAGTGTCACGAGATTGTTGTTCTCAAGTTGAATATATATGCTTCATTTTGGTGGGAAAACTTTAAGAACTAGAGAGTCCATGATGGAAAAAGCCGAATCAAATCTTGGGAAACACTCAAGAAACTTATGAAGAAGAGGTTTTGTTATGACAACTACAAACAAGACCTTTTCCTTAAAATAAATTCCCTCTAGCAGTGCATAATGAGCATTGAAGAATACATTAGAGAGTTTGAACAACTCCTTGTGGCTTGAAAAGAGACATTATCGATTTGGTTGAATTTCAACCATATTGGTCTTTCAAAAATGTTTGTAAACCAGCCATGAAAGTGAAGAAACAATTGAAGTGTGGCAAAAGTTTGTCAAGTAAATCATCAACAAGGGGGACATTTTCCTTATAGCAAGGCTGAGAATACATAGATGAAAAATTAAGGCAAAGAGAAAGCCATAGAGCCCTTCAAAGAACTCCCCAAAAAGACCAATAATAGTAGTATTCAAAAGCACTTTAAGTGCCATGGCTATGGACACTTCAAAGCCAATTGTCCTAATTGAAGAGTTGTGACTCTCTTAGAAATCAAGTAGATTGACATGGGGCTTCAAGAAGCTATGCAAGGCAATGACCAAATTGAGCCGAATCTAAGGAGAAAGATGTAATCATCGAGAGCAGCCAAACGAAGGAGAATTGCTCATTATCTGGAGACTCTATAATCACTCCAAAGGCGGACGAGCAAAATGAGAATAGTTTTTAAACCTGAGTAATGGGAAGGTGTCTAAATTGATCATCGATGGTGGAAGCTGCACCAACATAACATCGACAACTCCAATCAACACATTGGATCTTCCTACTTTCAAACACTTTTGAACAAATTAATTGAAGCGGATGAAAAAAAGGGGACAATCTTCAAGTACTTAAACAAACTTGGATTTCCTTTTTCAATTAGGAGACTATTGAGATCATGTTCTATGTGATATTATTTCGATGGAATCATATCTCTGTATTGAGAAGGCCTTGGCAATTTGATAGGAAATTTGTTTATGATGGATAGAAAAACACTTACTCGTTCTAGAAAAAGGAAAAACTCATCACATTTGCACCTTTAAGCCCACTTATGATCTGCAAAAATCAACTAAGGGAGGGAAACACTAGCAAAGAAAATTTGTTCTAGAGTGAGACATGTGTGGAGATGGCCATTAGCAAATAAAAGAATGTTTTTACTTTGCTTATGGTTGAAAATCGAAAAAGTGAAATAGAGAGGACCCTACATCCCTAAATGCAATCCTTGATCGATGAGTTTAAAGATGCTTCTCCATTGGAATTACCACATGGATTACCTCCCTTAAGAGGTGTTGAGCATCAAATTGATTCTATCTCGGTGCTTCTCTACCAAGCAAAGCTGCTTATCAATGCAATCCAGAAGAAATAAAGGAGTTGTAGCAACAAGTCGATGAGCTTACTACGGAGGATATGTATGGGAAGTATGAGTCCTTATTTTGTTCCAGCCTACTTGTGCCAAAAAAGGATGGTTCCATATAAGATGTATGTCGATAGCCAAGTCATCAACAACATCACAATTAAGTATTGGCATGCAAAGGAAGATGACCATTGATAGCACAAAAAAGACCTGTTGCAAGATTGGGTTTCATAACTGAAGAACTGGAAAAGATATCATAGTAGCAATTGACAAGTATCTACATTAGTGAAGTGACAACTACAACAGACTTCATCTTAAGAAATTTGTTAATGTCAAAGGATACGATTGTATGGGCAATCCCGATTTTAGCAAAGGTCTCTGCCTACTCTCAAATAGCTAGCTGGGACTCCTTAAAGGTCTTCAACGGTTCGATTGAAGACTTTGCAAAACTTGGAAGAGGTTGGACATGAAATAAATTGTTGCTGCACTTTGAGCAAGAAATTTTCTTTGTTCTTCATTTGATATCTCTGTATAAAGGTGTAGCATTGTAATAGGAGACAGTCATGCATACTAGTGGAAGTGCAATAGTTGGTCCTAATAGTGTGATCTATTGTGTGAAAGGAACTACACTTCGCGATTGTAACTTGCACGGTTGATTACTAGTGGAATTCGACTGATATTAAAGCTATTAGCTAGAGAATGGATGTAGACTTGGGAATGAAGTCAAATTACTATAAATTGCTTTGTGATCTACTCTTATTGCTCATTATTTGCTCTGTTTGATCATAATATTCACACAAGCTGATGAAAGTCTCATTCATCTCGCTTGTCAATTATTATGACACAGCCTTCGTGAAAGTTTATAGTAGTTTCATTCAACCTATTCAATCCCCTCTCTAGGTTGTATTGTTAACCTTAATACAACATATTTCTTAGAATAACTTAAATCACATTTTTTTTATTAAAATATTATCCATATTTTACACACACAAAAGGCGCAAAAAAAAAAAAAAAAAAAAAAAAATCTCATTTGGGTGGATCTAGGCAAGGAAATCTCTCCACAGAAGGCTTGGGCCCAAAATCTTTCTCGACATGTGCTTGCTTAGGTCCAAGCCCCGACCATCTTGTCCTCTCTTGCCCAATCGTCACGTCTAAGCATGAAAATCACCTAAATGAAAATCTACTTTGAGTTAATATGGATAATTTCCATGTATGTATCGAAAAAAACTTCTTCAATTTCGATAAAGGAAAACTAACTTTAAGAAAAGAGCAATGCTAGCATAACAATGCCATCATTGCTTGAAAATAGCAGTTTAATTTCAACTATCAGTTTCACTCCAATTGGAACTAACTATTAGATTTGTTGAAATAGGAAAAAGGAAGGTTGTTCATTGAGCTGCACTTGAAAGGAAAATTAGAAAATTTTCCTTTTCTCTTTCATCCTCACCTCACATGTTTTCTTGATCTCCAGCCCAACTTTCTCGTGGGATCTTTTATTTTGAGGTATAAATCTTTCTTTCTGATTTTACAAAATTTAGCTCTTAATTGCTATGAAAAATCAGAGAGTTAAAAAGTTAAGAGAACATTAGAAACATAGTAAACTAAATCAAATCACATTTTACAATGTTAACTCAAAATTTCCCTTTGGTGCATTTCTTTAGAATATGTTTGTATTGTTCAATTGTCGGGAAGAACTAATTGTACAAAAAATTGGGAGAGGGAAATTTAGAAGATTGACCATAATAAGCTATCCCCATTGTAGTGATTATCCCAAACAAGCATATTTTCAAATTGAAATATACAAACATATTCTAAAGAAGCGCACTAAAGGGAAATTTAGAATTAATGTGGTAAAATGTGATTTGATTTAGTTTACTATGTTTCTAATGTTCTCTTAACTTCACTTTTTCTTTCCACCTTTCTTTGCTCGGCCAACCTTAAAGAGAGGGAGAGAAAATGAAGAGAAAGAGAGAAGGCTAGAGAGAGAATTTGGTTATGAAAATGAGAGCCCCAACTTTCAAAGGAAAAATGCATATATACTCCTCCTAAGATGAGATACTAGTCCTTGGTTTGATGTAAGGCTTGATCTCCCAAAATGAGATAAAAAAATGCTTAATGGCTAAGCTTTCTTATGATTAGAGGGAAATTAAGCATATTTCATATTGGATAGCTAGGATGAAAGTGCCAACAAAAGGCCAAGATTGATTTTTTGGATTAGTCATTAATCGGGGGGAATTCTGTAATTTCCTATCTCGAGGGCAATTTTGTAAGTTCACTAGGGGATTTGTGTAATTTCATGTAAAAAGGGTATGGGGTGGTCGGCCAGAAGGCTAGCTTGGTAGTTGCCGGTTGTCGAAACTTGGCCGAAAAATGGCTAAAACTGTCGAAGGTCAGTTGGACCAATATGGATCGGTTTTGCCGATTCGGTCAATCTTTGGCCAAAAATGTGTGAAATTAGATTTCTGGAGGGCCTAATCGTAAAGAATTCTTGTTCAAACAAAAGAGAAATGGGCTAAGTTGAAAAGAAATAATCCAAATTTGCCCCAATTAAATCAATGAACCTTTTACCAAATCTCAATTGATTTAAATTGGTTCAATTATCTCATGAATGACATTAATTACACCTTTGAACAGACAAAATTTTGAGGAACTTGTTCGAAAATGGAGAGATCCCAAGAAAACCAAATCAGACTGGCGGCATTATGTAGGAAAATGGGAGACCTCTAGTTAGAAGACGATGTGCTGAAGCTCGAGCCAACTGTTCCTGAGAAAGAAAAACAGAAAAGTGTACTCATCCTCTATGGAAAGCTTTATTCCAAACCGAATGTCAATTTCCAAGCATTTTGTGGTTTGAAGAAGGCATGGAAAGTTGAGATTGTCAAATGCGAGATTATAGAATAGGGTTTATTCTCCTTTCTGTTTGAATCGGTAGAGGATAAAATAAGAGTTTTAAAGACGGGTCCATGGTCTTTCGCTAGTAATCTTCTTGTGTTGTTGGAAGGAGATCCTAATGTGCCTGAACATTGTTACTAGTTCACTCACACTGCATTTTGGGGTTACCTAAAGCTAGAATGAATGAGGACTCTATTTGAAGTATAGCTTCTAAAATGGGAAGAGTGGAGGAGGTGAAAATAGAGGCCAGAAATAACAGTTTACGCAAAATCAATAGGACAAAAGTCAACCCGAACCTCTCAAGCCCTCTTCAAATAGGTACTGTAGTGGATTTAGGTGGTAAGAAATGGTGGTTAGATTTCAAGTATGAAAGGCTACCACATTTTTGTTATTCCTGTGGTTGTATTGGGCACTATGCTACTTATTGCCAAGAAATACCTTATGAGGAATCGGGGCTGCCTCTAGATAAACCAGGGAGATATGACTCATGGCTGAGAGTAGAAGTATAGGAATTTAGTCCTGCTTGTTGGAAAACCCGTTGTCGGATTTGATTAATCGCTCTTTGCTATTCAAAATGAATAGTTTCGTTTTTGTAATTCGGGATGCGGTAATACATCTAAAAAATTATTCCCTAACGAGAAATAATAAATAAAAAGAAAAAAAGGAAGGCTATTTAATTTCAACAAAAGCCCACACCAATCGAATCCAATTCGATTTTGTTTACTTATTCAATTTCAACGAGTGAATTCTCAAGTTCAACCAACCTATTTTCAAAACAAGATTGTTAGTTGTGGCAATTCAAATTGTGACATTGGTGGAGGTGTCACTTCCAGGTTCATGTCTCTAGACAAAAAAAAAAAAAAAAAAAAAAAATGCTACATTTTTCGGTAGTGTAGAAAATTCTTTTAAGGAGAGAGCTCAAAAGTAGATTTTGCTGATGTGAAAGATGTGGCTCGTTCTTTTGCGATGAAGAAATAAAAAGGGGGGGGAATTGCTCCAAATTCAATTATATTGACAAAAATCCTACTATTGATAGGTATGACGATTGGGTCGAGAGGTTCATGCGTATGTGCTGAAGACAAAAAGTGACTCGAAGCAACTATTTTTATAGTTCATAAAAAAAGAAAAGAAAAAGGATTGGGACGATCCCCTTCGTTTCTTTAGAAATAATGAAAGTGTATGGAAGCCGTCAGTCACTTCTTACTACAAAGTCCATATTTATTTCAATCCCTATCTAAGTTTCTGGACCTCGATTGCCATCATTGAGGCATATGGAATTAGTCACATATATTGAGGTGTAGTACGATGAAGTCATTTTGGTGAACTTGGTTGCCCTTGAACAAGGAAAATGGTTAATGCGAAAATTAGGAAGATTTGTTTTGAAGTTGATGTTATTCTGGGTACAACCTTGATGGACATGTACATGAAGTGTCGGTGTGTTTAAAATGCATTTGATGTTTTCTAGTTAATGGAGGACAAAGGTGTCTCCACTTGGAATGTTACAATTCTTGGGTTGGCAATGAATGGCTTGATAATGAAGTAACAAAACATATTTGGAGTGATGAAAAATTGTCAAGTAACACCTAATGAAAAAAACGACAAAGTGTAGCATGATCAAAGCAAATGGAGTGACTCATGAATTTTAGGTTAGTGATAGGACACATCATCAACAAGAAAATATTGATGACATATGTGAAGATTCAATAGCAAAATCATATCGGGAGGGGCCACTTAGGAGCTCAAGGAGGAGGCAAGACACAAATATCCTCATTTGTTCGGTAATTAATGTATGTCTAAATTTCGAGGACGGATTTTTTTTTAAGGAGGGGAGAATGTAAAATAAGGGGTTGAAAAGTCAAAGGTAGAGGAAAAAGGTACAAGCTCTAGCAGAGAGGAATGGAGAGTTTTCGGGAGAGGGGGAAAAGATGAGAAAGAGAGAGAGGAAGAAAATAAAGAAAGAAAGAAAGAAAGGAAAAAAGAAAAAGGAGGAGATAAAAGGGAAAGAGAGAAGGAAAGAAGGGGAGAGAGAGGGATGGCAGAGAGCTCGAGCACAAAGAAAGAAAAAGAAAGAGAGGAAGAAGAAGAAGAAGAAGAAGAAGAAGAGAAAAGAAGAAACGGGGCTTCGTGCGTTTTCATCATGGGAGCCTCGCCAAGCCACCTCAATTATGTAACGCAATGCCCGGTAAGTGTTCGTACCGCCCGTTCGTTCAATCGGAGTAATTTCGGACCTAGGGCTTGAAATTCGGAATTTTGAAAACATCGAGCAGTGAAGTATGATTTTTGAGTTGTTGAGCTGCATATATTTGTAGAAATGATAGCTTGGGATGTTGTGGAGCTGTAGGATTTTACATATCGTGATTTGAGCTTATGGTTTACCTGAAACAAAATTTTGAAGTTTATCGCGTGTGATGAACAGTGCGCAACCAAGACTTTAGGGCCATATTTTGTTGATTTTTGGCTTGATTTTGGGTTGGCTAAATTGGGGTTCTTGTAGTATGTTGGATGGGCTTTCCATCGACTATAAGTACGCTTGAAACGGAGTTCGGTAGAAAAAATTATGGTATGATGAAGTTTCGTGCTCAAGCTTCACTATGGACGGTTTTGAGTGATTGTTTTGGTTGAGCGATTTATTAGTATGTAGTTGTCATTTTATTGATGAATAAGCATAATTTAGTTGAGTCATTAGTTGGAGAGTAGCATATTACCTGGTTTTAATATCGTTTTCGATTTATTAATAGGAATATGAGTGCGTTGGCTCAAGTAACCACGTAGGTTGATTTTCGGCTTTCTCAAGTGAGTGGTGCTATCTCTTCTAAGAATTTAAAAACTCATGTCTTCAAAATGATAAATATTTGATATTTTACGAGATATGAAGAAGCATATTTGTTGCATAAAATTTGAATCTGGCAATTACTATGTTTTGGTATTTGATCATAGTGTGACAACTTTTTGGTGGAAATATATACTTTGTTTGATGAACAAAGTTGAGAAATATTACATGTTTTAGATTTGTGAAACATTTCTCACGAAATGCTCGACTTTGAGATGGTTTATGGGATGTTATATAGATATCGATTTGTGATCAACTTTTTAAAATACGTTTGATTTGATTTGGTTTGTAAAATTGATTTATGAGGCGAGTCTTGAAATTATTTGAGAATATTTTATGAAAAGTGTTTTTGGCGGATGAATTGAGTTATGAAATCTTTTGGTGATATATAAAATGATTTATGGATTTAGTTTTGTGAATTGTGGATGGTGTTGTTCTGGATTATTATTAATGCTCAATATCGTTGTGAGCCTAGTGAGGGGCTTGTGGGTATACGCATACTAATTTAGGATATCCTTGTGAGCAGAGTCTATCATGCCTCAATCCTTGGGCACGCACCCATCCCTCATCTGGTCGATATAATAACGACGTCCCAAAACGCGTCGTTGACCCTTCCATTTTAATATGCATGCGGAAGCATATAATTAATTCCCAAACAATAAAACAATGGAATAAAATAGTAGGGCTATATTTTTTAAATATGAAAAATCATAACCACACTTTTATACAATACAAACTACATAGTATATATCACAATACTATTCACAAAAGTTTGATCTATTACCCATAGGTTCACGACTCAAGGTTTGCAAAATAGGATGGGATCTCAGTTCTCATCCGAGTCGTACTTTGAGTCATCCTCAAGATCTTCTTCAAACTCTTCCTCCGGATCCTCACCAGGGTCCTCCTCTTCAGGTTCTTCCTCCTCTGGTTCCTCCTCCTCGAGTTCCTCCTCCCGGTTCTCTTATGGGTACACTTCTTCTTGATCAACCTCTTCTTCTGGCATACTCAAACTGGAGTCTACTGCTGATTGCTTGGGAGAGTCGGTGTCACCCTCGAGCTTGGGATCTTTAGCATCAGTCACTGCTCCATCCTCGGGATCTACCTTTCCTTCCCTGAACGCTTCCTCTAAAATGAATAGAGGTACATCACCTTCTAGCATGGGACCTTCCCTTCGCCTATCATAATACTCATGGTACCACGACTGATATTCGTAGAGCCTCAGGTCATCTTTTCCCACGTCAACCCAAATGGTCAACTTAACCAGGATGTACTCTAGTCCTTCCGAATAAAGGTGTATCGGAAAGTGGGTTTCTATCTTGGTAACTTCCTCGAGTATACCGAAATGCATAGGAGGACAAGGAGGTGGAGATGTTGCCATCTAGGGACCTAAAATGTGATCCCACAATCGGGATGAGACTATGTCTCAATGAGTTCTATCCCCTAAGACCCGATTAGGACGCTAATACACTCTAGAGGCTGCCTAAGCACAACACGAGTCAAAGGACTTACCTTGGCCTCAGTTCCATTTCTGCAATTTGGTATATATATTAAATATACACTATCACATCACATTATTCAATTAGATCGAATCATTGATCAATCAATCTAGTTGATTACATGTCATTCGAGACAATTTCTCGGTAATTTCAATTCATACTAATCATTTTCCCAGATGGTATATATCTAGTCACCGAGCCATGTGCATTCTTTAAGGTGACATGCTTCATCACCGAGCCATGTGCAATCTCAAATGCGACATGTCTAATCACCGAGCCCTGTGCATTCTCTAAGGTGACTTATACGCCAAGGCAATGTACTAATCACCGAGCCATGTGCATTCTCTAAGGCGATATACTAAATCACTGAGCCACGTGCATTCTCTAAGGAGATATACCAAATCACTGAGCCACGTGCATTCTCTAAGGCGACATATACGCCAAGGCGAGGTACTAATCACCAAGCCACGTGCTATCCATAGGTTATTTATTTAATCTGCGAGTCACGTGCATTCTCCAGGATGACCTTCTTGGTCTTCAAGCCACGTGATACGATTTTCTTTTCTATCACTTTATATATAGCTCATCAAAACATTATTGGCGCTATAGACCCACTCTCGGTCATTTCCAATCAATTACTGAAATTGAATAACTTAGAATTAAAATCCCAAAATCATATTTAATTCAATTCAGCACAAATTAATGCTCAATAAATAAACGGACTGCACCACGATAATCAACATAAAATTCCGGTCGTCGGCTATCCTTGCTTAATTTCCAAAAAATAAATAAATAATTAAATAATTACGAAAATTATTAAATAAATACAATAAATCCAATTTAGGTCCGTAATGCCTAATTAGAAGCCGAGATAGACTCGGAAAGTTTCCAAGGTTCGTTCAATAAATAATAGAGCTTGTTTACTTGCTAATTACACTTACCATTTGCCTAACATACATAGGTAAATCCATAATTTAACTATTCTAATCTAATCTATCCACCTAATTGTATTTAATTAAATCTAATCAACCCCTAAGCATCATTAGCATACTAATGAGAGATTAGTGAGCAAAACTCACCCATTTAACAATCCGCTTGGATTGAAACGTCAGGAACGTCGCAGGGGACGTTTTACTCCAAAGCGAGCCTAAGGTCCAAGACCTATAACCACCTCAAAACAGGCCTATAAGTGGCTGTGAAACCCACTTCTCAAGTCTCTGTTCTAGCTGCAAAACATAAGGAAATAAGGTTGGTTTGGGGCGGCAATGGACCGAAATGAGTTGAGGAGGTCAAATCAGGGCAAACCAGCGGTGATGGGAGCTTCGGTGGTGGCTTGGGTTGCTCGGAGGGACTCCTGGGACACACAACAAGGGGCTGGGATGGTGTGAGTCGCATGGTGGAGGCAGAGCAGTAATGGGCCGATGTAGGGCAGCGAGCAGCAAGGCAGTGTGCGTGAACGGCCACGGCGGCATGGGCATGTGACAGTGGACGGCATGCTCCTTCTGCTGGCTTCTTGCTGGCTTGAGGATTTTTCAAAAATGGAGAGGAGGTGGTGAGGGTTTGGCCGGCTAAGGAAGAGAGAGGGGGAGAGGATAGAGATAAGGGGGAACAAGGGCTCCACCAAGCTAAATTTTCCAAGGCTTTGTCCCCCTTGACCTTTCTTGGCCATGCATGGATCCTTGGCTACCATTGAGCCACCAATGCATACCCAATAACTTATGAAATGGTCCAAAATGGTGGTGGATGGGGGGAGTTACGAATTTGGGAGAGGATGGCTTCAATTGGACATCAATTCTCTCTTGACTCACTCTCAATTGGCTCTCATAAAATTCAATCCACCTACCATCGGTCATCTCAATATTTTTCCTCACCCATACATCCATCATGCTTCCCAAATTTGAAATCAAAAACGATCATCGGCTTTTTCTGCACAAAAACGGTCATATGCTGACTTTTTCCCAAAAAATCTCGGGTTTCAGAAAAATCTTCTGAGATTGAGTTGACACTCATAGAATTTATTGTGACATGACAAGATCTTCAATTTCTGAAATCAGACTTGAATTCACAGTAAATTTCAACTTGGTGCGTTTTTAGCATGACCTAGGCTACTGGTTAACTTTCAGAAATTTTTAGTACAAATGACTTGTGGTCGATTTTCTTTGAACCTTAATGAACCCACTTGACTCACTGGCGACTCTTGGTTATCGTGAAAATATCGATGATTCAAATACGGACACAAGGTACCAAAACGACAGAAGAATCAATCTAAGGCCGGTCGATGAGAATTTTCCAATTGAGTGGTGTCACCCATGATTAGCCACACATCTTAGTCAAACAGACCTATCTCTAATCTCAAATCGATTTTTAACTGTACCGTAACGACCTCTAAATATGAGCACGGTTGAGAAGTCGATTCCTGGTCAAATTCTCAAGTCTATTGCCTTAAAATTCTCTAATGGCTTCCCACATAGTCTAGTTATCTCAAGAGTGATCGGTTTAAGAACAGCCCTATAGGCGCGTCGATGAAATGCCTGATTTATTCAGTAGAAAACAGAATCGAAAATCCGGGATGTCACAGAGTCACTGGCTTAAAATAGGTGGAGATGCTAAGGGGGGAATCTTGGTCGCCTCGTTACCAGGTGTTGTATCGTGACCATGGTTTGATATTGAGCAACGGATTGGTTAATGGAGTAGACCATTGACATGTGATATGAGTTTGGTCGATAGAATGGGCTATCAACATGTAATTTGAGATTAGTCGTTGGAATGGACCATCGACGTATAATTTCATTAGACCATTGATATGTGGTATGAGATTAACCAATGGAATAGACCATTGGTGTGTGAATTAATGAGATTGATCAATGGATTAGATCATTGATGTTTATTTTGATATTATTGTGAAATGATTATTTTTACTATAAATATAGTTGTGTTGAAGCGTATGTACTTATTATTTTACTGTATGTTTGTTATATCCTGGATTTGAGTTAAAAGAGTTGTAGTTTGGTTTTGTAAAATATGCATAGTGGGTGCTCGATCCACTTAAAAGAAATGCACTACTCACTGAGCTGTAGTTGCTCATCTCTCTATTTTCTAATTTTTTTCAGGTTCCTTGACTAACGATGAGTAAGTACGAGAGCGATATGAATGTGGTTGGATTTTGGGAGCTTTGAGGCTGCGTTCTTTGAGTGGAAGGAGGGTAGTGTCATCTCCCATTCATGATGGTTTTGGGGTGTGACACATAGCTCACGCAAGTAGGGTCTCTCTCGCGCACTGCTCTCAAATCTTCCTTCATAGATTTGACAACTTTTTGATCTTCTGCGAGCACCCCATGAAATAGCTCGCACAGAGTCCCCCTGGGAAGGCTCGAATTGCTTAGCTTGATCGACAAATGACTAGCCAACGCGCTCTCGAGCGAATCCTAAGAAAGTATTGAGCTTTCATAGTAGTTGGACAGTATGGGCTCATGAGAAACATCCGAGCGGGCCTCTTCTCGCATCCGGAGCAGCACGTCTTGTTTGTCTTCGTCTAAGTAGTTGACGACCTTCCTGATGTGCGTGGTCTTTCCTCGGTTCTGCAAAACGGGTACGCTCGAAAGGGGGCTAGAAATTCTGGGTCGGAACAAATTCGCGAACTTGAGGCTGTATCCGTGCTCTCCCGAGCATGGGTTGAGGGGAAATTTGCGATTCTCTGTTCTTGGTGTGTCGTTGACACAGGCGGCCATGTCAGAGTGGTGAAGCCAGAGTGGCTTGGTTTGAGAGGAAGACGACGGTGATGGCAACGATGATGGTGGGAGTGGGAGAGATGCGCGCAAGGATCGGAGGTGATTGTGGATAGAGAATTGGGTCTTGAGAGAGAAGCCAGGAGAGGCCTTACAAACACACGATGAAGATGGAGCTACGACCACACTTCTCATGGAAACTACAATTTTCTCGGGAAAACGAGAGCCTTATATTTGAGAGGATTACGGCAGTTTTTTTCCCTGGTGCTCGAATTAGGGAGTTTCTTTCGGCTAAGAAATATTGGGATTGAACAAGGAGAGAAGTTAGATAAAAAGTTGGGGTGGAGATGATATCACTGTGTAAAGTTGAGTGGACCATCTCGCGCTGAAACAATGTCCCCATCGTCCAAAAAGTAGAGAGAAAATGGAAGAACAGCTCCTTAAATTATGGGATACGACGCTCCATCATCTACCGATAAAAAAGGAGTCGATGCATCTCGTCCAAGTCACTTTCTCTGGT
Source organism: Eucalyptus decipiens (assembly GCA_014182575.1). Classification (NCBI taxonomy): domain Eukaryota; kingdom Viridiplantae; phylum Streptophyta; class Magnoliopsida; order Myrtales; family Myrtaceae; genus Eucalyptus; species Eucalyptus decipiens. Next base: position 24,753,137 of record CM024614.1, on the reverse strand, counting down.
GGTTCCGTACATTCTTGAGCATTCCAAGTGGCTTTCAGGCTATTCATGAAGGGGGCGCTTCTTATGTTGCGAGAAGAATAGACGCTTATCATTCAAACTAAACTTAGTAACCAAGTTGATCTTATTTGTTTACAGGTTTGCCTTAACAGGGAGAGATGTCGGCAGTCGATTCATGTGTTTATGACTGCTATGATTTCATATATAAAAAATTGCCCTAGAATCCTTCGAAAATCATTCGAGTCGTGAAATGAAGTCAATCAACCCAGACTATCAAATTGAGGATGTGCATCGATACATTCTTTTAAGGCAAAAGAGCATCTCGTTCTGTGTTCGCCATGGAGCTGGGGCATGGCACCATTTGCAGAATAATACATTTGTATGCGGGGGAAATACGCGAATTGGTTTCTGCACAAACAATTTGTGTGTATGAAAGAGAGAGAGAGGGGGGGGTTGGGGACTCATTACACACTGAATGACTGTTGAGTGCGGAATTTAAAACTTCTTTTCATTCTCACAAGAGAAAGAATTATGAGCAGCAGCAGAGAAGCTAGCGGAGTGCCAAGTGACCATATTTCTTCTCGGCAAACAGTTGCAAGCTTTATGTCCCCAAACAGAGCTCTACACTGTGCCAACAGATGAATTCAGTCAAGACGCTGAAGGAACTGTTAAGGAAGAACCAACAAGTACTAGCACGCAATTGCAAAGTGTTGATTGTGCTGAGGTGGACAGTGTCACTTCATATAATTTGCAGAGAGAGAGTTCCAAATCTGCACTAGCCTTGTGTGATTCCCCAGGTAGCGCATCTGTCAATTCCAAGCATCCGAAACACAGAGCCACCTCATCAGGTTCTTCGTCTTCTTCTTCTCCAACGCCGGAGAAGCAAATGAGGGGATTCAGCAGATTCTTCTCTGCGAAAGGCAAGAACGGCAACTAGGCTCGCTGTTTATGGACTTCCCTGTTTTTTATTGGTTGAAAAGGCAAATAAGATCAAACGGGGACCACAGATATTCTGTTATGTCAATATTGTAGTTTTGACAAGTTCAACTGGTGGAGTTGAATCCTGCTAGCCTGTATCATTTTAATAGGTTGCTTTTGACTTACTGTATCTACTTGCTTTTGTTTCTGATTAGTTAGTCTTCTTTGTTTTGATTGAAAAAGTATGACATGGTTTGCACCTATTTGATCGTTTGAATAGACGTGTGAAGTTGCACATCACTCGTATTTAGCACATTTGACTTGCATGTATCCTCATTCTGAGACTTTTTTAAGGTGCTGTTTGGGGCCTAGGGTGTGTACTTTATGATAGTCTCTCATAGCTACGTTTGGTATGGAGAATAAAACTATGAAGTATTATGAGATAATTGTACTTCTGTTTTCTTGTTTAGTCAGAAGTACAATTATCTCAGTGCCTCCTTTGAGGGCCTTTCTACTAGAATTGCTTAGAAGATTCTCTTCTGCCCGGAGATATACTACTCTTTTGCCGAATTCATTTTGAAAGCAAAAACAATCAATTTTTCATTTTAAAAAAGGCTAAATGAAATAATTGATTCTTTGAATTTGATTTAATTTGCAATGTGATTCATGAATTTTAAATTTGCTTGATGTAATCCTTAAACTTTAACTCAATATATAACTTTGTGTCATGCCCTGATCCTCCAAGCGCGTATCCATCCCTTTGCGGTCGATTAAATAGCAACGTTTCAGGACGCATCGCCGACCCATTCATTTTAAATACACATGCGGAAGCAAAGATCCCCAAACAACAACACAATGGGATAGGAAAGTAGGGCCACAATTTTAAAACCAACATTCACAATATATGCATATAACAACCCATGTTATATATACAATACAAGCCGATCTATTTATATGTCCACAAAATAGGGGGGTTTTTAAACAACTACAGGTCCTCATCCTCCTCGTCATCTCCCTCCATACTCCAACGAGAGCCTACTGTTGAATACACAGGAGATCCTGGATCTTCAAGGTCAAGGTCCACTGAACCATTTGGAGGGTTTGCAGTGCCCTTTTCAAAAGCAACCTCCAGCACATACAGAGGTATCTCGGATTCCAGTATGAGACCCTCTCTTTGGCCATCCTGAACCTAGCGGTACCAGGATTTGTATCGATGGGGTATCTTTTTGGATAGGCCTGTATCAACCCAGACTATGGACCTTACTAACTCATAGGTCCAGCCCCTAAGGCTCCCATGCAACGGAATGTAAGATGTCTGTTTTGTAACTTTCCTCGGCTGACCAAAATGCTCTAGAGAAGCCGCCATCTAAGGACCTGAAATGTTATCTCACAACGGGGTGAGAAGATGTTTCAGCGAGTTCCACCCCCTAAGACCTGACTAGGAAGAAAATACACCCTAAGGGCTGCCTAAACACAAACACGAGTTGGGGAACTTACCTTGGTCTCAGTCTCTTCCTACAAGTCAATACAATTTGAATAATCATCCAATCATTTTACTCAAACAATTCAATCAATCACATTAAACTATTGATCAATGGACTTAATCAATTACATGTCATCACGACCTTCCCTCGGTCAGCCAAATCAATACTATCTATGAAGTCTGATCATATCAAAACTGCTCCCTCTAAGCTGATAAATAGATAATATAGCTCGCGGTAAATTGATAAATAATATATTGCTCTCTATCTAAGCTGATATATCAAGGCCCTCAAGCTGATATAGTATATTAACGCTGCTCACTCTAAGCTGATATATAACATTGCTCACTCTAAGCTGATAAGTAATATTGCTCACTCTAAGCTGATAAGGTATACTACTCACGCTAAGCTGACATATTAGAGCCTGTAGGTTAATATAGTATACCACTCTGATCGTCTAACATATTCACCATTTTTATCATACCCGTTAAAAATAATCGTGTATGGGTACATGGTCGGCCTTAGCCAAAATACAATATTTTCACTTTTAAACATCCCACCAGTTTTAGTAGTCCCAATATAGATTTTTAGCGTTGTAGACTGACGCCTGGTAATTTTCTAATTAATTATCAAAATTATCAATTTTTGAGATAAATACCCATAATCACCAATCACACTCAATTTGTGCAAAATAACAGTCAATTAAATAAACAGATCACACCACTACAATCAACACGAAATTTCGGTCACCGACTATCCCAATCTAATTTTCGGAAAGTAATTAATTAATTAAATAATTAAGAAAATTAATTATTAAATACCAAAATAGCAACTTAGGCCGGAAAAGCCTAATTAAAAGCCAAGAGGGGCCCAGAAATGGCTAATCTAATCTAACTATCCACTTAATCCATACTTAGTCTAAACTAAACAACCCTTAAACATAATTAAATTACTAAGTAGAGATTAGTGAGTTAAACTCACTTGTTAAACGATCCACTCGGATCAAAATGACGAGGATGCGGCGAGGGACGAGAAACTCCAAAGCGGGACCATCAAACGGGGTCGAGAAAGGCTCAAAAACGGCCCAAATAGTGGCCTAGAGACCCACTTGGCCCAGCTTCTGCTTGGTGCTGGTTGAGGTCGAGAGAGGTGGATCGATCGGCTGGCTGAGCTAGCAAGGACCGGCGGTGGACAGGAGGAGCCTCACGGCGGCAAGACGACGGTGCATGGTGGTTGGCGGAGCAAGTCGGGACCTTTGGATGCACGGATAGGCAGGGACAAAGCGACTAGGATGCTAGCTTGCACGGAGGATGCGCGGCTCGCGAGTGAGGCGCGACGGCAACATGGTGGAGTTCCGAGCATGCGACCGCTGCTCGACGGTCGACGGAGGAGCGAGGCTCGGTTTCTTCAGGATTTTCTGGGTTTGCTGGAACTTCTTTGGTCTGCAAATGGAGGGAGGGCTCGATGGAAATGAGGAAGGAAAGGGAGAGGGAATCGGCTGCTAAGGGAGGAACACCTTTGGTCTCTCTCTCTCTCATCACTTTGTCTCCCCAACATGGCCCACCAAGCAAGCTGTCCTCCATAGTGAATTTCTAGACAAAAAAGCCCTCTTCTAGAAGCTTGAAGTGGTCCAAAAATTAGGTCCATGGGGGCATACAAATTTCATTTGATTTCCCCTAAATAGACTTCAATTCCTCCTTGAATCAACCCAAAATGGCTTCCATAAATTCAACAATCACACTCTCGATCAAATTGTCATTTTTCATCGCCAATTGATCCTACTTGCATCCCAATTTCGTAATAAAAAACGGTCCTCTGAATTTTCTGGACAAAAACGACCATACCTCGACTTTTTCCCAAAAAGTCTCGATTTGCAAAGTAATCCTCGGAAGGCGAGTCGATGTTTCTAAAATGACTTGTGACATGACATAACTTTTAATTTCTAAAATCGGATTCAAATTCGCAATTAATTTCGATCTGGTGCGATTTTAGCGTGACCTAGGCGACCGAGTAGCTTTAAAAAACTTTTAGTACAAATGACTCGTGGTCGATTTTCTTCGAGCCACAATGAACCTGTTCGACACATTGGCAACTCTCAGTTGTCGTGAAAATCTCGAGATTTCAAATACGGACACAAGATACCAAAACGACAGAAAAATCAATCTACAGCTTATCGACGAGAATTTTGCAATTTATTGGAGCCATCCACGTTTAGCCACACATCTCAGTCGAATCGACCTATCTTTGATTTCTAATCGATCTTACTATGTCGTAATGATCTCTACGGATGAGCACGGTCGAGTAGTCGATTCCTAGTCGAATTCTCAAGTCTAATACATTAAAATCTCTTATTAACTTCCCTAAATAGTCTAGTTATCTTAAGAGTGATTAGCTTTGAGAATAGCACCATAGGCGCATCAATGAAAAGCTTGATTAATTTAATTGAAAGCATATGTAAAAATCCAAGATGTCACACTTCGTCACTAAATTTTTTAATTGTTCAATATGGTCCCCAAACTTTTGGCATATGTTCAACTTAATTCTTGGATTGTATGAAAATACCCAATGTTGAGGATAATATTGACTATTTCATACAACTTAAGGTAAATTGAAAATATACCAAAAGTTTATGGACCAAATTGAATAAGTTAAAGGTTTGGGATGATATTGCTCATTAGGCTAAAATTTATGGACCACATTTCATATTTGATTAAAGTTTAGTGAACATTTGAATCATTATCCCTTTTTTTTTTTATAAAAAAAAAACGGTACTTATGATTTCTAATTTAGACCAAGGTAAGGTGGCTTTCACTCAAAAGACTCTTTTGTCTAAGAAACTATATTTTCCACACAAAAATGAAAATAATGAACTCTCTTGCCTAGGTCATAAAGTGGGAAAATTGTTATATGATGACAAATTCAATCTTAAGCATTTTAATTATATTAATTTAGTCTTACACTTTTTGATAATTTACCAATTTAGTCTTAAATTTCTCATCTATGTTGATTTAGTTCTAAGCCAACTAACGATTTGTTAATTTAGTCCTATACTTTTTAATGATTTGCTAATTCAGTCATTCCGATCAATTTTGATGAGAAATCACTAATATGACTATTCTTTTTTTTAGTCGAAGATATGACTAGTGTTGATATGAACACTTTTTGTAATTTTATAATTTCTTTTTTTTTTTTCATTGTCCTTTTTTTTTTTTTTTTTTCCCTATGGCAACCTCACGCGAGGGTAGCCCTTGCTAGCCCAAGTGCAGGTGTCTCTCACTTGAGGCCAGCAAGTTGCTAACCATCAATGTGGTTTGGCAATGGTCGTTGGAGGGAAAAAAAGGACAAAAAAAGAAAAGAAAAAAGGAAAAATTAAAGACATTACAAAAATTGTCCAACTTAGTGTTGGCAGAGTCACATAGAATGGCTAGTGCTGACTAGACCATTATGTTAGTGATTTTCGGTTAAAATTGATCGAAAAAACTAAATTGACAAATCGTTAAAAAGTTTATGATTGATTAACAAATCATCAAAATGTTTAGGGCTAGGCTAAATTGACACAATTAAAAGGCTTATTACTAAATTGACTTTAAAACTAAATTAGTAAAATTAAAAAGTTTATGATCGAATTGACTTGCTATATAATTGGTTTGAGACTATGTGGATAAATTTCTAAACATAAAGCGGGTTAAGTTAGGACGAGAAATGATAAGGATTGATCCTTTGCGGGAAAGATCAAGTAGGCTCAAACGAAACGTGATGGTGATCATTTCACCATCAATCTTCTTGTATCTCCTTGTACTTCTCCTGTATAAATTCATAATCGAGAATTTTTATATATCAAACAGATTTCTTACTTTGGTTGGACCTTGATTTGGGCCGTGTAACACGGCCCAAATCACACGCACCCATGATGTCAGTAAGAGGTCAAATCCCCGTCTTGGCTTTTTGGATGATCTTCTACGTTCAATCCACCTTGGGTCGAGCAACTTTGCAGATTTTGAAGGCCTCCGACACTAGCCGTTGCTTTTATGTGGTCGCGGCGCTTCTTTTTCGCGTCATGACTCAATTCTCGTTTTATCCTTTTGCTCTGATTTTCTGGAGGATGTCTGAAAACCACACTTTTTACATTGATCAGGGACTAGATGTCCAACAAACTAGAATACAAATAGTTGCAAGATATTTTGAATTTAATGATCGCTCCTTCGGCAAAGATTGTCATGCCCCTGCCCCGTGTGGGGGATGGTCATTGACTAGGTAGACATAAAGGAAACATTCAACCCCAAATGGGCTTGACTAAAGTCATTTTTTTCTATTTGAGATAGAGAAATGAAAATGCCATACGTCATTTATAGCACCTTGAATCTTGCAATCAGGGGCCACCAGTCCATAGCACCCCCGATTTAGAGGACCTTCCCAAATCCTTGGTTTAATTTGGTTTTTTTTAAAAAAAAATGAGTCGTCTCTAATCGATTTATCTAAGTTAGGATGATTGGACACCTAGAATGTCTATGTAGTTTTAGGGCAAATAAACCAACTAGATGGCATGTGCAAGGCAATTGGTCTAAGGTCCTGCTGCGTTCAGATTTTGGCCGTGGGAAATATATGAGGTGTTTAATAAGTATTTTGGAATCCCATTGGCAAAATGCTAACATTGGAAAAGCTAAAAGCCCAAGGCAAGTAGGGAATTTCAACATTTTGGAAATGCTATTGTGAGGGAAATGACTTTTTTTTTTCTTTCTAATATTGTCCTCTCTGATAGTTGTGTGTTCCATTTTTGCCCTCAAAACAATTCTGTTGATGTTCTTTTGTGCTCGCTGGTTCTTTGTTGAGGAAGGCATTGATGATAAGCAGGACTGGCGATGTTAGGTTCGAGCAATGGACATTTGCATACTCTCTCCATAATCGTAGCAAGTCTCCTTGTCTTCAACGCCACGTTGTGCGGTGTCATCCCATCATCAAGAATGCATGCGATCCTTTCTACGAGATTCACTGCAATTTTTGCTTCTGGGCATAAGTCTTTAGAACAAAAGTTTCGGTGACGACCTCTGCGCATAGGCTGCCTCTCTGATTTTTGCTACCCAGCGTCAACCTGCCTCGTACCTTCCTTGTTTTGAATCTGCATCTTTTGGGAAGCACCGCATTCTCATCGGCTTGACTCTCAAATCTTGAACTTAGGCGCTTACCCCAGAAAGAAACTGGATTTCTTAAAGAAGCAAGTAGCCAAGCTTTTGCGATGTGGACGTGATGACACATTTAGCTACTTTGCTCCGTCCACGGATAGTCTCTGATCGAGTAAAAAATTATTCCGTTAGGAAGGCTCAACTGCTAGTTCTAGCAAATGCCTTCCGTCTACGGTTTCTTGTAGGGGACAGGACACACAAGCTGGGGATACGGCACTCGGTACCCAAATATCTCAGGATTGCAGTCGATTGACTTTTAACCATTTCAGCGATAGGACACATAAGCTAGGGACACGACACTTGATACACATCTAGATTTACCTTGATGTGCTTTCGAGCTTGATCTGCATGTTTTGTTCGTCAAATTTCTCCTTTGAACTGCAAATATCTTTGTTTAATCTGGTTGAAGGCATTGTGTTACCTTAAGTCCAATGCCTTCTATCCTCCTATTAATCTTACTTCTGTCATTCTACTCCAACCCTTCCAAGGAGACATATTTTGCTTCAGTTCTCTGATTTTAGTGTATAATCCCAAATTGATTATGATCACCCATACAGATAGAATCTTGATTTCCATAAATAGAGTTTTTTCGTTTAGAAAGTTCTTGTCTTCAATATCCAATTGTTAATCAATTAGATTGAGTCAATCAAATATATTTTGATGTGGAATCCAAACCAGATTACTAGCCATTATATGTTTGGGGTTTGTGTTACTTTCTATCAAGTTGTTTCGTTTTGAATCTACTATCTTCTGAACTTGTGTCTCGTTTTGGATGTAAAGTCTTAGAATCTTCAGATTGAAGTAGAGTCTGAGTGTCTTCAAACTGAAATAGAATTTACAATCTGGATGTAAGTCTGAACATATTCTGCTTCTGAACAGATTTAACCTTAAAGTTTGGACACAATCTGAATAAGTTCAGTTTCAGCATAGAGTCTGTCTTCCGAATCTTTCAAGTATAGACTTTGACAATATCATTTATACATTATATCATCTACATAATTTGTTACTCAACCATTAAACATGTTAGTAGTCTTTAATTTATTTATTTATTTATTTTTGATGACCTAGGAATCCCGTACAACCGACAGCCGGCCAAGCAAACCTAGGGTGATGCTAGCGAAGGACCCATCACCCCGGCATCACACTTAAGACATCAAGTGCCTCCACTAGGTTTCGAACCCCTCACCTTTGGGGAAGGATCAATGGAGCTCTTATCCAAAAGAGAGCCACCATGGCCGATGGTGCCTTTAATTTATTTTGTCATCTTCAAAACATCATAAATGAATTCCCTAACAATCTCCCCATTTTTTATGATGACAAAAAAATCTCTAAATATGCAGATGTGTAATCACACTTTTCTAAAATATAATTCGAATCAAAAGATAGCAAAAGATAAATAGATTGAGCATAACAATATATAGAAAAATAATCATAGCTCAATATTATGTAATAAATAATATCAACCAATCAACACATGTGCATATTTATATTCTCTCCCCTTTTTTGTCATAATCAAAAAGCGATAAAAAGTATCGCGTAGAGAATATAAAATGATGACAAATATCTTGCATGAAACACTATTTAAAAAAAAAAAAAAAATCAACATTTACAAAGTAAGTCGAATATTAAAGATATGCAATGTAGCTCACTTGATCATATATATCAGCAAATATCCAATAAAAATCACGGATGCATTATAAAATTCACTTTACCCATTTTGTCATAATAAAATAATATGAATAAGAGATTTGTTAATGACAAAAAGTAATAAAAGATGCACTAACCGGATTTTGTAGAACTTGGGAAGTTCTAACACATTTATCTTTTCCTTCATTTCATAATAATCAAGATCACGATCGAATTAAAAGATTTTTCCATAATTGATCAATGTTCCCCCTCAATTAGTTGCCTTTTAGAGGTGATCACGACTCTTTCCATTTCTTTTGGATTCACTTTCTCCCTTTCGTACGTCACATAAGGGATTTCCTCAATAATTTGCAAAAATTTTGCACGAGGAAGAGAATCTTTGAGCCTCCAGAAAATAGTATGAAATATCAATAATTTTTAGATCGAGCTTTCCCAAATCCATACGGAAGATTCTTTTGCTACTTGCAAATTCTTGTATAATAGATAACAATCCTTGCAAAAATATCATATAATACCTTCATCTCATTTGCGGATCAAACTTGCTAGATATAAGATATCTTCTAAAAATATAGCAAGAGTATCCATGAATATGCAATAATATCTTTCAAGATTAAAGGGGCTAGTATGAACACCTAGAGGGGGGTGAATATGTGAACAAAAATTTTCGCAAAAGAACAGTAGAAATATTTTTCTTTCGAAATTGAGTCTGAAGAATAACAGACTTTTGAAACTATGTCTTAAAAACAACAGACTTTGAGAGAGTTCAGACTTTAACAGTTAAATAGAACTACAAATAGAATAAATGAGTTCAGGGAAGAGAATAAGAACACAGAATTTATAGTGGTTCGTTTTAGATCAAGCCTACCTCCACTCTCCCACGTTAACTGCCACACCTCGATCCTCCGAGCGCGTGCCTATCCCTATGCGGTCGATTAACTAGCGACGTCCTAGGACACGTCGCCAACCCATTCTTTTTAATGCACATGCGGAAGCAAATAGATTAATCCCCAAACAACAACAAGGTGGGATAGAAAAGCAGGGCCACATTTTTTTGAAAAGACAATCACACATTTATACATATCAGACTAATTTATATACATTACTAGCCGATATTTACAAAATCTACAAAAAGGTCGACTCTCCAAAACAAGTTGTCCTATGATCAGCTAGTCCGACTCGTTCTCTAATTCGGCAGAGTCCATAGGGTCAGGGCAAGACGGTGGGTCCTCCACGACACCATCAAGAGGGTAAGCTGGACACCATCAATCACCACAAAGGCGATATCGAAAGTCCTAAGGGGACCTAGTCTGACGCCATAAGGAGCAATGCGGAACCATGCTTTGAATTGATTAGGTATCTCCTGATGTGGAAACTCTTCGACCTAGAAAGTGGTTACAACTAGCTCGTAAACCCAAAAACCTCCGAGATCGAGGTAACTAGAAATCCGCTCAGTAACCCTCATGGGATGGCCGTGATGCTCCGAGGGGTACGCTATCTAAGATCCTGAAAATGTTATCTCACAACAGAGTGAGACGACATCTTAGTGAGTTCAACCTTCTAAGACTCGATTAGGAAGAAAATATGCATTGAGGGCTGCCTAAGCACAAACACAAGTCAGAGAACTTACTTTAGCCTCAGTCCCTTTCTACAAGTCAATACAATTTGAATAACCATCTAATCATTTCAACCAATCTGATTGAATCATCAATCAATCGACTCAGTCGATTACATGTCATCACGACCATCTCCCGGTCATCTTAATCAATACTATCTATAAAGTCCAATCATAATCAGGACTGCTCACTCTAAGCTGATAGTAGATAATATAACTCACCAGAAGCTGCCATATATACTGATATATTATACTAATAATGCTCACCAGAAGTTGCTAGGTATACTGATATAATATACTAATAATGCTCACCAAAAGATGCTAGGTATACTGATATAGTATAATAATAATGCTCACTAGAAGCTACTAGGTATACTGCTCACCAGAAGCTGCCATATCGCCCGTAGGCTGATATAATATACCATCCTGATCATCTAACAATTTTGTCAATTTTATCATACTCGATAAAAATACTCATGTGTGGGTACACGGTCGGCCTTAACCAAAATATAATATTTTCCCACTTGAAAATCCCACTAATTTCATCAGTCCACAAATTCCTTTTTGGCGTTATAAACCGACGCCTTGGTGATTTTCTAATTAATTACTGAATTAATTAATTTTGAGATAATTACCCACAATCACAAATCACACTCAATTTGCACAAAATAATAGTCAATTAAATAAATAGATCACACCACTGTAATCAGCATAAAATTCTGATCATCTTTATCCCGGTCTAATTTTTGGAAAATAATAATTAATTAAATAATTACGGAAATTAATTATTAAATAGTAAAAATGTACACTTAGGCTTGTAAAGCCTAATTAAAAGCCGATTCGAGTTCGGAAAATTTCCGAACCATTCTAAATAAATACTAGAGCTTATCTAGGCTCTAATTATACTACTCTAACCACCTAACATGCAATAAAAATTAATTAAATTGCTAATCTAATCTAACTATCCACCTAATCCATACTTAGTCTAAACTAATCAACCCTTAAATGTCATTAACTTACTAAGCAATGATTATTGAATTAAACTCACTAGATTAACGATCCTACTGGACCACGATGATGGTGACGCAACGGCGGCCGATAAACTCCAAAGCGGTGGCACTAACGGGGGCTCGAATTGGGCCGAAATCGGCCATGTAAGTCCGCGGATGGGGGCTGGTCTTGCTACTTCGGTTCTGTGAAGACAAGGATGGTGGCTGAACGGGCGCAGCTCAGGATGGTTTTCGCGGTCATAGAACGCTGAAAATGGAGTTGCTGTTGGGCTAAGATCTATGGAGAAAAGATCATGGGCTGCTTCGGTGTTCAAATGGAGTATGGGCTAGCTTCGTGAGAGGAGGGAAACAACCAAAAGTGGAAGATGCGAGGGTTGATGTGGGCTAGTGAACACGTGTGGTGCTGCAAGGAAATTCGATGGGGGCAAATGTGGGGCTACAAACTTCGATGGAGGTGGGGGCGTTTGCGGGGCAGAGGACATGCGAGGAAAATTGAAAGCGAAGGAGATGTAGAAGCGGATGGGGCATCGACGGCTTGTCGGCTGTGAGGGGAAGGAAAAAGAAACGTGTGACTAAGGGAGAGAGAAAGAGAGAGATCAAAGGGAAGCCGGCTGGTGTTTCAAAAGTCAAAGAAGTTTACAAGCAAATGAAAATTGCAGTAGAGGCGGATGGTCAAATGGAGGAGGGGAGACGTGGGCGTGAAGGGGGTCCGATGGAGGGGAATGAAAAAATTAAACACAAATAACTTTAGCACAACTTCCCACAACATTAATAATTGGTCATCCAAGGCCAATTTCAACACCAAATTGTCCCAATTGAAGTCCAAGTAAAGATCAAAATGTGACAGTCTCTCAAGTCTATGAATTTCTCTCAATCTCGAATTCTATTTCCTTTTTCCCAGAATCCAATTTCTTGACAAATCTCCCCAATTGATGTCCAATTTTGTTAAAGAAAAAGCCCACAAAATCTCATTTCACCAAGTAACTCACCACACCGGAGGCCAAAAATCCCTTCAAATTGACCAATTCGAATTTTCATCGATTTCCGAATCGTCCAAATCGATTTTCCGTAAAAATCCCGAACTCATCGAAAATTCCTCGAAAGATGAGTCAATGTTCCTAAAATTACTTGTGACATGACAGAACTTTCAATTTTTGAAATCGGGTTCAAATTCGCGGTTAATTTCAATTTGGTGCAATTTTAATGTAACCTAGCCTACCGGGTAGCTTTTAGGAATTTTTGGTGCAATTGACCCGTGGTCGATTTTATTCGAACCTTTACATACCTTTTCGACACATTGGCAACTCTCGGTGGTCGTGAAAATATCGAGGTTTCAAATACGAAGACATAGTACCCAAAACGACAGAAAATCGGTTTAGTGTCGATCGACAAGAATTTTGCAATCAGGTGGAATCACCCACACTTAATCACACATCTTAGTCAAATCAACATATCTTCGGTCTCTGATCAATTTTGACAATGTCGTAATGACCCTTGCAGACTAGCACGATTGAGCGGTCGATTTCTAGTCGAATTCTCAAGTCTATTGCGTTAAAATCCCTTAATGGCTTCACATGATAGGCCAGTTATTTCATGAGTGGCCATTTCAGAGAAAAACATTATAGTTGCATCGATGAAAGGCCCGACTTATCCAATCGAAATCAGAATCTAAAAATCAGGATGTCACACTAATAGCCTTTTAGCTGGATTCCACTATGTGATCAACAAGAGATTACAACTTTGAGTGCAAACACTTAGTGGTAGATAACACTATCTTACTAAATCACTCTTTTGGTATTTCTCTCACGATCACAAACGTTTAAGCTCACAAAAGACAAGTGTATGAACAAAGGTCGCTCAAACTTTAGAATTATAAATTCTACGCTTCATCTCTTTCTCGCTCATCGGTCCTTGATCTTCTTAAATATTCCTCCACTTCCAAACTAGCCATTGGATAGTATCTAGAGGATTGTCTTCCAATCTACCTATTGGACAAATTTGTATCTAGAAGATTTAGTAGCCGTTGAGTGATAGAAGTAGAATCCCATATTGATTCTGATCACCCATACAAAACATAATCTTGGTTTCCATAAGTAAAGCTTCTTTGTTTAGAAATTTCTTGTCTTCAATATCCAATTGTCAATAAATTTGATTAAGTTAATCAAATCTATCTTGATGTGGAATCCAAACCAGATTACTAACCGTTATATGTTTGGGGCTTGTGTTACGTTCTATCAAGTTATTTCGTTCTGAATCTACTACGTTTTGAACTTGTGTCTTGTTTTGGATGTAAAGTCTAAGAGTCTTCAAACTAAAGTAGAGTCCGAGTGTCTTCAGACTAAAATAGACTTTACAATCTGGACGTAAGTCTGAACATATTATACTTCTGAACAGATTTAGCCTTAAAGTTTGGACATAATTTGAATAAGTTCAGCTTTAGCATATAGCCTGTCTTCTGAATCTTCCAAGTATAGACCTTTGACAATATCATTTATACATTCTATCATCTGCATAGTTTGTTACTTAACCATTAAACACGTTAGTAGCCTTTGATTTATTTTGTCATCTTCAAAACATCATAAAGGACTTTTTTAACATTGGGAATGACCGATCACTTCTTATACCTTTCGAGGATATCGCAGAAATTTTGTTGGAGAAATAGTGAGCGCCTCATAGGAGGAAGCTCTGTGATTCAGTTGAATCTGTATATGACACGACTTTTCGAGTTTCTTAAAAATGCAGATCGATAAGGGTACTGTTGAAAGTGATGCGGTACTGCTTTCCCTACGAATGGTTTCTTGCTTACTAGTTTATTTTACCCCATGCCTTATAGGTTTTTTTTTTGGATTGACATAGGAAGTATTATAACACTAATGTAAAGGAGGACAACAGCCCGAAGCTTGGGCGTCCGAGTACAGAAGATCATAAAGCAAAGGGGGAGACAAAGCCCAGTTTGGTAATAAGTTGCCATGAAAATGGGCCTTAGCGGCCCAATCAACCACAAAATTGGCTTCGCGTCTATAGTGACGAATCTTTAGGGTAGGGAAAAGGTGGAGCTTGGCTGCCTTCGCAAGTAAAGGGCACATCTCCCATGGCGTTGATGATGGATGGCGAACCACATCTATCAAAACAAGACAGTCAGATTCAAGCACAAGCCGGTATCGATTCTTGCCGTGCTGCAACAGAAAATCAATAATGGTGAGGAACGCCTGGATCTCGCTATGCAGAGCCGAAGTTGCTAAGAAATCATAGGTAAAGCCATGGAGGAGACTTCCTGTGTGATCTCTGAATATACTCGCCATTGCTCTTTTAGAACTCATTTGTTGATATGCTCCATCAATATTGATTTTTACCTCACTAGGATCTGGTGGCCGCCACAACAGATCTGAATGTGAAGTAGATCGGGCTGTACGCACCAATGATTGGAATGAAAGTGATGCGATTTGTACCTGGGCGAGGGCCTCCTCGACTACCTTTGATGACTTAGGCCATTGTCGACGGAAGATAAACCCATTATGAGATTTCCAGATTTGCCATAATAGGGCAGCGATGATCTCCGTACCAGGTAAGTTACTCCGGCATTCAAGATGTGTTGCTAACCACTCATCCATTCGTTTGACTGATTGTGTGATGTAATGTGAATGTCGATCTGTGGATGTGACCAAATACGACGCGTCCATGGACATAAAAGAAAAGATGTTCTGTGGTTTCTGGTTTGTTTTGATTACATATAGGACATGTTGGTTTTTTGTGATGTGCCGTTGA